>JAOTOM010003975.1:0-187500 GCA_034440615.1 Ashinkailepas kermadecensis
ACACGCGCTTGGTGTGGCTGGGTTAGTGGCTGGGTTCGGGTGTTGTCGCACCACACACGCGCTTGGTGTGGTTGGGCTAGTGGCTGAGTTCGGGTGTTGTCGCACCACACACGCGCTTGGTGTGGCTGGGTTAGTGGCTGTGTTCGGGTGTTGTCGCACCTCACACGCGCTTGGTGTGGCTGGGTTAGTGGCTGGGTTCGGGTGTTGTCGCACCACACACGCGCTTGGTGTGGCTGGGCTAGTGGCTTGGGTTCGGGTGTTGTCGCACCCCACACGCGCTTGGTGTGGAGGGCTAGTGGCTGGGTTCGGGTGTTGTCGCACCCCACACGCGCTTGGTGTGGCTGGGCTAGTGGCTGTGTTCGGGTGTTGTCGCACCTCACACGCGCTTGGTGTGGCTGGGCTAGTGGCTGGGTTCGGGTGTTGTCGCACCTCACACGCGCTTGGTGTGGCTGGGCTAGTGGCTGGGTTCGGGTGTTGTCGCACCTCACACGCGCTTGGTGTGGCTGGGTTCGGGTGTTGTCGCACCACACACGCGCTTGGTGTGGCTGGGCTAGTGGCTGGGTTCGGGTGTTGTCGCACCACACACGCGCTTGGTGTGGCTGGGTTAGTGGCTGGGTTCGGGTGTTGTCGCACCCCACACGCGCTTGGTGTGGCTGGGCTAGTGGCTGGGTTCGGGTGTTGTCGCACCACACACGCGCTTGGTGTGGCTGGGTTAGTGGCTGGGTTCGGGTGTTGTCGCACCCCACACGCGCTTGGTGTGGCTGGGTTAGTGGCTGGGTTCTGGTGTTGTCGCACCACACACGCGCTTGGTGTGGCTGGGCTAGTGGCTGGGTTCGGGTGTTGTCGCACCTCACGCGCGCTTTGTGTGCCGACGGACTGCAGCGCTGTTGAGCCTCACCTGCGCCTGAGTCGGTGGACAAGTTGTGCGAGTTGGCCAGGTCGTCGACGGTCTCGACTCCGCTGTCGGAGCTGGCTGACGTTTCGGTGACGTCACCATCGGTGGCGCCCATGCTGCCCCCGTCCGAGCCGGGCGACCGACAGCGTTGCAGGAACTTCTTCAGCGTTCCTGAGCGGTACGCGTAGGCGTCCATCTTGGAGGTCACGCAATCCCGAACCACTTGGCTCTTCTCTGAAGAACAAGAGGGCGGTAGGTTAGTACAGACACATCATACATCAACACATATAAGCCGGCGGCCGTCGAGGGGGGATAACGATGGTTGAGACCCCTGAGTCAGCACTAGCTTTTATGAATTTTGTTACCCGCATGTGTACTTCCATTTTAATGCTCAATTGATGGACTATTTGTGCACCTGTTAGCCAGTGATATTGACAAATAGTCTGAAAAGCCATGAAATGCAGACTGTACGAGATAAATGCCGATGACACGAATAATTTGCTAAAGTTGTGCATGACAACTTGTCTTGCAACCTCTACTTGTCCTGAAAATGGCAACAGGAAGCCAGATCCCTACAACACTAACAGAACACTACAACTAGAACACTGCAACACTAAATAGCACACTACAACTAAACACTGCACCACTAAATAGCACACTCCAAGCCAGACTGACGACTACGCGATACACTATTTGGGAGGCACCAGACCGACTGGACATTCATGATGTCACACGGTTCTCTGCAATTCCATGTGACTGCAAAACAAAACGTCACCATTGCCAGCTTCCGATGCCATTTTCGGCGTGCCACCTATCTGCACCTGGCGTTCGCTTCAGACATCTCAGCTTTCTGTCGGCCTAACTGTGCTCACAGTCGACACAAAGGAGGCGGCGGCCGGCGGCGACCGGCGGCGGCAGGCGGCGACCGGCGGCGGCAGGCGGCGGCCGCTGCGGCTGTCTATCCGAGCCGCCACCAGCCGCGTCTTCACCTGGCTCACCCGAAACGGAGCCCACCCTGGCCGACGATTAGCACGCCCCGCTGCGGCGACGGTCGACCCAAGAACACATTCGGGTCACGGGACGGGCCGGCCTGATGAATGGAGCTATTCGTGGCGCGCCGCGGCTCACCACAGCCGCTCCACCACCACTTCCGGGTGGTACGGCGCCGCTGTGTGACTGCTCGTGTTCCACGCCACGTCCGCACCGACTCCTGCAGGGTGTCACGCGCGACCTACGCTGACCTATGCTGCTGCCGCTGCTTACCGTGTCAGCATCTCACAACTCCCGACGCTGGTCCAACTCGGCTCGATCGACAGTCAATGGTCGAAACCGGCGGGTGAATAGCGCCGTGCGAACGGCCGAAATCACGATGGAACCTCGCATAGTGATGTCCGACATGTTTCATTCATGCTAACATCTTCACCCGCACCAGGCACCATTACAACTTCGCGAACAACTTGGTCTCAAAAACGTCTAATGGGTGTGTGCGTTATTTACCCAGGCCACGTACCTTGGTCGATGACAGAGTCGAAGTCTGTCAGTGCGCTGTCGTAGAGGTGGACGGCCTCCTCATACATGCCGTCCAGGTCGTGCTCGGTGGCGCGGGTCACCGTGTCTATCGCCCGCTGCAACGGCCACACGTCCGGTCAGTCGCCAGCACACCACAACACATCCTGACAATACACTGCGACACGGCGACCAGTAGTCTACGGCTAAACTGACCGTCTCACAATCGAAAGGTTGTGGGTTCGAGTCTCACCTGTCGCTACTGTTCGCCCGCGGCCAATCGGCGTGAGATTGGCGACGCTACATGACTGAACGGTCGATGTGTCGTAAAACCAAAAATCCCAACCCCACACTGCGACACATCTGATCAAAACGCCAAGACAAATCTTGGCAATACACTGCGACACGTCTGGACAATGTACTGGAATGCATCCTGATAATACACTGGGATGCATCCTGACAATACACTGAGACACATCTGATGAAAACCCCCGACAAATCTTATCAAATGCGACACATCTTGTCAATATACTAGGACGCATCTTAACAATACACTGGGATACATCGGATCGACATATTGTGGCAGCGTACCCAGCGATGCAAACTGGCCATTGGCGCAATGGTCAGTTAGTTGGTTCTGGGTGGTTTTGCACTGCGCGGTGGAATAAATCACCCAGGGACCAGAACAGGTTGCCGACGGATCAGAGCAGGTCACTGACGGACCAGAACAGTGGACCGACGAGCCAGAACAGGTCACTGGCGGACCAGAACAGTGGACCGACGAACCAGAACAGGCTATCGAGAGGTCAAAGCAAGTCACTGCCAGGCCGGAAAAGGTAGGCGACGGACCGAGACAGCGTGCCGACAGACCAAGACAGCGTGCCGTCAGACCAGAACAGCGTGCCGTCAGACCAGGACAGCGTGCCGTCAGACCAGGACAGCGTGCCGTCAGACCAGGACAGCGTGCCGTCAGACCAGGACAGCGTGCCGTCAGACCAGGACAGCGTGCCGTCAGACCAGGACAGCGTGCCGACGGACCAGGACAGGTCACCGAAATGTAGGCACAGTCAGAGAACCAAAAACAAGGCATCCACCAAAAACAAGGCAAAACCATCCACCACCGAAAATCATTGATAATCACAAGACCAAAGTTCGTGTGTCCCCACGCACTCAGTTGTGCGTCAGTGTTCCATAAGACTTCCATATTACTATGCAAATGGACAGCAAGGCGTCACGTTTGACTGACATGAAGTTTGCTAAGTATGTAAGCATACACCAAAACATGCGATTAACCAGTCTGTCATTTCGATAGGGCTCACAAAGGACGTACAAATAATCAAATACATCAAATTTTGCACGTGACTGTATATTATGCTATTCATCATCCTCATCTTAAATAACACAATTTAGACACCGTAGTGACGGGAGGGCCGGAGAATGTCATCGAAGAATATGAGCAAGTCGTGAACAGGAACAACCGTCCAACAGAGCTGAGCATATCACCCGACGGACCGGACAGCCACCCGTGACGAACGTCCGCGCCGTGTCCGGGGGACGTCACGACTGCTCACGGCCGGGCGGTCGGCGGGTGGTGGTGTACCGACTGACGCCTGGGTGTGTCCGGGGAACGTCACGACTGCTCACGGCCGGCCGGTCGGCGGGTGGTGGTGTACCGACTGACGCCTGGGTGTGTCCGGAGAACGTCACGACTGCTCACGGCCGGGCGGTCGGCGGGTGGTGGTGTACCGACTGACGCCTGGGTGTGTCCGGAGAACGTCACGACTGCTCACGGCCGGGCGGTCGGCGGGTGGTGGTGTACCGACTGACGCCTGGGTGTGTCCGGAGAACGTCACGACTGCTCACGGCCGGGCGGTCGGCGGGTGGTGGTGTACCGACTGACGCCTGGGTGTGTCCGGGGAACGTCACGACTGCTCACGGCCGGCCGGTCGGCGGGTGGTGGTGTACCGACTGACGACTGGGTGTGTCCGGGGAACGTCACGACTGCTCACGGCCGGCCGGTCGGCGGGTGGTGGTGTACCGACTGACGACTGGGTGTGTCCGGGGAACGTCACGACTGCTCACGGCCGGGCGGTCGGCGGGTGGTGATGTACCGACTGACGCCTGGGTGTGTCCGGGGAACGTCACGACTGCTCACGGCCGGGCGGTCGGCGGGTGGTGATGTACCGACTGACGCCTGGGTGTGTCCGGGGAACGTCACGACTGCTCACGGCCGGGCGGTGGTGTACCAAATGCGTCATTGGCAGCCAAGTGGCACCACATTGGCTGCCCATTGGCAGCCAAGTGGCACCACATTGGCAGCCAAGTGGCAGCTCATTGGCAGCCAAGTGACGTCCAGCGATAGCCAAGTGACGTGTCGCGCGTGGACAGCACAGTCGGGTATTTCCTGGACAGGACGGCACTCAGACGGACACCGTCGTGACGCTGTTCGTCACGGACCGACACCGTCGCGACGCTGTTCGTCACGGACCGACACCGTCGTGACGCTGTTCGTCACGGACCGACACCGTCGTGACGCTGTTCGTCACGGACCGACACCGTCGTGACGCTGTTCGTCACGGACCGACACCGTCGTGACGCTGTTCGGCCGGCATGACGCATCCATGCCGGCCGGACACAGACACGCAGTCATAGAAACTCACATAAAGCTTCGAATCCAAAACACCGATCAAGTTTTCCTTCCAGTATGTTCATAGCTGAAATAGCAGTGCGGAGAAACTCTGTATATCAAAACGATAAACAGCTCATTTCATGACTATACAAAGCGACATAAGACTGGACGATACCTGGAGCAGCACTATAGGCTCATAGCATGACGTTTGTCTCCACATGCCAGCCTTGATATATTTTAGGGCACCTGAAATTACTTAGGAGATGCCAGATGAACTTACGTCATCGCGTTCTTCTTGGCTAAGAACATCATCATTATCGATTTACATCCATTTGTTAGTTAGTTATTTGGGCTTTAGGGCGCTTCGACCAGATTTACATCCATTTGCATCCAATTTATGCTGTCGCCAACATGGACTCACAAGCGGAAGACTGCTTAAATAAGCTGGGCATAGGAACGTGCCGGCCGGCTTAAGCAGGCTTGCAGATGACTTAGGTATACAACCATGCACAGCGCTGAAAGCGCCACCCTGGACCATCTGCACGCGCCACCATCGCCCACACCAGCTAAACACCACCGTCACGACTTGGTGGCGTGTCGGGACGCCAGCAGCCGCGTCTCAAGGTGCCTGCTCTCAGCGGCGGCCGAGCCGGCACCGCTGGCTGTCACGTGCCACAGAACCGGCCAAAGCGCCACCCTGGACCATCTGCACGCGCCACCATCGCCCACACCAGCTAAACACCACCGGCACGACTTGGTGGCGTGTCGGGACGCCAGCAGCCGCGTCTCAAGGTGCCTGCTCTCAGCGGCGGCCGAGCCGGCACCGCTGGCTGTACGTGCCACAGAACCGGCCAAAGCGCCACCCTGGACCATCTGCACGCGCCACCATCGCCCACACCAGCTAAACACCACCGTCACGACTTGGTGGCGTGTCGGGACGCCAGCAGCCGCGTCTCAAGGTGCCTGCTCTCAGCGGCGGCCGAGCCGGCACCGCTGGCTGTCACGTGCCACAGAACCGGCCAAAGCGCCACCCTGGACCATCTGCACGCGCCACCATCGCCCCACCAGCTAAACACCACCGGCACGACTTGG
Source organism: Ashinkailepas kermadecensis (assembly GCA_034440615.1). Classification (NCBI taxonomy): domain Eukaryota; kingdom Metazoa; phylum Arthropoda; class Thecostraca; family Neolepadidae; genus Ashinkailepas; species Ashinkailepas kermadecensis. Next base: position 6,123 of record JAOTOM010003975.1, read on the forward strand.
TGGCGTGTCGGGACGCCAGCAGCCGCGTCTCAAGGTGCCTGCTCTCAGCGGCGGCCGAGCCGGCACCGCTGGCTGTCACGTGCCACAGAACCGGCCAAAGCGCCACCCTGGACCATCTGCACGCGCCACCATCGCCCACACCAGCTAAACACCACCGTCACGACTTGGTGGCGTGTCGGGACGCCAGCAGCCACGTCTCAAGGTGCCTGCTCTCAGCGGCGGCCGAGCCGGCACCGCTGGCTGTCACGTGCCACAGAACCGGCCAAACACGCCGGCAAATCAGCAGCTGGTGCAGCATCAGTTGCAAAGCAAGCATAGCCGCCACAAAGCCAGGCAGCGGGCGGGTCCCGTCACGGCGGCGAGGCACCCACCCCAGTCTGCAGCCATTGGAAGGGTCGGGAAACGCCCGCGCAGCACCTACCCGAGTCTACAGCCACCTGCCGTGGTCGGCCCGCCAGTAAAACGTAGATCAATGTGAGGCCTGAGGGTGAAATCTGAAGCTGCACAATACGTCAATTAGGCGCATTTCATGAACCGTATTACGAGCGGGTGCCTCGTGTATCTTGGGTAATCTTGCAAGAATCATTAGAGGAACTGCAACTGTGCCAATGCTCGCTGTTTACGACGTATGGTACTAAAAACGACGGCGTGCACACGCTGCACCCGAAGCATTCCACCCACATAAGGCGAGCCATGGCCCAGGCGTGTCCGGTTTTGGCGTGGGGCACAAATGCAACAACACAAATTGTTAAAACTTTCCTAGTGGATGCTTAATGGTGCGTAACTTAAGGACGGTTCCACATTTAGAACCATGCGCATCCAATGGATGCATCTATCATCCCACCAATACTATCAATCCACGTCGTAACCACAAGCTTGCAATGGCAAACCACGAAGAGTAGAACAACGTTAGGATACGAGATCTCTCCTGACGCACGGCGTAATATCATATCGCATCACTTCGGACAACTATTTACCGACGAGCATGCAGCCTAAGCTTGGTCTTGTTATCAGTAAATCTGAGTGCATGGTCCGTGCAATACGGCTCAGATAAGCAACCCAAAGAGTTATGGAAATACAGACTGGGCACATTGTGCAGTCTCGTGCAACCTTGCAAAGATCCTGAAAACTCACATTCAGCACGCTCCCCACCACACGCTATTCGGTAGACATCAGAGTACAGCTTGTACTGCGCAATGACCGGCTGCAAGGAAGTAGCCAGGTGCAGAGTGCTACAGCCTGAAGGGACGGGCCGCTCACTGCACTGTAATTCCACTGCTGCCGAAACACACCCAGTCCGCGGTATCTCGGCGGGGAAATGCATCATTATAACATAGGTTCACTTTGCTGGATACGCAAAAACATACCCGTTACATTGCGAATGGGGGTCGAACCTGGGTTCCTTTGCGACACAGTAGGCTGGTTTGCTATACAGCAAGGCCACAGTCAGGCCTGATGTTGACGGGGGGGGCTGTAGGTCCGCTAGGCTAGTGCTTCTCGAACCGCAACCCTTCCAACTGTTCCGTCACGAAACGGGCGCAGTAAACTGGCGGCCCAGCCGACTGGGCTAAGCACGCACTTGGTGCTATTAGACTACGCACTGAACGAAGTGTAGCTGATGTCTTTGTCGTATTTCATGTGTGATTGATTGATTGATTGATTGGGCTTTACGGGCGCATCAACTGCTACTGGTTATGTAGCGCCCATGTATTTCGTGTGTGAAAAGTCACTTTAAATCGCCTCCGTAATTTGTGTTCATCAAACGCTCAGTGCGGTGAACTGGCAACGCATGGCGTGTCAATATTGCTCTCTGCCTCAGTGAACATGTCTTGTGGAAGTACAACTGCCGCTTTCTAAGATTCAATTATCGTCTGACAGTCGGCTGGTTGTTGCCGCAGCCATCAGTCGTAAGGCCTTCGGTTCCACGGAAGTCAAATAAAGCACATTTACCCGCCTGGGGTGCACGGAAGCTTCACAAGCGCGATCAAAATGTCAGTCACCACAAATAGTCAGTGTTTCTTGTTCGGGAGTCAGAAAAGCATCATAAGTGGAGCGCACACTTCACAGTGTGCGCAGTGTGCGGAACCCTTCACGGTTCCGGATAGCCACTGTACGCACGAGCATCGCCACTGATGTGCAATACTGGGCTCGGTGAACAGTTCAATCAATTCAATACCATCAACACCAGGGGCGTAATTTTCAGTGTTGGAAGTTTTAGCAGACGCTCCACGGGATCGCTCATGCTACCGCCCATGGTCGTACGTCCAGCTGTCCACAGACCAGTCGCGGCCATTCCAGGTACACTCTCTGGAAAGCCTGCGTCGTAAGTCGTCCTGTGACGTTATCAGTCTCTGCTTTCGAGACCCGCCACTGGGCGGCGCTAGCGACGCTGCCTTTTGTCCGCCTCTCAGAGCCGAGTCGTGACGTCATCTACTGACGGCTCTCTCTCTCTCTCTTCTGTGGATGGCGCGACCGGCTCAGCCAGCGGCAGTGCGGGACGGCCGCGCTGTTATCTGGCCCGGTAATAGCGGCCGTACGAGCAGTGGCGCTGGGAGCATGCCCGCCGCGTTTCCAGCGGAACCCCCGTCACCTTTTTTGTGGGGGTGGGGGTGGGGGGGAGCGGTCGGCCAGGAATACCGGCCTTTGTTGATGTCACTTCTCCGATGCTCTGGTATCGATTAATTGATTGCTGGGGCTAAACGGTGTACCCACCCTCCACAGTACTGGGGCTGGACGGTGCACCCACCCTCCACAGTACTGGGGCTGGACGGTGCACCCACTCTCCACAGTACTGGGGCTGGACGGTGGCATATGTGAACTTTAAAAAATCGGCGTTTGGTATCAAACAGCCAAAATGTGAAATCGTGCACGAATGATATTACAAATAGAAAATGATATCGGCACGCCATTTTTAGTCAGTAAAGCAAGTACACACGAACAATGTTGCCGGCTGGGGATCATTTTCACCAGATTTCCAGCCTAGACATATTTCCCACTGGATAAGGCAAGATCATCTAAGGCAAGATAAGGCAAGATAAGGCAAGATAAGGCAAGATCATCTAAGGCAAGATAAGGCAAGATAAGACAAGATCATCTAAGCGGGACAGACAGGGCTTGTATGGATCAGAATGGCTGGTGTACAGGCGAATCAGCCCTCACATGGACTAAAAGACCCACGCCGACTGAAACTTGGGTTTTCAAGCCTGAAAGCACGATGGCCGGGATATCAAATCCGGCAGAACTACGACGAGAGGTTCTGAACCTGAACCTGCCCCCCGCGGGACCAGTGTCGTCACATCAGTTATCGCCTCCCGGTGTGATCCTCGGCCAGTCGCCCCCCGCGGAACCGGTGTCGTCACATCAGTTATCGCCTCCCGGTGTGATCCTCGGCCAGTCTGCCTCGTTGGAGGCCGGTGTCGTCACCGCGTCACCAGTTCCACACAAGCGTCCAATTTTGCGTTGCTAAAGTTCCGCACCAGCGTCTAATTTACCAACTAGAGCAGCATGGGATTATACAGTCATAAAGTCATGAAGTGTTAAGGCTTAATAAGAGCCACAGGGGCCCATCTGGGTTAAGCCTATCTAGAAAAGGTACTATACATGTACATACGCTCACCCAAATTAATCCCTTATCTCAAGTTCCTAGGGAGTTATATATCCCAGCCTATCTAGCACCATTCACTTGCTATTACATAACACACTCAACAATTACAAACTCCTCCAATGATACCCATTGTGCTACCATAGCCAATCTCATCAGTATCACATCCCGAAGGAAGGTGCTGAATCCACTGCTAGGTACACCCTATATAACGTTATAAAGCGTTTAGAGACCCAAGGGCCCATCCAGTTAAGTCTGTAAATGGAAGATACCATAAGCCTGGTAAAAAGGCCCACCCCAACCATCCCACATCCTGAAGAAACCAGTCCACCAATATACCACACACCTATCAATGCCTATCTACCCTAGCTATCCAGCCCTATTCCCCTGATCCCTCTTAACACATGTGGATTGAAGGCCTTATCAATAATTTTCAAACTGCATCCATGCCTTAAAGGGGCCTGTGCCGTGCACACTTACTTAACATAAATATCCCCTGATTGATGGTTGATGGTTTTAAGTTGCATTGACGTGGATTGATGGTTCTAAGTTGCATTGAAGCATGGTTAGAGGGAAAGAAACAAACGAAAGTATTTAATTTGGATGTAAATCTGAAAGCATGTTCTGAGTGGAGTGCCACAGAGCTCTGTTCTAGGTCCACCTCCATATTTTCTTCGTGAACAACGGGGTCGGGCTGCAGAATAGGGTGCTTGAATTTGCTGATGACATCAAGCTGGTTAGTTAGTTGGCTATTGGGGCTTTAGGGCGCATCGACTGCATTGGTCATTTAGCGCCCAACATCAAGCTGGTAAGAATGGCTAACAATAGTGATGAATCTAGCAATATTCAACTGGACTTGGAGGAAATAAAAAGTGGGCTGAAAATGGCCAATGCATTTCAACTAAAGTGCAACGTTACGCATCTGGGGTCTGGAGGTGGGACGGATGGATATACAATGGGAGGCGGTAAATTGGATGTCACTGAAGATGGAAGAAATTTAGGTGAGTTTGTTTCAAATGACCTTAAAGCAGAAAAAAACAATGTACCTCAGCTAGGAGCAGAGCAATCAGAATGTTACGGATCATTAATAGGAGTGTGAAGTATAAGAGCAAAGAAGTTATATGAGAAAAGAACTGTACTTAGCCTATGTGCGACCCCAACTGGAACATTGTATACGGGCATGGAGCCCTTCCTTAAAAAGAGATATAGGCATGCTAGGAAGAGTGCAGCACAAATCTACTAGACTTTCAGTGGTCTAGGTAACTTAGAACATGGAGAAAGGCCTATAGCATTATATATGTACTTACTTAAGCATGGAAGATTAAGGGGTGATATGATTGAAATGCTTAACATCGTTAAGGGGTTAGATAATGGGAATTTGAATGATGCTCATACATTTAGATTATCACAAACGGGTTACCAGTTAAGGTTGGACCAGTCCAGGTGTAGGACAGTCAAGCGCCAACAGGTTTTCAGTCCCAGAGTGGCTAATCAATGGAATAGGCTGCCTGATGATGTAGTGGGCAGTCCCTCATTGAATGTATTTAAAAATAGGGTCAAATCCCAGGACAATTTTTTAGCTTGGAGGTCCCTGTGGCTTGTATTAAGCTAGATCAATTGATGGCTTTATGGCATCAGTTGTCGCCTGTTGTCGCCGTCCGGTGCGATCGGTATCGTCACAACAGCATCAGTTATCGCCTCCCTTCCCATTGTGATCCCCGGCCAGAGTGTGCCCCACCGAGACCGGTACCGTCATGACAACATCAGTTATCGCCTCCCTTCCCATTGTGATCCCCGGCCAGAGTGTGCCCCACCGAGACCGGTACCGTCACGACATCAGTTATCGCCTCCCTTCCCATTGTGATCCCCGGCCAGTGTGCCCCACCGAGACCGGTACCGTCACGACAACATCAGTTATCGCCTCCCTTCCCAGTGCGATCCCCGGCCAAACTCGTCCCGTCCCACCAAACTAGAGGCCATGCCGACTCGGTGTCCCCCAGGTCGGTATCCCGGCCAAGTCTGGGACAAAAGCAGTTCCATTGTGACCATAATTCTCCAAGATGTTGATAATGTGCACCCATCGCAGAGATGAATGTTGAGCCTGGGTGGAGACGGCAACCGGCAACACACACCACTTTGCATAAGTTAGCTGCGTGACGCACCACATGGGCACCGGGACAGCGGAACAACACGCGGACCCGCACGCTAACCGGCTCACCAGCCAACCCATCTCCGATGGGGGAAGCTCGGCTCACCAGCCGGCCCACCTCCGCTGGGGGAAGCTCGGCTCACCAGCCGGCCCACCTCCGCTGGGGGAAGCTCGGCTCACAAGCCGGCCCACCTCCGCTGGGGGAAGCTCGGCTCACCAGCCAACCCACCTCCGCTGGGGGAAGCTCGGCTCACCAGCCGGCCCAATACCGCTGGGGGAAGCTCGGCTCACCAGCCAGCCCACCTCCGCTGGGGGAAGCTCGGCTCACCAGCCGGCCCACCTCCGCTGGGGGAAGCTCGGCTCACCAGCCGGCCCAATACCGCTGGGGGAAGCTCGGCTCACCAGCCGGCCCACCTCCGCTGGGGGAAGCTCGGCTCACCAGCCGGCCCACCTCCGCTGGGGGAAGCTCGGCTCACCAGCCGGCCCAATACCGCTGGGGGAAGCTCGGCTCACCAGCCGGTCCACCTCCGCTGGGGGAAGCTCGGCTCACCAATCGCAGTGTACATATTCACTGGAGCGCCTCCAGCCGGCGTGGTGGTGTCGTGCCGCACGTGCCGTGTTGGGGCACCTGAGGCGGCACCACCGACCGGTCCGGACGGCTCCCGCCCACGCCGTCACACCCTGCACGGATATCAGCACCAGCCGGCCATGCTGTGTGTCAGCTGCTGATGGCGGCCGGCAGGCCCGGCAGACCCGGCAGGCAAGGCAGACCCGGCAGACCCGACAGGCTCGGCAGACCCGGCAGACTCGGCAGACCCGGCAGACCCGGCAGGCCCGGCAGACCCGGCAGACCTGGCAGCCGGCCGGAGGGCACGGCGGCGTACCGGCCTCGGCACGTTTGTGAAGCCTTTAGTGGTTCGCCACATGCTTCCGGACATTTTACGTTGACACTGATCTGAATATTTCATCAGCTAGTAACATACACAACATTCTGACCGACTGAGTGATCGGCAGATGTGATGTGTTCGGTATGCTCGGCAGGTGTGGCAGGCAGGTGTTCGGTGTGCTCGACAGATGTGCTGTGTTCGGTGTGCTCTGCAGATGTGCTGTGTTCGGTGTGCCCGACAGGTGTGCTGTGTTCAGTGCTCGGTAGGTGGGCTGTATTGCTCGGCAGGTGTGCTGTGTTCGGTGTGCTCGGCAGATGTGCTGTGTTCGGTATGCTCAATAGGTGTGCTGTGTTCGGTGTGCTCAGCAGGTGTGCTGTGTTCGGTGTGCTCGGCAGGTGTGCTGTGTTCGGTGTGCTCGGCAGGTGTGCTGTGTTCGGTGTGCTCGGCAGATGCGATGTGTTCGGTGTGCTCGGCAGGTGTGCTGTGTTCAGTGCTCGGCAGGTATGCTGTATTGTTCCGCAAGTGTGCTGTGTTCGGTGTGCTCGGCAGATGCGATGTGTTCGGTGTGCTCGGCAGGTGTGCTGTGTTTGGTGTGCTCGGCAGATGTCCATGGCAGATGTGATGTCCGAGTTTGAGGCTTGCATCTCTAAGCACCTGTCGGGTACTCATGCCACCAGACCGAGACGTACAGAGATACTACATGCCGTGCTATGCCAACCGTGATCACCAGACCGAGACGGGCTGAGATATGTACATACTACATGCCGTGTTATGACAGCCATGACTGCTAATGGGACGGGCAGAAATCATGGATGGAGAGCTGAATGTCTGCCTGCGTGTTGGCGTGCTTGGGCATCCCTAATTAAAGGTTGTGTAAAATTGACACGGACCCTATACTGAGTGAGGGCCGCTAATTACTCCATGCCTATCCAAACCATACATAAAAAGCCATCCCTAATTCGTATTCAGGTTCTTCACTAAGGGCAGCAATAGTCGGGGCAAGAACGAGGCCCACCGTTCGCCGGCGAGATCCCGGCGCCGGCGCGGGGTTGGACAATGTAGATACCAATATGTAAAACGGCCACCATACAGAATGCCTCACCCTGCAGGCGTCCAAAGTTCACGCCCTGTGAATAGTATGTAGTCGCGTAGAACACGTCCGGAAGGCTTGGCCGACCAGGGCCTTATAATGGATCAGACACTGCACCAGAGCCACTACAGTGGATTAGCCACTGCACCAGAGGCACTACAGTGGATCAGCTGTGTCAGTGGAGCTGCCACTGCAACGGATTTGGCCGCCACGATGGACAAACCGTTTCAGTGGATTATGACCACGGCAGTGGACTAGCCGTCTCAGAGGATTGTGGTCGCTGCGGTGGATCAGCACGGCAGCGGTGTTGGCGAAGCCAGCCATTTCAGCTGAGGTGGGAGCTCACCACAGCTGGCGGCGGCGGCACCCACACGTCACCTTATGCACAGCGGAGCGGCACCTACACGTCACCTTGTGCACAGCGGAGCGGCACCTACACGTCACCTTGTGCACAGCGGAGCGGCACCTATACGTCACCTTGTGCATAGCGGAGCGGCACCCACACGTCACCTTATGCATAGCGGAGCGGCACCTACACGTCACCTTATGCATAGCGGAGCGGCACCTACACGTCACCCTATACACTGCGGAGCGGCACCCACACGTCACCACATACACTGCGGAGCGGCACCCACACGTTACCACATACACTGCGGAGCGGCACCTACACGTCGCCCTATACACTGCGGAGCGGCACCCACACGTTACCACATACACTGCGGAGCGGCACCCACACGTCGCCCTATACACTGCGGAGCGGCACCCACACGTCACCCTACATGACCGTCGGCTGCCAGTCGTAACACATGCCCGGTCGGGGTAGACCGCTGCCGGCGAGGGGGCGGGGGGGTCACCCACACGTCACCCTATGCGGCCGCCGGCTATCAATATCACAGTATCACAGCCACGACACCACGACACATACCGGCCGAGGCAGACCGCCGCCGGCACCCTGTTCCACATGAGATATAAAATAGCTCACGTCTCCAGACTTACGACACAACCGTAGCAGCTGGCGCAATAGCTGTGTTTCACATCCACGCGCGGTGTCGGAGGCCTACCACTCAATGATTAGTGTGACAGGCGTGTGCAGCTTCGCAGGTCTCACACTCCTATCAGATATTCACACGAATTGAGGGAAGGTATCCTATTCTTATGCCATGCAATATTCAGTTATGTGAAGCAGAGGTCGAGGCACCACTAGATGAGTTCGTGCCCAAAACGGGTACTTAGCGGCTGGGATCGACCCGATCGGGGACGGGAGAGAAGAACCTTCGGTCCCTGTACGACCTATTCGACCGTGAGGCGTCGAATGACGTCGCCAACGTCTCACGCCAATTGGTCGCAGCTGGACTCGCTGACCGGCCGGATGTGGGACCGAGACACAGACGGACCACGACACATGACGGACCGCGACACAGACGGACCACGACACAGACGGACCACGACACAGACGGACCGCGACACAGACGGACCACGACACAGACGGACCGCGACACAGACGGACCACGACACATGGCGGACCGCGACACATGGCGGACCGCGACACATGGCGGACCGCGACATGACGGACCACGACACATGACGGACCACGACACATGACGGACCGCGACACAGACGGACCACGACATAGACGGACCGCGACACATGACGGACCGCGACGTATGACGGATCACGACACATGGCGGACCGCGACACATGACGGACCACGACACATACGGACCGCGACACATGACGGACCGCGACACAGACGGACCGCGACACAGACGGACCGCGACACATGACGGACCGCGACACATGACGGACCGCGACGTATGACGGACCGCGACACAGATCGACCGCGACACGTGACGAACCGCGACACAGACGAAGCGCGACACAGACGAACCACGACACATGGCGGACCGCAACACATGGCGGACCGGGTCAGATCGTCGCCGGGGGCGCAGACACGTTACCCTATGCGCCGACGTCTGTCACAGACGACGATCAACAGCCAAACGCCCTACCAACCGAGCTACCGCGACAGCGGGGTCGTAAGAGATCTGGAGATGACCGGGCCGTGGCTCGGCCGACCAGGGGATAATCGTCGGCTAGCGTGGATCCAATCTCCTCCCCACCCATGCCCATTATGTGCGCGGGCCCAGTCTGCGCGGCTGGTCGGCGCGGTAAACAGCGGAGCAGGCCGTCCCACCGCTCAGACGTGCCGCCCGCCAACACCGCACCATGGTCACGCTCGATAACTGCCGCGTCCGCCCTGCCACCGTGGCGTCACTCGGCGCGTTACGTCACCCTCGGTGACATCAGTACTTCCCTGCCTGTGGTCGGCGCGTTCTCGGAGCGCTGACGTCATTGGCGGAGGAGCGCTGACGTCATTGGCGGAGGGGCGCCGACGTGGCCGTCGTCTGTCAACCCGTCCACACAAGGCATTCCCGAGCCTCCTCTCGGCCACACAAACAGACGGCGTTGAGCAATATCTGCGCCGCCAGCGGTCCCCTGTCGTCGGCCGAGAAATCCCCTCGGTCACGAGTCAGCTCCCTGCAGCAGGCCTGTCATCGCCCAAAGCAACCCCATCAGGGTGGGAACTCAAGATTCCACTTGACCGAGCCGGGCGGGCCTCATCCTGTACATCACAGTCACCGGCCCTGCGCGTCCATCCAGCCGCCGCCGCCGCCGCCGCCGCAGGCCAGTAGTGCGGAGCGCGGGTGCGCATTACGCAGCGGGCGATTGCGTCAGCGGCAGCTGGGCCAGTTTCGCCTCAGACAGTCGGCCGCCGCGCCAGTCTCGCCTCTTACAGTCGGCCGCCGCGCCAGTCTCGCCTCAGACAGACATTTATAGTCGGCCGCCGCGCCAGTCTCGCCTCTTACAGTCGGCCGCCGCGCCAGTCTTGCTTCAGACAGTCCGTCGACGCGCCAGTCTCGCCTAGACAGTCGGCCGCCGCGCCAGTCTCGCCTCAGACAGACATTTATAGTCGGCCGCCGCGCCAGTCTCGCCTCAGACAGACTCTTACAGTCGGCCGCCGCGCCAGTCTCGCCTCAGACAGACTCTTACAGTCGGCCGCCGCGCCAGTCTCGCCTCAGACAGACTCTTACAGTCGGCCGCCGCGCCAGTCTCGCTTCAGACAGTCGGTCGACGCGCCAGTCTCGCCTCTCACAGTCGGCAGCGCGCCAGTCTCGCCTCTACAGTCGGCCGCCGCGCCAGTCTCGCCTCAGACAGTCGGCCGCCGCGCCAGTCTCGCCTCTTACAGTCGGCCGCCGCGCCAGTCTCGCTTCAGACAGTCGGCCGCCGCGCCAGTCTCGCCTCAGACAGTCGGCCGCCGCGCCAGTCTCGCCTCTTACAGTCGGCCGCCGCGCCAGTCTCGCTTCAGACAGTCGGCCGCCGCGCCAGTCTCGCCTCTTACAGTCGGCCGCCGCGCCAGTCTCGCTTCAGACAGTCGGCCGCCGCGCCAGTCTCGCCTCTTACAGTCGGCCGCCGCGCCAGTCTCGCCTCTTACAGTCGGCCGCCGCGCCAGTCTCGCTTCAGACAGTCGGCCGACGCGCCAGTCTCGCCTCTTACAGTCGGCCGCCGCGCCAGTCTCGCCTCAGACAGTCGGCCGCCGCGCCAGTCTCGCCTCAGACAGTCGGTCGACGCTTCAGACAGTCGGTCGACGCTTCAGACAGTCGGCCGCCGCGAACAGCCTCGCCTCAGACAGTCGGTCGCCGCGCCAGTCTCGCCTCAGACAGTCGGCCGCCGCGACAGCCTCGCCTCAGACAGTCGGTCGACGCGCCAGTCTCGCCTCAGACAGTCGGCCGCCGCGACAGTCTCGCCTCAGACAGCCGGCCGCCGCGCCAGTCTCGCCTCAGACAGTCGGCCGCCGCGACAGTCTCGCCTCAGACAGCCGGCCGCCGCGCCAGTCTCGCCTCAGACAGTCGGTCGCCGCGCCAGTCTCGCCTCAGACAGTCGGCCGCCGCGACAGTCTCGCCTCAGACAGTCGGCCGCCGCGACAGCCTCGCCTCAGACAGCCGGCCGCCGCGACAGCCTCGCCTCAGACAGTGCCGACAGCGGGACGATATCGCGGCGGTCAGTTGCGTGTACGCGGGGCCGCGGGGCGGGGAGGGGGATGGGGCTGGCGCCGGCCGGCACGAGCTCGCTCACACCCAGCGGCCGTCTCCACCGCTCTGCACGTGATCGTGCACGCCAGGCACGCCCGACGGCTGACAGCAGAATGGAGGCGCACGGCGCGATGGACGTCCGTGCTCAGGCTTGGGCTTGGAGACGTGGCAGCTGCCGTAGCCAGTGTTCACCGGTTGGCGAGTGTGGCCCATGCAAAACGGCCACGCTCCGCTCTACGTCCTACCCAGATGAAGCTATCTATGCACCAGACGGTATGTGCCGCCCCAAATGAACGCGAACGCTATAGCTTCGATGACTGGAACGTGCGTACTGGAAATGGGCTTCTTAGAAGCAGGCTGATTCCTTCACCACACGAATTCCCGACAACATCCAAGTTATTCAACCGGGAAAGAGTAGTCTAGGGGAAAGTTGCCCGTCTCACAATCGAAAGATTGTGGGTTCGAGTCTCACCTGTCGCTACTCTTCGCCCGCGACCAATCGGCGCGAGATATTGGCGACGCTATATGACTCAATAGTCGATGCGTCGTAAAAAAACAATAACCAAGATATTCAACTCATCGAATGCATTCAAAGCGCGTACCAAAGCCAGCAGATGCATTTAGGATATGCATATCAGGTATTAGATACTCTAGGGCTATCAGAAGCATCTATGGTACTACCTCCAAAGTGAATCGCTTAGTTGCCGACCCCGCGATCGACCATCTACCCGTCAGACGGAGCCACCCTCAGAGCCGCGGTGTCCATTTGCGGGACGACGGAGCCAGTGGTGTTCACTACAGCAGCGCCGCCAGTGCCACCGTGATAGTACACACACCAACATTCATTCTGCGATGAGCCGACCAGCGCACAAAGGCCCGGCCGGTACGCTGGTCGGCACGGCGACGGTGACGTCACAGGGCCCGGCTGGTCGGGCGGCACATTCCAGCCAGGTGGAGACGTGGCGAGACGTGGCGAGCCGGTGGGGAGGTGGCCGACCCGGCCCATCAAGGACAGCGGCAGCGGGTAAGGCACGGCGGTGAAGCGCAGCGGTAATGGGCGCCACCGGGTGACGAGGATGGTGGTCAGTCGACCACAGGATGGAGAGGGTTAGTTAGTTAGTTATTTGGGCTTTAGGGCGCTTCGACCAGTTTTGATCATTCGCGCCCATAACATTTTATTATGCTTCACTGCTGATATGAACTATTACCTCGGTGTATACGTGGTCTTAAATCCAATCGCTGAAAGGTAACGGAACAAGTTCCCCGAATGTACTTGTTTTGAATTGTTTCCCAGAAGGTCTTCATATGTCAGGCAACTCAAGTTTCTTCCGTAAAACAATCTCCGCTCCCGTGCAAAGTAATGACAAGTGAATAATACGTGGCGCACCGTCAGAATTTCCGAACAGCGAGGGCAATGTGGCCTTTCCTCCCCACAGAGGAGGTAGCTATGGGTAGCGTAAGAGTGTCCAATACGCAACCTGCAAAGTGTAACTTCCTCTGGTCTGGACCTACGTAGGCATGACGCCCAATGTCCCAGGTGTGGCTTGATTGTCTGAAGTTTATTGTTGGCGTCTCTATCCCACGCCATTTGCCACTTCTAAAAGATAAAACTTGAGATTATTGAGAAATGATCCCTGGCAGGTAGTGGGCAAATGCGTCGGCGTGGATTCTGTGCTGCCCACTTCGCCGCGGAGTCCGCGGATGGAGAGGGTGGACAGCCAGTCAGCTAGTGATGGGGAGGGTGGTCAGCCAGTCAGCCGATAATGGGGAGGGTGAACAGCCAGATAGCTGACGATGGGGAGGGTGGTCAGCCAGTCAACCGACAATGGGGAGGGTGGACAGCCAGTCAACTGACGATGGGGAGGGTGGAAAGCCAGTCAGCTGATGATGGGGAGGGTGGAGTCAGTCATGGAGTGGGGTTGGGTGGTCTGCCGGCAACGGTCAGCGCGACAGAACAATGACGGAAATGGAAACGAGGACAGCATGGAATGACAGCGGCAGGGAGGATGGCCGGCGGGCAGGAGCAGCAGCAAACCCACATGGGAGAATGGAAGCGTCGATGGGCAGCAAAAGGGCTCAGGTGTAGAGAGGAGGCAGCAGAAAATGGATCAAAGAATATGTGCATTACAATTATACAGTTCGTTGTTTCTTTGTTATTTGGGCTTTAGGGTGCCTCGACTACTGTGGTCATATTGCATCCAAATATATAATTCGTTGGAGAGAACGCCCTCAATGAAGGATAACGCAGCCGAACCCGACGTACAGACCGCCCGCCCCGCCCACACGAGCCGCGCCATACAGGGTCAATTGTGGTGCCCCGCTCCGTCGGCACCTCGCCCAACGCTGGTTGGCGTGCACCAGCCGGGTGAAGGATAATCCAGCCAAGCCAGTTATAGAGACACATCACAACACACACCTCTCTCCGCCCACACCAGCCGCACCATCCAAGGTCAACTATCGTGCCCCGCTCCTTCCACACCCCGTCCAGCGCCATATGACGTGCACCAGCAGAGCGCGCCCTTGAGCCAGATTTGGCGCCTACCAGGGGGGGGGGGAGCGGCACTCACCCTGAAGCGCGTCTGCTGATCCACGGCCAGGTGTCGTCCGTCACTCACTCAGGCCACAGCAGCCACCCGTGGTCACTAACGCACAGCGGCCACCCGTGGTCACTAACGCCACAGCGGCCACCCGTGATCACTAACACGCACAGCGGCCACCCGTGGTCACTAACAGCACAGCGACCACCCGTGGATCACTAATGCCACAGCGACCACCCGTGGTCACTAACGCCACAGCGACCACCCGTGGTCACTAACGCCACAGCGGCCACCCGTGGTCACTAATGCCACAGCGACCACCCGTGATCACTAACGCCACAGCGGCCACCCGTGGTCACTAACGCCACAGCAGCCACCCGTGGTCACTAACGCCACAGCAGCCACCCGTGGTCACTAACGCACAGCGGCCACCCGTGATCACTAACGCACAGCGGCCACCCGTGGTACTAACAAGGCACCCTTTAGCACAGCGGCCACCCGTGATCACTAACGCACAGCGGCCACCCGTGGTCACTAACGCCACAGCGGCCACCCGTGGTCACTAACGCCACAGCGGCCACCCGTGGTCACTAACGCCACAGCGGCCACCCGTGATCACTAACGCCACAGCAGCCACCCGTGGTCACTAACGCCACAGCAGCCACCCGTGGTCACTAACGCACAGCGGCCACCCGTGATCACTAACGCCACAGCGGCCACCCGTGTGGCCGACACGGCCTCGCGTGGTGGTGGGAATGGCCAGGTGGTCTCCGCGGGCACTATCGGGACTCATAGTCGACGTGCCAGTCCGGCCCCGGCCCCGGCCCCGGACCATGGTCCCGCTCCCAGCACTACCTGCCGCCCCAGGACACGGCCATGGTCCCGCTCCCACGACGCTCACATCCAGCACGAGCCAACCGAACACAGAACAGTGTCAAGGCGCTTCCTTACCGCACCACTTCCCCGTCACCAAACGCTAACCTCGGCGAGCCCATTATCCCCGCCCTTGCGCACTGAAGCGATATTGCATCCATTTCTACCGCGGATCCAGCCAGCACACCTCGGGCGACATGTAAACTCCCGCGGACACACCTGATTCCCTGGTGGTCAAGAATGCCACAGCGGGCACCTCCCTCCACCTACACACTCCGGGCCGAGCCGGACAGGCACGTGGGTACAGCCAGTAGCCTCCACCCACCCACTCCAGGTCGAGCCGGACAGGCACGTGGGTACAGCCAGTAGCCTCCACCCACCCACTCCAAGTCGAGCCAGACAGGCACGTGGGTACAGCCAGTAGCCTCCACCCACCCACTCCGGGCCGAGCCGGACAGGCACGTGGGTACAGCCAGCAGCCTCCACCCACGCACTCCAGGCCGAGCCGGACAGGCACGTGGGTACAGCCAGCAGCATCCACCCACCCCCTCCGGGCCGAGCCGGACAGGCACGTGGGTACAGCCAGCAGCATCCACCCACCCCCTCCGGGCCGGGCCGAGCCGGACAGGCACGTGGGTACAGCCAGCAGCATCCACCCATCCCCTCCGGGCCGGGCCGAGCCGGACAGGCACGTGGGTACAGCCAGCAGCATCCACCCACCCCCTCCGGGCCGAGCCGGACAGGCACGTGGGTACAGCCAGCAGCATCCACCCACACCCTCCGGGCCGAGCCGGACAGGCACGTGGGTACAGCCAGTAGCCTCCACCCACCCCCTCCTGGCCGAGCCGGACAGGCACGTGGGTACAGCCAGTAGCTGGCATAAACAGAACGCCCGCTCGGCGGCGCGGGCTGGGGTACGGACATGGCGTGACCTTGTGGTGGCGATGTGCCACACCCCGCCACGCTGGCGCTACTGCAGCGCAGCGTTCAGCAGCGCCAGGGCGGGATCTGCCCAGCCAGGTTACGACATGGCCGGAGGTTGCCAGGGTCTCGCCGGCTCGGGGATGATTGCAGTCATCAAGCAAGCGTCTGGTCGAATGTTGGGGGTGGGGCAGGTAGCGCCAGCAGTCAGCGGTTCAGTGCGTGCAAACCTTACTATCTGACGAGCCCTTCATGGCGGCTGACGAGGGCCTCCTGTGAGCTGGCGCACCATCCCCGACCAGCTGGAGCACCACACTGACAGGAAGATCACGACCCCTGACAGGAAGATCACGACCCCTGACAGGAAGATCACGACCACTGACAGGAAGATCACGACCCCTGACAGGAAGATCACGACCCCTGACAGGAAGATCACGACCCCTGACAGGAAGATCACGACCACTGACAGGAAGATCACGACCCCTGACAGGAAGATCACGACCCCTGACAGGAAGATCACGACCCCTGACAGACTGCGGACGCTGACGGCCGGCACAAACTGCGCTGCATTCGGTGACGTGTAAACAGGGCGGGGTGGCGCTGACGCTGACCAGAGATAATCACTGACCAACCGCTACAGCCACGGCCACAGAGCAGCTCAGCGCCCACTGCCACACGTCGTGGTCCGTACCGGGACCGTCCACTGCCACACGTCGTGATCCGTACCGGGACCGTCCACTGCCACACGTCGTGGCTAGTACCGGGACCGTCCACTGCCACACGTCGTGAACCGTACCGGGACCGTCCACTGCCACACGTCGTGATTAGCACCGGGACCGTCCACTGCCACACGTCGTGAACCGTACCGGGACCGTCCACTGCCACACGTCGTGGCTAGCACCGGGACCGTCCACTGCCACACATCGTGATCCGTACCGGGACCGTCCACTGCCACACGTCGTGGCTAGTACCGGGACCGTCCACTGCCACACGTCGTGAACCGTACCGGGACCGTCCACTGCCACACGTCGTGGCTAGTACCGGGACCGTCCACTGCCACACGTCGTGGCTAGTACCGGGACCGTCCACTGCCACACGTCGTGATCCGTACCGGGACCGTCCACTGCCACACGTCGTGGCTAGTACCGGGACCGTCCACTGCCACACGTCGTGGTCCGTACCGGGACCGTCCACTGCCACACGTCGTGATCCGTACCGGGACCGTCCACTGCCACACGTCGTGGCCCGTACCGGGACCGTCCACTGCCACACGTCGTGATCCGTACCGGGACCGTCCACTGCCACACGTCGTGGCTAGTACCGGGACCGTCCACTGCCACACGTCGTGATCCGTACCGGGACCGTCCACTGCCACACGTCGTGGCTAGTACCGGGACCGTCCACTGCCACACGTCGTGATCCGTACCGGGACCGTCCACTGCCACACGTCGTGGCTAGCACCGGGACCGTCCACTGCCACACATCGTGATCCGTACCGGGACCGTCCACTGCCACACGTCGTGGCTAGTACCGGGACCTTCCACTGCCACATCGTGATCCGTACCGGGACCGTCCACTGCCACACGTCGTGGTAGTACCGGGACCGTCCACTGCCACACGTCGTAAGGACCGTCCACTGCCCACGTCGTGGACCGTCCACTGCCACACGTCGTGAACCGTACCGGGACCGTCCACTGCCACACGTCGTGATCCGTACCGGGACCGTCCACTGCCACACGTCGTGGTCCGTACCGGGACCGTCCACTGCCACACGTCGTGGCTAGTACCGGGACCGTCCACTGCCACACGTCGTGATCCGTACCGGGACCGTCCACTGCCACACGTCGTGGCTAGTACCGGGACCGTCCACTGCCACACGTCGTGGCTAGTACCGGGACCGTCCACTGCCACACGTCGTGATCCGTACCGGGACCGTCCACTGCCACACGTCGTGGCTAGTACCGGGACCGTCCACTGCCACACGTCGTGGTCCGTACCGGGACCGTCCACTACCACACCTCGTGGTCCGTACCGGAACCGTCCACTACCACACCTCGTGGTCCGTACCGGGACCGTCCACTGCCACACGTCGTGGCCCGTACCGGGACCGACCACTGCCCTTTACAACTGCCTTCCTTTAAATGTCATCGAATTCCAGGAGTACTTCATCATTTAACCCTTAATCTAAAATGAACATAGCCTGAGAAAATGTTGAGGACATGCCTAGTGCAATGATCGCGAAAGTCCCACATCTCTCCTTGTATGTCTTGTCTCTACTGGAACAGTATCTTGAGCAATAGCTGGCAGGAAAAACTGACACCAGAACAAGTGTAAGGATCTTGTCACCAGCAGGTCTAGATGGGCTCGTTACACTGGCAGAACTTGCAAACTTACAGTAAACACTGCCCCTGTTCACTGGGCCCATCAATGACCTTTGGAGCTAGCGGTGCTCCGCAGAGAGTTCGGGGGCGGTGGTGATTGCGCCGAGGCTCGCCGAAGGCTACAAGCAGCCAACTTTCTTCTGGGTGTAGGATCCTTGTCACAAAGAGCGCCAGTGACAAATTATTCGTGAAATAGGGTGGAATATACCACCTTTTGAGCACTGAATAGACATCCTTTCCAAGAACGTGTCGACATCGTGCTTGTTGATGTGTGCTTATGAAGTCTCCATGACTCGTTCCTCAGATTACTTTGCGTATAAATAGCATGATTATGCTCACCATTACGGATTGATTCCACAAGCATCTCGTGACACAATTCCAGATACAAAGCTTATCTATGATGTTATGTGTTAAACAATGCGATCTGCTGATAACATGGCATTGCAATCGTTATCGTTAACATAGGTATCCATATATTAGGTGTTTCCAAAATTAAACCAAACACATGCACCGTTGGCTCAAATGGAGCTTGAATGACCGAAGCGATATATTAATTGGCATACTTCCATAGCAGATTCTACATCCTACTGTAACCGTTTCGACATCCCACACCCAACGAAAAAACAAAATTTTCACACCGAAGAGCGCTCGTGGTTCGGCATGCACTGCAATAAATCTACCCAATCTCGCTGCGAAGAAGCAAAGCGTTCGTTTCGGTGTGACATGAAATCGCTCAGAATTGGCCAATGAGTCGTCACCTCCGCCAGCAGCGTGCCAACCCACCCGACTGGTCAGTCAGCAACGTGCCAACCCACCCGACTGGTCCGTCAGCAACGTGCCAACCCACCCGACTGGTCCGCCAGCAGCGTGCCAACCCACCCGACTGGTCCATCAGCAACGTGCCAACCCACCAGACTGGTCCGCCAGCAGCGTGCCAACCCACCCGACTGTTCCGTCAGTATCGTGCCAACCCACCCGACTGGTCCGCCAGCGGCGTGCCAACCCACCCGACTGGTCCGCCAGCAGCGTGCCAACCCACCCGACTGGTCCGCCAGCAGCGTGCCAACCCACCCGACTGGTCCGCCAGCAGCGTGCCAACCCATCCGACTGGTCAGTCAGCAACGTGCCAGCGTCCTCGGTGCACACAATCTGTGCAGGAAAATGCCACAGGCGTGGGCCCACCACGGGGTGCAGACACGCTACAAACGGTTCGAAATAAAAACGGCTGAATGCACGGGCGTTGTCTGGAAAGAGTCTGGTTGAAATGGACGTGCAGTGCACATTCCTGCATATTCTTTGCATGTACGGCGCCTCCAGTAAAAGAAAGGTCTGCACACAGTTAGTTAGTTCTTTGGGCTTTAGGGCGCTTCGACCAGAATTGATCATTCGTGCCCCCGAAAATGAGAGGTCGCACAGAGATGATTGGCCTGTGGATCATATCTGCTATTCCTACACTTGAGCAAATTCCCAAGTACAGCTGTCATTAGACTGAAAGTGTCGCAAGACACCCGCTTCAAATTGCTCAGCTTCTTCGAGATGGGCAGAACAGATATTCACCTTTGTTACGAACTTTGTAAGCTGACATCAGTTGAGCTTACTCCAATTGTTCAGCTTCTCAGAGATGGGGTGCAAAACTAGGACTTCAGCCACTACTTTTCTCGAGGATCATTGCCTAGTTTTTCTTTTTGTCACCTTAATTTTTACAAGCTAGTACAGAACCCGTCAAGAACATGGCCCTTTCTCGCCTCTGAGGGCTTTCCACCAGTGACATTTGTGTTACTTTAAGGTGTTTTTTTCCTCAAATATATTTATATGTTGAAGGGCCCCTAGTTTCCATACCCTAACCAGTCAAAGATGTCCTCTATCTGAAGGTTGACAGGCTCAGCATCGAGAGCCCTTGCTTTGGTTGAGCCTTATAAAACTGCCCTTTCCGTACAATGGAAATATCCTCCAAAATCTCCACAATTTTACAGAAGAGCCTAATTTCATGGCAAAAAGAAAAAGTCATTTGCAAAATTAATTGGATGTGCCCAAGGAGATGACCCATGGTCCCCTCTGGATCCATCACTAGACCGAAGCACTTCCTGCTCCAGAATCCTGATTTTGCATCCTAAGGACCAAATAAGAAGTTCTGTAGGCTAAAGCCAAAGTTCAGGGGGTTCAATGCAATGTTCCTTGGCACCCAGAACTATGTGGGAAGCTATGCCCCTGTTTGGGGATGCAGTTTTTCTGTGGTATATTTCAAGAGTATCACAAAATGATCAAAATGACGACACTATTTAAAGTTGACTGCCTGCATTGCTAAATAGCAGCCACTGGAAACTTCCTGGCATACATGTGATGAAGTTGCAGCCAGGTAGCCCATTTCATTCATAATGAATCATGCATGTTGAGCCCACAGTACATTATGGTGCTCTGGATCGGGATGATGAATCATGTATGATGGGCCCTCAGTGTATGATGCTCTGGATGAGCATGATCCAGAGCATCTGGATTCAGATGGAAATATATGGGAAACCATTTGTATGCATATATAGATGCATACATAGATATATTATCTATATATATATTTATATATATATATATATATATATATATATATATATATATATGCAATAAGGTACCACAGTGCAAGAAGTTTGCATTGCACCAAAACATGAGGTTATCACATTTTCATGTAGACCCCAAAGTATTCAACGTTAAGGTTTGTTGGCATATTTTACACATAGAGTGAAGAAAGCTGCATGGTATGCAAGGCATCTGAGATGGGTGTCTCACACAAATCATGAAAGAGCCAAATTGAGCAGGAAGATGCTAGACTTAGTTCACAAGCTAGCTGAAGCGCTAGCTTCAGTAGCTGAACATCACAGTAAACAGTGCCAGGATAAGCCATGCATAGTTTGAAAGGAACCTAACCTACATGACCAGGCAAAGCATGCATTGAAATATGAACCATGTTATAGGAGGGTGATAGGACTTTGCTGCCTCCACCCCATTTTTTTTGCCTGTGGATCCAGAATGCTAGAAGCAATTACTCTGAAGTTTGGTAACTTTTCCTAACTATCTTCTACATAGGGCACTCATTTTTTAACTTTCTCCTTTGCTCAGAGGCAGCTTTAGGAGCAATTTGTTGAGGTATGATGTTCAAATTTTGTGTCCAGTTTTTGTAACATTGGAACATGCTTGGCTTCTAGGATCTATGACTTTGAAAGTATTCAACCATTCTTCACTTAATATGATGGGCAATATTGAAAGACCATTAAAATGTCATTATTTGAGAGGTTGAAGCACTTACGTTTATCAGACACATGTCATCCAGAGTGGATGAGTAAGTGGGTAAAAGATTTACTTCTGAAGTTCATACAATTTGTGATACTCCGGAACAATGGAGCTACATGAACAATTGTAGAGGATTTGAGAACATCCTACAACATATTGAAAGCATACTTTTGGGAAGTGGCTCCAGGTGATTTTTTTTGGGAGGACAAGAGTGCCTTCTGGTCCCTTTAACTGACATGAGATGTTACTGGAAAACTTTGTAGCATCTATTATAATGCATATATAAGTGCAGAACATCACCAAAGTTAAAACTCCAACCATACCATAGTGGATGCAGAATGGGGTTGGGTCTGGTTTTGCAGGTGCATCTAGTTATTGAAATTCAGAATCTGTATTCTAATATGAGCATAATTAGGTTATTCAGTTGACATTCTGGAAGCTCAGAAATAATATTTTGTTCAGAGACTGCTCCAGTGAGTTGTTTGTACCAAATGACATCCCTTCCATGGGCATAGCTTTGTGTGCTTTTTGAGGACACTTCCCCCCTCAATGTTGGCTGTATCCCCCGCCCCCCCCCCAAATAATTGTACGCCGTCCGTAACGATCGCACGATGGGTCCGTACTACCGACCGTAACGACAGCACGCAAGGTCTGTATCAGCGCACATAGCGAGCGTACGTATGATCGGTCCTACCGTTCGGCAGTGGAACGTGCATACTTTCTGTATGTACTGGTGGTGCCGGCTGGGATGGAGTGGAGGCCGATTGTGACCTCATTTGACACTGAAGACATTGACCTGGGATCATGAAATGTATACTGCAGCGAGTTCACTACAGCTGTAATTCCTCCAAATTGTGTGCTTCTAGTTTTAGATCTTATGTGGCCGAACCCCCATCCTCCGGTGAACGTTATGTGAGAGGCATGTTGACCGGGGATCTTCTGCACTTCCTACGGTAGCGTTGCTGGCACTCAAAATGTAACGGAATGTGGTTCCTACGAAACGGGGCTATTGAAATAAACAACGAACTGGATATGGATGCAATGTTTCATGGGGTCACAAACCCTCCTGTGAGGTAGGTGTATGACCACTTTAGTTTGAAGATACCAAAAGTTGAATGCCTGCAGAAAGTGAGAGGTCTTACTGCAGGGCAGCGTGAAGCTATCATGGAACCATCTCAGTGGCTCCAGTTCATCAGAATCCCTTTCAGTTGTTTCTGGGACAGGGGCGAATATAGGGGGCACTGGGGGCATCTGTCCCCAGTGTCCCCTCAGGTTTTCGGCCAGAGTTGCACATTGAAAGAAGTCTGAGCTTCAGTGCACCTGAATGCCCCCTCAAATTTGTCAGCCAGAAGACATAAAAGATCAGTGCAAATATGAGCCACAAGGGCCCTTCTTGGCAGAAGCACCCTTCCAGAGACAAAGTTCCATGATGACAATTCCAGATGGTCCAATTGGACATTCATTGCATGAGCAGGCTTTCATTGAGTATTTCCCCTCCTTACTTTCATGGACAAATATTATTACATCAAGCAACTCATATGATAGTATAAAGTAATCTAAAGTACAACATTATTAACCAACGGCCCTGACCGCTAACGACTGTGAAATCAGGTTAAGTGTATCAGCACCAAGATTCAACACACCGCCATCCATATTGAAAGCAGATGCTGTGGCCTGAATATGAGTAGAGCATGCTGTGGCCCGATGTAGAGCATGCTAACTGAGATGTTATTTCCTGGATGATCATCTCCAATGAAGTTTTACATGTTCTTTACACACCACCATAATTTTAACTTTAACATGAGACAATATGTGGTATGCCCCCCCCCCCCCCAATCCATTTGGGCCCACCTATTTATTGTCATCGTGTATTGTGCACTCCCAATAATTTCCTGAAACCAAATCCTATGAACACTTTAAGCACTTTTCATCAGTTATGTTGATACTAATTGGCATAATGTGTTCGTGTGCTTGTTGGAAATTAATTTGTTCATCAAAGGTGGTTGCAGATATGGCTACATGCAGGCTGTACATATATCTCAATAAGCAGTTAGTTCATGAAAAAAGAAGGTATTATTGTGCTTTAAGGTGGTAACAAGACAAGATTGTATACATATTTGCCTCCATAAAGCAAACAAATGGGTTAGGTTTGGTTAGGCTATGTTTGTTTAGGTGTTTTAAGTTGAAAAATACTCACAAATTTCTCAAAAAGAATTTGACTTTTAGAATTATTTTTTTCTTAAAAAAATAGCTTATGTTAGGTTAGGTTAGTTTGGGACAAGTTTTATAAATTAGGGAAATTTTCAGGAAGTAAATTTTTTACATTTTTGAAGTTCAATTTTTCAAATTTTTTCCCCCCCAAAGGGAGGTTAAGCTAGGTTAGGATAGGCTATGTTGCATTTTTTCTTTCTTTTTAAGCATTTCTTTTTATGCTTTTACCTAGGTAGGTAACTCAAAGCCCCTTTTTGTGTTATTTTGCTCACAACCTGAAAAGTAAGCATTTGCACAGAAAATGAGTGGTCCCATCATCTTAGTCACATTGATAAACATTGCATAGGAATGATAACTCCAAGAATTCATAAAATACCTTAAAGCACAAATTTGTGCATGTGGTGAGGGATATAGGTATCGGTAATCTTTACCTTTTGGCCGACACATACTGCCAAGGTTAGTGATTTGCAAAGAGGTTTCCAGTGGGGAACAGTGACGTCACAGGAGTCAGGGAAGTGACGTCACAGGAGTTGGGTGTTGGTAGATTACCACCTAACCTAGACTAAGATAATGTAGCAT
This sequence comes from Ashinkailepas kermadecensis, assembly GCA_034440615.1. Classification (NCBI taxonomy): domain Eukaryota; kingdom Metazoa; phylum Arthropoda; class Thecostraca; family Neolepadidae; genus Ashinkailepas; species Ashinkailepas kermadecensis. The sequence continues at coordinate 30,722 of JAOTOM010003975.1, forward strand.
AATATACAAAATGTATCATAGCATAATATAATATAATATAATCTAACCTAACCGGAAAACCAGAACCCTCCAAAGCACTTGTGACGTCGTGACGTCACTTCCCCGACTCCTGTGACGTCACTGTTCCCCACTGTACACCTCTTTACAAATCACTAATCTTGGCAGTATGTGTTGGCCGAAAGGTAAAGATTACCGGAATTCTTCAAGTATTACCCCTCACACTTCTTTTATCTCAACAATGTATCCAAGCCATCGTCAGCTGACTGCCAGTCAGCTGTTGGTAACGTCACTCAAATGTACCGACACCCCCGCAGCTCAAGCTGGGTGCACTGAATGATCCAAGGGCATCACCAGGAATATTTATAAGCAGGGTGGGAATTAAGGCACTCCTTAAGAGATTTTATCTCTGAAAACATTTCTGCACTCCGGGTTCATACTGGATAGGATGGGCTTCACATGTACTCCGACACAAATTGGAATGTGGGAACAAAGATATGAATAAAAAGCAACACAGAAATACACCCAAAAAACGCCGGTTATTCCACTTACGGTCACCACTCTAACCACTTTTTTGTAGCAGTCAGCTCTCAACTACCGATTGCTGAACCTTAATTTCCTCAAATCTCAACCTCAATTGCCGACAACAACATGCCGACTACAACTTGCAAAAGATGCGCATGCGCACTGAGTACACTGTTCTCCGGCTTTGGAGCCGCGTCTCGGAAAAGCTGTTTTTGCCACCATATAGTGGGAAAGTTTGACAGTTTTAAGAGACGTTCTCCGGAGGCCCGGAGGGCACCGATCAGAATTGGCTGCGTTAGCGTTTTCTGTTACGAAATCTGTCCGTCAACCAATCAATGTAAGGTAATTTTTATATGACGTCATAACCATTAGCAACTTTGAACACGTGGTTAATAGTGTCATACTGTAAACAGAAGACCTCGACTGATCCTTTGCTTTGATCACATCCAACTGTGGTGTGTGCGGTAGCGGAGTTGCGTTCGTATTACGTGGGAAATTGGCTGCGTAGGTAGGTATGCGCTCTGAGCTGAGGGTGAAGTGTGAAGTATTTTTGTTTGTTTTTCATATGGCTAGCCTTGTACTGAGCCAAAAGTGAAAGGAAAGCGCATTGCTCCTGTGAGTTATGAGAAACGAAACAGTGCTGATTATTACGAGTCACTGCCGGGCGGTGCCATCCATTGTTCACTTCCTTGTTCCTATGTTTTGACATTTCATCTGACCAAAAATGAGAATGATATTACTTATGCATATTATGTAGGTCTGAGTTAGGTTTTTCTGGTCGGTTACTGGTAAACAGATTCCATGCATAAAAAATAATGTCTTTGAAAATGTACTCCGGAAGATACCGGTTTGCACTCCAACTCCCAACCCGGAAAGTAAGTTTCCCACTCTGTTTATAAGGGTCAGGTCAGGTTAGGTTTGGTTTGGTTTTCACCATCGTGAAATAGCATCTGCACACCCTCCCCTCTGTATGTTTGAGTGACATCACCAACGGCTGACTGGCAGTCAGCTGATGGGACTCGGATGCATTGTTGATATAAAGTAAGTGTGAGGGGTAATACTTGAAGATTACCAAGATTACCTAGGTACCTACCTACCTACCTATCTATCATTAGGGTTTTTGGTATTGAAAATGAGGAAATGACTTCCCAAACCCTGCAATATGAATCATCAGCACAAGGCCATGTCTGCAACATTCATAGACCCCATCCTGCCCTTTGTCCTCAGTAAATCAGTGGTCCCATCATCTTAGCCACATCGATAAACATTGACATTGCATTGGAATGATAATTCCAAGAATTTATAAAACACCTTAAAGCACAATTTGCCCATGTGGTGAGACATATACCTATCTATTATGAGTAGGGATTTTGGTATTGAAAATGAGAAAATGATTTCCCAAACCCTGCAATATGAAGCATCAGCACAAGGGTGCCTACAACATTCATAGGCTCTATCCTGCCCTTTGTCCTCAGTAAAATTGGTTGGTTATTTGGGTTTAGAGGCGCATCGACTGCGTTGGTCATACAGCGCCCCTCAAAAATTGAAATATCCTGAGCACCAAGTCTTACCTTGAGGGTGTTGGTTCTGGTTTGAACATTGTCGACCTCCATGGTCCTCGTCGGATGGGATCACAATATGTGCTCACATATGCGTGAAACCCAGGTTTGTTTTTTACTCCAGGTTCTTGAATCTTCCAAGCCACGCTCGCGCTCGCTCCTACGCAGACACAGCAACCAATGCGCCCAAATCGTAACACCCAGAAGGCCCTCGCTATCCGCCAACACGACGTCAATTCCGTGTGGGTCTACTTTGTTGCCCTGGGTTGTTACCGTGCCCATGCTCAGAAATTACCGAACCGAATTTCATGAAACCGTGACCAATCGATACATTGTGATCGATTTACTTGGAACTTTTTAATATGGTGACTCTCATCGCTACGTAAAGCTATTAGATTACCCTTAAATTTGGAACGGACATTTTGAAAATGTTGCGCTGCCCATGCTCCTAAACGACTGGATTGAATTTAATTAAACCTTCACCAATCGATGCAGCATGGTCGATTATATGGGACTTTACAATACGGTGACCTTGACCATGACCTAAGGTCGCAAAATAAGTACATCTATATTTGCACTTGTTGCGGTGTCAATGCTCCTAAATTACTGAACCGAATTTTATCAAACCCTCACCAATCGACGTAACATGGCCGATATACTTTGTACTTTTTAATATAATGACCTTGGCTTTAGGTCAAGGTCACCAAAAAAGCACAAAGCCATTTTTAAGGTTGTTTGCCACGTCCATACTCCGAAACTACTAAATAAAATTTCACAAAACATTCGCCAATCGACGTGACGTGGTCGATATATGCGGGACTTTTGAATATAGTGAAGTTGGCTTTAGGTCAAGGTCACCAAAATACACAAATTCTTTTTGAGGAAATTTGCCACGCCCATACTCCGAAAGTACCGAACTGAATTTGATGAAACATTCACCGATCGACGTGGAATGGCCGATATACGCATCTAAATATGGAGACCTTGGCTTAGTCAAGGTCATCAAAACGCATAAAACTCTTTTTAAGGGTTGTTGCGTCGCCCATGCTCCGAAAGTGCTGAACCGAACTTCATGAAACCCTCACCAATCGACGTGACGTGATCGATATACTTGGGACTTTTCAATATGGTGACCTTGGTTTGAGGTCAAGGTCGTCAAAAATGCTTGAAACTCTTTTTGAGGGTTGTCGCGGCGCCCATGCTCAGAAAGTAGTCAACCCAATTTCACGAAACATTCACCAATCGATGTGGTGTGGTCAATATGCTTGAGACTTTTGACCGCGACAACCATTACAAAGAGTTTCAAGCCTTTTTGTGACCTTGGCCTAAAGCCAAGTTCACTATATTGAAAAGTCACAAGTATATCGACAACGTCACGTCGATTGGCGAATGTTTCATCAAATTATGTCCAGTACTTTCGGAGCATGGGCGGCGCAACTACCCTTAAAAGAGTTTTATGCATTTTTGATGACCTTGATCTGAAGCCAAGGTCACCATACTTAAACTTCCAGAGGACATTGGCCATCCCACGTCGATTGGTGAATGTTTCCTCAAATTCGGTTCAGTACTTTCGGAATATGGGCGTGATAATTATCACGCCCATATATGCATTAACTAGCCTCAAAATGCATTTTGTGTTTTGGTGACCTTGACCTAAAGCCAAGGTCACCATATTTAAAGCTTCACGTATATCGACCACGTCACGTCGATTAGCGAAGGTTCAGTAGCGAATGTTTGTATTCAGTACTATCGGAGAATGGGCGTGGCAAAAAGTCTTAAAATGGTTTTGTGCATTTGTGTTGACCTTGACCTAAAGCCAAGGTCGTCATATTCACAAATACGAAGTATATCGACCATGTCACGTTGATTGGTGAAGGTTTCATGAAATTCCGTTCAGTAGTTGAGGAGCATGTGCACCGCAACAATTGAAAATAAATATGTACTTATTTTTCGGCCTTAGGCCACGGTCAAGGTTACCGTATTCTAAAGTCCCAGTAAATGGACTATACTGCATCGATTGGTGAAGGTTTCATGAATTTCTGTCCAGCCGTTTAAGAGAATGGGCACCGCAACCTTTTTCGAAATGGCCGCTCCCAATTTAATGATATTTTAATAGCTTTATGTAAAGGTGATAGTCACCATATTCAAAAGTTCCAAGTAAATCGACCCCAATCAATCGATTTATGAAGGTTTGATGAAATTCCGTTTGGTAGTTTCGGAGCATAGGCACGGCAATAACCTAGGGCAACAGAGTAGACCCACCGGTCAATGGGAGACATCGCGGAGTTTCTGCCACCAGATGGCAGTCCAGGCGGATGTGACACGAAAGGCGGCAGGCTGCATAGGCCTTTGCTGCAGCCAGCTTACGCTTAGAATAAGTGTCGGAGGGGTGTTGACAAGGGCGTCGCCACCGGGGGGGAGGGCAGGGGGAAGTCGCCCCCCCTGTCGTGAGACGGGGGCGCCGCCCCCCCCTGAAATTTGAGGAGGCCCCTATCCGGAAATGCACAGGAAAAAAGTGAGCAAGGAGGCCGACGAGACGTGAGAGGAGGCCTCCAAGACGTGAGAGGAGGCCCCTAATTCGAAGAAGGAGTCACCTAGGAGAAGATAGCAGGCCCCAGAAATCAAGAGAGTGCCAACAATTGGCACGGAGGCCCCCAGGAATGCAAAGGAGGCCCCCAGGATTGCAAAGGAGGCCCCCAGGATTGTAAAGGAGGCCCCCAGGATTGTAAAGGAGGCCCCCTGGATTGCAAAGGAGGCCCTCAGGATTGCAAAGGAGGCCCCCAGGATTGCGAAGGAGGCACCCAGGATTGGAAAGGGGGCCTCCAGGATTGCAAAGGAGGCGTCCAGGATTACAAAGGAGGCCCCCAGGATTGCAAAGGAGGCCACCAGGATTGCAAAGAAGGGGTCCAGGATTACAAAGGAGGCCCCCAGGATTGCAAAGGAGGCCCCCAGGATTGCAAAGGTCTCCAGGATCGCAAAGGAAGCCCTCAGGATTTCAAAGGAGGCCCCCATGATTGCAAAGGAGGCCTCATGATTGCAAAGTAGATCCCAGAATTACGAAGGATGCCTCCAGGCTAGCGAAGGATGCCTCCAGGCTAGCGAAGGAGGCCCCCAGGGTTGCAAAGGAGGCCCCATGATTGCAAAGGAGGCCCCCAGGATTGCGATGGAGGCCCCCAGGATTGCAAAGGAGGCTCCCAGGATTGCAAAGGAGGCCCCAGGATTGCAAAGGAGGCACCCAGGATTGCAAAGGAGGCCCCCAGGATTGCGAAGGAGTCCCCCAGGATTACAAAGGAGGCCCACATGATTACAAAGGAGGCCCCCAGGATTGCAAAGGAGGCCCCCAGGATTGCAAAGGACTCCAGGATTGCAAAGGAGGCCCCATGATTGCAAAGGAGGCCCCAGGATTCCAAAGGAGACCCCCAGGATTGCGAAGGATGCCTCCAGGCTAGCGAAGGAGGCCCCCCAGGATTGCAAAGGAGGCCCCCAAGGATTGTAAAGGAGGCCCCCAGGATTGCAAAGGAGGCCCCAGGATTGCAAAGGAGGCCCACAGGATTGCAAAGGAGGCCTCGAGGATTGCAAAGGAGGCCCCCAGGATTGCAAAGGAGGCCCCAGGATTGCAAAGGAGGCCCCCCAGGATTGCAAAGGAGGCCCCAGGATTGCAAAGGATGCCACCAGGATTGCAAAGGAGGCCCCCAGGATTGCAAGGGATGCCCCAAGGATTGCAAAAGACTCCAGGATTGCAAAGGAGGCCCTCATGATTGCAAAGGAGGCCCCCAGGATCGCAAAGGAGGCCTCCAGGATTGCAAAGGAGGCCCCCAGGATTGCAAAGGAGGCTCCCGTGATTACAAAGGAGGCCCCCAGGATTGCAAAGGAGGCCCCAGGATTGCAAGAGGCCTACAGGATTACAAAGGAGGCCCCCAGGATTACAAAGGAGGCACACAGGATTGCAAAGGAGGCCCACAGGATTATCAAGGAGGCCCCCAGGATTGCAAAGGAGGCCCACAGGATTGCAAAGGAGGCCCCAGGATTGCAAAGGAGACCCCCAGGATCGCAAAGGAGGCCTCCAGGATTGCAAAGGAAGCCCCCAGGATTGCAAAGGTGGCTCCCGTGATTACAAAGGAGACCCCCATGATTGCAAAGGAGGCCCCCAGGATTGCAAAGGAGGCCCACAGGATTACAAAGGAGGCCCCCAAAATTGCAAAGGAGGCCACATGATTGTCAAGGAGGCCTCCAGGATTGCAAAGGAGGCCCACAGGATTATCAAGGAGGCCCCTTGGATTGCAAAGGAGGCCTACAGGATTGTCAAGGAGTCTATCACATGAAATATATCACATCAAGACCTTTAAAAAAATAGAACTCCATGTCCAAAAGTTCACACCGAGACTCGATCGAATGGACCCCAGCACCGGAAAATTAAGAACAGTTCCGGCAAAAATTACCCGGAGGGCTTTTATACTCCGAAAGGTGCCATCGGCTGAACAAAAAACTCCTTCGGTGGCCGCAGTGACATATCAAAAGGGCAAATGCCCCCTCCCTCCTAAGAGGGATATGCTCCCAAGAATCGAGCCGAGGCCCCCAAAAGTCGCGCTGGGGCCACAAAAATTCGCGTCGGTCCACCAGAATTCGCGTAGGGGCTCCAAGTAAATGCGGCGGGCCCCAGAAAACTCGCTCCGAGGCCCGAAAATCTGCAACAGGAACCGCCAAGATCGCGTTGGAGCCACAGCTAAGTACAACGCGCCCCGCAAACTCGAACCGGTCCCACCAAATATCGCGCTCGGACCCATAATTCCCATCGGTAGTACCACAAATTTGGTCTGGGCATCAAAAATTCACGTCGGGGCTGCCAACAATTGGCGTCTAGGGCTCCACATAAGCACCGTGTGACCCCCAAAGTCGCATCGGTATCCGAAAAAGAAAGCCGGAGCCCTCCAAAATAAGGAGGGATTCCCAAAAAAGTCCGGGTCAGGAAAATGGTTCTGGAGCACCGAACATATCATCAGATGCCTTGAAAAATCGCGTACGGCATCGAAAAACATACCGGAGCTCGAAGAAAATCGAGGTGAGATGGAAAAACATGGCGCCAGGGACTCGAAAAATCATGCCGAGATTCGGAATTTAAAGAAAATTCAGAAGAGGTCCACAAAAATCGCGTTGACCCCAGATAACTAGCGTTGGGTCCCCGGAACCACGCGCCTGGGCGCGATAAGTTGCGCTAAGACCCAGAAATGTCGCACCGAAGACCCAAAATCGTACTGGGCCCCACAAATGTGCGTCAGAAGCCCCAGATAAACACAGCGGGACACTAAGAGCACATCGGGGACCGAAAATGTAACTGGCCCTCCAAAGCGCAGTCTCGCAAAAAGCGACAGGGCCCTAAAACATGCGTTGCAGCCATAAATAAATATAGCGGGAACTCTTAAAAAAACACACAAAAAAACATCGGAAGCTCTCAAGGCACACAGGGGCCATGCGACCGCACAAGGGCCTGAAAAGAGGCTGGGGTCGCAATAAGCAACATGGTCCCAGAACGAACAAAAATACCGGGCACTGAACAAATACATTGAGATCATTGAAAGCGCCCCGACAACTAAGAAAAATCATCGGTGCACAAAGAAGCAACAAAACCCGAAAACGAGCAGGGGTTTCGAAAATGCATTGGGCCTCGAACAAAAATGGATTGGAGCCCTAAGACACATCCGTAGACGAAGAAATACGAAACGGGTCCAAATAAGTACACTCAGGCAGGACCTCGGTTCGGTAGCCAACCTGGAAGCATGTTTAATCAAAGATATGAGGTGCATCAAAGCTCAGCGGGTATCCGCATTTCTTCATCATAAAATATGAGAAGTAGGGAACTAATGATCGAATTTAATTAATCGAATTTTCGCAGCGAACGCCCATACAAAGCATTTCATCACGTCAGATAAGGCGCAAGTCTATCATGTGGCAGCAATTAGCAAAGCGTAGGAGGCCCAGCAGAATTCGTAGCATCGCACGAAGTGTGGCGAAAGCGCCGAATGCGCAAGATGGGTGTGCACATAGAACTCCACATAGAGCGTTGGCGTCGTGGCGACCGGGCACTATGAACTGGAATGTCTGAAATTGGTAAATTTTACATTTTAAAGTGATCTGTGTAGGTGTAATTTCAGCAGTGCAAGGTGACTTATCAAGGGATACCAAAAGAATACATTCGAACAGGATGGGGGAACCAGGGTTGAAATCCGACGAATCAGAAACGATAGTGGTAGATTAGGCCCCTCGACAGGATAATTTAGTTGGTGACTAATTATTTTATATAAAAAGGTCCCCTTGGACAAAATAGTGGTCGAAATCGGAAGACTTTTTATTGAGTAGGTGGACCCCTCCAAATACGTTTGCCCCCCTCCCCTTGACGCAAATATAGGTACGTCACTGGCACTGGCGGATCCAGGGGGGGGCATTCCGGCCATGCCCCCCCAAGCGCTTCAAAGGGGGGCCATAGTGTCTTTCCCCCCCCCCCCAAACCAATAAAAGTAAACTAAATTAAAACGCAGTAACCTTTGCTGAGGTTAAAAAATAGCTTTCCGGGTAAAATAATCTCCAATTTTAAAGGTATTTTGTTATGATTGTTTGAAAGTCCAACATGGTAGCATAGTAGATTCTGACGCATCGAGGGTTCTATGCTGTTGAAGTTCTGCTTACAGCAAGAGATGACGAAATCAGCAGTTTCATTATTCCTTCGTCAGATAGGTTCATGAAGTTTGTTTAGCCAGTAACGGGCAAGCGGACCCAGTGAGCCAGATTTCGAAAGCGGAATTTGAACAGGATGTTTTGTGCGAGTGACCAGTTGAGCCCAGTTGAGCAACATGTTTCGTATGTTGGTGTTGGGGTTGCTAAGATGAAGAGACAGGCTACATTCACTAGCGGATCCAGGGAGGGGCCATTCCGGCCATGGCTCCCCCGAAGCGCTTAAAGGGTCTTTGGCCCCCGAAACCAACAGAAGTAAACTGAATGAAAATGCAGTAACCTTTGCCGAGGTTAAAAAATATCGTCTGGATGAAAGTATCTCCAATTTTACAGGTATTTTTATAATTGTTTGGAAGCCAATATGGTAGCATAGTACATTCTGACACGCATCGAGGGTTCTATGCTGCTCAAGTTCTGCTTACAGCAAGAGTTGACAAAATCGGATCTGCCAGTGTGTAAACGTGCACGAACGTTGACGTGGTACAAGACGTTGAACGTGAACATGAACGTTTTGGTAAACAAGAACACAAATCCCGTAACTTAGAAGCGGTGGAGGTAGGCTGGGGCCCCTACACAGGACATTATGTTGTCATTAATTATTATTGTAAAAAATGGGTCCATTTGACAAGTAGTGGTAGAAATCCGATGCTTTTAACGAAAAATAGTGGGAGAATGGGCACCCTCCAAATCCCTTCGACCCCTCCTCTGATGCAATTCCTAAGTACGCTACTGGGGTGAGGGGGAGGGGGGGGGGCTGACGCCGAAAACCGAAAGTTGCCCCCCCCCCCCAAACCGGTGGGCTAGATCCGCCAGTGCGTTTGCTTATTTATACCCTGGTATGGCTCAGTTCTCAGCGGAAAAAAAAGATTCTTGCTATTGCGCTTTGCGTAAATGATGCACCATGCCAAGAACAAACAAGACATCAATATGAAGCCATGTTCCCCATTCTGGAACCATACTGAGAGCCTAAAAAGGCAATACACTGTAAAAAAAAATGTAGCACCCTGTGAGGTGTTTCCAGCTGTCAAAAACCACTACCCATACGAAGTTTTTCAAACCTCGCATTCGGTACTTTTGCCGATTATCTCACTATACCTACTTTCTGAGCACCCCTGGGATTTCACACCCGGGTACTTTTCAAGGTGAAAGGTGCTTTTCAAACACCCTTCTGGGTACTTGCATAGAGGTGTACTGGTACTTACGCTAGTACCGTATGGGGCGGCTGTCAAAAACCACTCCCCATATAGTGCTAAACCGAAAGGTACTTACTTTAGCACCTATGGTTAGCATGCATTTCCCACGCCGTGGGTTCATTTACTCCCCGCGAAACTCGCGAAAACCGCCTCTCTGGGTGTACAAAAAGTAAAAATGCAACGCGAATATATATTCGCCTTTTCAACCACACACGTTAAACCACCGGCCGTGGCGCGAATCCACCACACACACCGCCTCAACGACAACCCGTCATCTACGTGAGATGAGGCAAATCTGAGCTACACTTCAGATATACAGGGTGTTTCATAATTATTGAAACAAAGTAGCGACCTTTCAGATCGTCACTAATGACTTTATTCTCTTTCTCTTTTCAGATTATTGCTGGGCAATAGTTAGCATTTTTATATATTGAACAAAATATAGTGAAGTCATGTCCTGGACGATGGAGCAGAAGATCCTTTGTGTGAAGACATATACGAAACTAAGTCTTTCAACCCTGTGACACAGGAGTTTCGTATATGTCTTCACACAAAAGATCTTCTGCTCCATCGTCCAGGGCATGACCACTATATTTTGTTCAATATATCAAAATGTTAACTATTTCCCAGCAATAATGTGAAAAGAGAAAGAGAATAAAGTCATTAGTGACGATCTGAAAGGCCGCTACTTTGTTTCAACAATTGTTAAACACCCTGTAAAAAAAAACTCAAGACCTCGGAATTGGTCTTTAAAAAGCGAACGCTTGTCAAAGACCGCTCAGCGTTCTCAGCACAAGTGAAAAACGCTCAGCATAAACGGGGAAAAACTTATCCGAACCCGGCGGTGGAAGGCCACACAACCATCGGCGATGATGCACATGAGGAAAATCCTGCCTTACAAAAACACCACTAGTGACTAGCACAGTCTCTCCACGAACAGCTGAGGAACTGAAGTGGGCTGATGCCATATCAGCTGATAGGGAGGGCGTCGAATCCGCCACGCGAGCCGGCCGCACCCGACCTCAGGAGTGTACCTCCAACGACTACACGTCATCTACGGATGGCGGATCACCAAAGATGGCGGATCGAGGACGAAAGAAAATGGTGGCACAGTGTAAACTTAAACTCTCATTAGCATGCTTTTCCTTTTCATTACCTCACATTAAGAACGCAGGTGGCAGCGGTACCCCTGCAATCGCCCATGACCTCCCCGCAACACCCAGCCAACACCCCACTACTTCAAATCGCACGCTGCACGGCGCATGCGCGAATCTGGCAGTTCACCCGCGCGGGGAGGTGAAGAGACGGAAAAAGGGTGTAACAAAAGTACCTCACTTTTCATACTTTTTAAAGTATTTTCGGAATACTTGACATGAAAATGATACTTCGAAAACTCCCTCTGTACTTCGAAGAATGCAAGCCTACCACTTTTTACAAAAAGGTGCTAGAATATGCCCCATATTGATACTAGATGGGTTTCATGTACCTCCGATTACTCCCTGAGTACTGATTTTTTTTTTACAGTGTAGGAGGCCTAACACAGTGGAGGCTCCCTTTCGGGAGCAGGAGGCCCCCTATCAATATTGCCCCCCCTGGAAGAATTTCGTGGCGACGCCACTGGGTGTTGATGCTGGTTTTTCACAGTTCGCGGGTAATGTGTCAGTAACCATTTTATGGGGTGGGTATTTGCTGTGTCCCTACATCCGTCGGAGCAGCTGGGGATAAGTTCTCGGTCGAGAAATCAGAGAAAAGGGATGGATTGTGAAAAATTCAAGAGAAGCCTTCAAACGAACTAAACACTCCAGTGTAGGTATCCATGTGTGGCACATTTATAAAAGTCTGATTGTGTTGCTGAGATGAGGCATGAGGAATATTTATAAACAAACATGAAATATGTTAATGTATGCTTACCGAATGCCGACGATCTTCCTCATGTACTGTGTTTTGCCTTACGGTCGGAGCAGTGCCTGGGAAGACACTTGCTCCCCGTCCCTGTGTTGGATGTGCCCTTCCAATAATTTCCACTTCTAATATTGGACCTTAATGTGGTGCCCCCAATCCATTTGGACCTGGCCATTGCCTTCGTGTATTGTGCCCTCCCGATCATTTTCAGAAACCTACACCTATGCTAGGCAGCTACCAGGGGCATTGTTGTGTATACCTTAAGAGTGCAGCTACCCCAGGGGCGGATACATGAGAGTACTGGGTTATGCCCCTCCCCCATGGAAAGATGGCGCCCATCTGACTGGAGTACCTGTCTGGGAATACTAGAGTGCAACGACCCCCCTCGCTCAATTTTCAGCCAAAGTTGCTGCTCTGAGGGGAAATGCGCCCTCTTGAGGGTGAACGGTGCCCTTTTCAGTACGATCGAGTGCACACATCCCTCCTCTCAACAGACATTCAGGAAAATACGCACTTCCAGAGACTTTCGCAGCGGCGGTCCTCCGAGGAAATGTCGCCCCCACCCCCATCCTCCAGACGAGTGTCGCCATGGAAATTTCTGGATCCGCCTCTGACCTATCCGTGTGCGCAATGCTGAGATCCCCTGGCCGAAGCTAAGTCTGGAAAGCTCGCACTACATGATGGTAGTTTCAAATATATAATTTGAAAATTTGGTTTGGAAATTACATCCAGGCGGGAACAAATTGTAAATTGTTATGCGTTGCTTCCGGACAATTAATATTCCTTTTCCACATTTGCATTAGCCCATGACGAAAACAAGGCAGATGGTAAGCCAAAAATATATGCTGCATACATGATGGAATGGAATAATTGATAAACCGTACACGATATCGTGCAATATGTACGAAACATCACACAAACCGCCGAGGACATCAGGTACACAATTCAGATAACATCACGCAATATACAGGTCTCATAAACGGCGGATCCAGGAGCAGAGTGCCACGCCCATCCATCATACAAAGAGCGGGGGCATGGCACATGGGCATACCCCAACCTTTTAAGCCTCTAGCGTGATTTTCAGGGGTCCGGTCCGTCTCTTTGGGGCCACCATCGTGATTTTCAATGACCACCGCATGACGTTTTGGGAGCCCAAGCGTGATTTCCAGGGTCCCCGGCTCGAACTTTTGAGCCCCCAGCGTGATTTTATGTGCCCGGCCAGTCGTTTTTGGTCCCCCAGCGTCATTTTCGATGACCACCGCACGACTTCTTGGCCCCAAGCGTGATTTTAATGCGGCCCGGCGCGACTTTTTGGGGTCCCAATGGTATTTTCACGTCCCCGGTCACACTTTTTGGCAACCCCGGGCATGGTTATTTTTTGAAGCCATGAAGCGATTTTTGGGGCCCGAATGTAATTTTCAGGGGCCTCGTTGCAATTTTGGGGGCCCAGTCATTTTCAGCGGTCTCTGTGCGACTTCTTGGGACCCCCAATGTGATTTTTTTAATGGGCTCCTGTGCGATCCCTGGGGGCCCAGCGGAATTTGTAAGCGGTCCGGTGCGATTTTTCTGTACTCCGGCGACATTCTTGGGGGCCCCAACAGTCTATCAGGGATTGTGGGACAAAAGGGCACTGTCTCATTTTCCCCTCCTTCGGTAGGCCACTGGCTCTACACACAGAAATTACCTATATACGAAACCAGGAACTCAGCTCCGAACTCCCGAACACGAAGCAATTAATCTTGGGAAACTTCTTCCACTCCAATCTCCCACTCTTCACAAGCAAAAGGCATGGACAAGGTTAATGCGGCGGGCAATTCACGTCCTACTCGCATGTGTCGCCGCTCTGGCGGCTGCGTCTGGAAGCCTTCGTGCGTTGTCTCCCATTCCCGGTTATCTTACTTCAGAAATTGAATGCTGCCGTTGCTTTTTGCTCCTTGTACAAGTACGGAATAAGCGCATCATTCTACATGCCTTTTATACTAGACATGACGCAATAATTTTAGCTAAGATGGACAACATTCATTCCACCAAAACCCTGCTTTCTTAAAACTTTTAAGTTGCATTTAATTGCATGCGTGTAAATAAAATATACGACCTTCAATATACCAGGAGGTGCTGAGTTGACATCAAAAGTAACGATAAAGGTTATAGACGACTCTTTTCCTGGAAAACGGATACCCAGCACATCGGGTACACTCCGCCGCTCGTGCTGTTCATCCTCACAACAGGAGTAGGATAGGTGGGCGACGTCGGCATCGAGCGGATAGCAATCCCAACTATGTTTACATGAGACTTCCTTTTGTCGATGACCATCCGTTGTGAGCCACAGACCATGAGCCATCCGTTCGTCTCATCTAAACCATGTTAGGGTAGCCTGGACTAGCGGACCTACGCTCAAATCTTACATGGTCCGCTCAGCCCTGGAAATGCCGCCATGCCCTGCTGGTAGGAGAACGTGCCACACCTGTATCAACGGGCTCAAAGGTAGATGCACACGGAAAAACGTAGTTTACAAAATAACGTGCAATCGCTGTCTTGGAACATTTTATGTCGGTGAAACCAAACGTAGCATCATGGATAGGTACAATGAGAACTTGGGAGATGCCAGACTTCGGAGAGCAGACACACCTTTAGGCGAACACATGATCGACAAACATTCTAACATGGAACACAGCGACACTAACACAAACTTCAAAGTAGAAATTCTAGCAACAGCCAGGGACAACGCTGATCTGAAGGTCCTCGAATCTCTACATATACGTAATCTACGGCCGCAACTAAACAAGCAAACGACGTCTTGGTATATCACATAAAATTCATAAACATATATTTTATATAGTATGTATTACGCGTTATACTGGATATATGTCTATATATGTGCGTGAGTGTATGCATCGATATGTATATGGACCATCGGCTCGGGCTTCCTCAGAGGATTCCTTCTTGACATAGTTTGTTTCTGGTTTGGAGTTTCTGTGAGTGTCTGCACCACTGAGGAGGCTTTTCTGCATGCCACGTGTCTTTTTGCACGTTTTTTCCCGCGTGCTTTTTCAATTTTTTTCAGATTGAGCTTTTTTCATCACTCCTGACGATGGCCCCTGGCCGAAACGTTGAGTAATAAAGTATAACCTTTATCGTTACTTTTGATGTCAACTCAGCACCTCCTGGTATATTGAAGGTCGTATATTTTCTTTACACGCAATGTCTAAAACACAGGAGCATCTAAGAGCCATTATTCGTTATATTTAATTGCATGAACGATGGTGGTGCCCATTGATCTTCAAAGTGTCTCCAATGCACCTAAAAACTAAAATATGTACTTCAATCGCAAACTATACGAAGCAATCTAAATATTTTCAAGAACAAAGGCCATGCTGATCATCCGGTCCGCTCAATTTTGTTTTCGTTTTCGCTCAAACCCATCCAAATCTGATATCAAGCAATAACCAGTGGTGAACACTCGAGTAACATTTCAAACCGGGACATGTCAAGGTCAAAGGTTTGATTGAGTTCTTCGATGACCTCGCGTTTCATCGCTATGGCTTCAATTTGCAGAAAATGGATGTCATTCGACGTCGCTTGAAGCCAATAATGACTTGGAAGGATCTAAAGCAACTAGACAGGGAGCAAATTACCGCTGCAAAACCGCTGTTGGCAAGTCGCCCACATGCGCACCACCACAGCTTTTAAAGGAAACTAACCACCTTTATAATGGGATTTTAACTGAGATAGCAGTTTTGAAGACCACGTCGAGAAATCACTTACCTCATACTCCGTTCGGTCCAAAACATCTTCCAGCCGAAGTTATAAGGCCTTTTATCATCGGTTTTGGGACATGGACAGACTCGGTGGGCGTTGTGAAAATTCCTTTGGCGTTCTGAAATTCCATCATATGGAAGCATATGGAAGCAAACAGCATTTCAATGGAAATTACAAGCTAGCGAGCGGGCCTTCCTTAACAAGAACCTCTGCTGCCCTTAACGTAATATAAGTACAGTATCTAGTTTACCTGGTACTAATTTCATTCCTCAATGGTAATATATTTCAAACGGAAGGGTATATAAAAGTTATTTGCTTTGTTATTTGCTTTGTTGTTGCTTTGTTGTTATATGCGCCACTTTCGCCACGAAAACTTTGCGAGTCTATATTGCTGCCATAGAGTTATATTCCTCTCTTGGCGAACCTTTAGAGGCCTATGATAAAAAATAAATAAACCTTCCAAAATCCCGTTTTTTGAAGTATGGGCATAATATTTCGGAAAACCAATGTCATATTCATCATTTTCAGGTGCCAATACCCCTAATTAGTATGATTGCAGAATTTCGGCAAGGTGGTTAGTTTCCTTTAAGGACGCGTACATACCGGAAGGACCCAGCAAACGACCTCGGAGGCAGGTGTGAACTGTGTGCGGGCAACGCGGGCGAGGGCTGCCCACAAGAAACCCACGATGGCCCGATGCGGGTCTTTCAGCGATGGTCCCTTGTAAGCTTACATTAACAGAGCCTGTGACGCACGCCAATAAACGACTAAGCGATGGGCCAGCGATGGCGCTATGCGGGCTGAAACGAGGGCCCCAGTAAACATGCCGATGTCTGCCCGCTGTCGGCATGTATCGGGGCGAGCTCGGCATCTACGTACGCGGCATGCCGACATCGGGCCGTTCTCGGTCCGACATCGGCAATCTGACCTGGAATATAAATATATGTCGGGTTGAGTTCGACATATTAATAGCGGTCAGCCGACGTCGGGCCATTGTCTGACATTCACTGCCCAGCCGACAGCGGACAGCTAGCGACCCGACGGCAGCCCGGCATTTTCCCGACATCGGCCCCACGTCGGCTACGTCGGCTGCGTTTCGGCTTTAGGTCGGCATGGGCAGAGATGGGCAGAGATTGGGGATGGCACTCCCCAACCGAAAGCGGGCAGCTGTCGGCATGTTCACTAGGACCCAACGCAGGCAGTCCACGCAGATCCTGCGTCGAAAGTCACAGCGGAAGCATGGAGGCCCGGTGATGCGGGGACATCGCGGGCAGCCCACAATGAGGCCGTGAAAAGGCTGGACGTGGACAGCCCGCACTGATCCAATTTGTGTAGCCCACAACATGACATTCTTCACTAGGGATCCCCTCCCACAATAGCATAACTATACTCGCCAGTGACATGGACGTAAGAACAGAGGCAGAGGAGCGCCTCTTCAACTCCAAAATTGGATTGACACTGCCAGCCATCTTGCAGCCAGCGGCACATTTCCGATAAGGAATATATTTTGTTTCCGAAGAGCTGGACATCTCTTTGATAATAAAAATAAACATAGTTATAAAAGTTGTATGAATCAAATGTTTTGTATTACATTTGGAAACATAACTGTCAACAAACGGTCTGATGCACAATTATTGGCGAAAGAGCGTCATGAACGTCCGACTTTTTCTTTTGTTCTTCTGTTGATGCGGCCGCCGCGGAAATGTATACGCTGTAGACAACTGTATGATGGTGTTGTCTACAGCGTCGATAACCTTCCGTTTGCTATGCTTCTAAATGAGCTCGCAGCTAGTAGAAATTACACTTCGCTTAATCCGATCGTACACTTCAAAGTAGACAGTAGATGGTCAGGGTCAGGCAGGATGTAGGAGTATTCTTCCGAACTGTTATAATTAGTTCCTTAATCCACCACCTACAGTATTGACATGCTTTCAGTCCATGGACCGAATAATATCTTATCTCAAAACGAACTTGTCTTGTGGCTTAAAGTAGCATGAGGTGGACTCCCATGATAAATGAGGATCACACATATATCAATATCTGCATTCTGCAAACAACGTGACAAAGAGGATACTTCATATACTTATCCTCTTTTAAAAGCTGCTATCAAACACAAACCTGGCCTTATCCATCCACTATTCCTGGGCTTCGCGACAGGGCAGATGGGAGATGCATGATTATTATTGAGAACACCAGTACTTTTTGGATCGAACATACGCAGAGGCGTAGCCAGGATTTTTTTTAAGTGGACGCGACCAAAATAAATGTTATAAACATGGATAGTTGTCGGCACGCGAAGCGCGCGGAAAATGTGCTGCGTGCTTCTTGCGTGCTGGAAATCTAAAAAAAAATTTGTGTTCGATCTAGTGTATTTCTGGTGCTAAGAGGATGCCCTTTGGCTGTTCCTCTGAACATACGCATATTGCTGTTATATGGAAATAATCGCCACCTGCACCCATCTCATCGTTCTGAGGTAGCAAACTCCTTGCATTATTCAAACGCTGTCTGGTTACTAAGTTTGGTACAAACGTACCAAACGGCAACATTTGCTAACTGCGTCGGCCCCCACCAAAGGGTTCTGGCAGCGCTACGTCACAGCGGCATGAAGGTTTTCCTTCATCAGGTTATCGTAATGAAGGGACGTCACTTTTTGGGGAAGCCAAGCCCCAAAATGAAACGTTTTTTAAAGATAAAAACAGTTCCTTATTTGGAAGACACATCCATTTGCTATACAGAAATGGAACCTATTCGGGGTTACTTTCTTATAACATCGTACATTTATTCTCAAAGATAATTTTGCACAGTCCCACAGCACCTATGAAGAAAAAAAATGGTTTGGGACGAGCAAAGTATAGGGAGAGTAACGGGATTCTACTCAATGACGGATCTGGGATTGCGCTGAGGAATGTGGTGATGGGCGCCGCGGCACGCGAGCCGCCCCGCCGAAACTACGGTGTGTGACGACCAACGAGTCAGGGCGTATATCCCCGACTACATCGAGCCAGAAGTATTGTTTTCGTTTACTATATTACCGCCTGTTTGTGTTGGGTGGGGGAGGAGATGGCTGGTTCGGAAGCACAGTGTGCTCCCGTCCACTTCCGCGGAAGTCTGTTAGAGTTAAAAATCCTCCGAATCGGTTCGGATACAGTTAGCGGTCAGTGTATTCATGCCGGTCATGGTGGATGGCACCGTCAATGTGATTGCAGGTTGGGGGCGAGCCAGAGCTGGTGAGAGATCTGGGATAAATTATGCACGCTGTCACTGACGAGTTTATGCCGATGAGCTCGTGACATTGTAGTTGGAGTCCGGCAGGGCCCGCTGTGTCTTCGACTGCAGTGTGGCGCTTAACAAATTTAAAATGTTTTCACAGATCGAGCAGCTCGGACAGCCAGTGTCGGGTAGCCCTGATACACAGACCAGTACTATTGGCGTGAGTGTGCCGCAACCCGGCCACTAATATAGCATATTCTGCTTCCCAGGGACTGTCGGACGAGGACGCCCGGCCAACGAAAGGAGGGAAGAGTGTAAGGAGTATGTGCCGTGCTTGCCTCCGTCCGTGCTCAGTGGTGCGCGACGACGCGGGTTCGCTGGTGGTGACCGGAAGCGCGGGCGCTCTGGTGGCGGCAGCGTGAACTGTGCCGGCGCTGCGGCAAGCGTTGTTTGTGCTCGCGTACGATTTCCTGAGTGTGCCTCTGCGGCGGGTCGCCCGGGCCATTCGGCCATTCGGCCCTCGCCCGTATAGGGGGGAGGGTGGGGGTGCAACAACCCCCCCCCCTTAGGATTTTTGTGTATTCCTTCCAAACCGGTGAACGGATCGCTCTGAGATTTTGAGTACCCTCTGGGGCAACCTTTTGACGACTTTTGGTTAATTTTTTGGGAGGTCATGTAAGGTCACGGAGCTATGAGGTCATAAAGGAATGGGAGCACCTCCGACCAGTTTTCAATAAATACGTGATTATCGCACCTAAACATGACATTGTTGCCTACATCGACTGGTATTATGTGAAAAATACAGATGCCCAGATGGGTTCCCATTGAAAAATAATGTTCCAAAAATCGGTGACCTCGGTTGACCTCGTTTGACCTTTCGACCTTTTTTTAGCTGACCTACGGTAATTTGTCGTGCTGAATTCGAATTCAGCGTCCATTTTTACCCTAGGGAACTTTAAACTTGGAAATTGGAACCACTTTTCAAAAAGTTGGATATTTGGGGTCACGGCTTTGACCTCATTTGGTGCATGACGTATTGGTCCGATCACATTGTGTGACATCTCGTTATGTTCGCAATGTCCCAATAAACATATTTCCGGCCATTTCGTGCATATTTAGACAGTAGTTTCGATATAACTGACGATTTTCTTAGGAAAATAAAAAATAATCAATTTTAGACCTTTGACCTGACCTGGAAGATCAACCATTGACCTTAGAAGGTCATACTGAATTCCAATCGCGAGATCTCGGCCAGTTCTATAACTTTGGTCTTTGGTTCCTTTTTGTAACATGCACAGTTTCGAATCGCCAGGGGGGGGTCGGACCCCCCTATACGACCGAAGGTGGTAAAATGCCGAATACTGGCGAGGGTTAAAGAACATCCGGAGGTGACGTAGGGTTACCTTTCCGGCGGAGCGGTCGGTCTGACTCGGGACACGATGGCGCACGTGTGTGGGTGCGGCGCTGTCCGGTAGTGACCACGCTCTTTCACGTTGGAGTTTGTACCGTCGAATATAGGAATGGAAGTATGAGACGTGTGCAGCAAGCGATCGGTAACTCGGAACCTATCAAGACGGAGGTTGCACGCTTACATATATTCATTTCACATGTCACCGGCATGGTGCATTAGTTGTCAGATTACCATGACTGCTCGCATTTTATGTGCGGGAACCTGATGAAAAGTTAGCTAAAGGATGAACTATTATATTCACCATAAAATTTCAACTTCCAGGCCATGTCGACAATTATCCTACCCTGCTGCCACGATTACTCCGGCGCAGCACCTTGATATATTCTAGTGGTGGCTACTTTTCAGCACGTCGAAGCCCTCGTCGATGACGCGCAGGAAATTGGTTTAAAATACATGATCAGCGTATTGTTCGAGGGTGAGGGTGCTAAATGAGCTGAGCAGTTGCAAATTTTAGATGAGTGAGGGGGTGGGGGCGAATTCATTTCTTTAGCTTCCATTACCTGACGTCAGAGGAAGACGTCGCCGTTTGTCAAAACATCAACCAATCTCCCTATCTCCATATCATACCGATCTCCTCACTTGCTTTGTTCGAAATGAAGCAGTGTTCGCCGAAGCCTAAGTTGCCGTTCTGCTAACTGAAAAGAATGCATTTGCAGAGGAAATGAGTGGTCACATCAAGTTGCAAGTTGCAGTTGCACGTATTGCATGCATGTTCATACATGCATACATTATATTGTAATGTTATATTGTACATTATATTATAATGTATCCATGCATACAATATATTGGAAAAACGAATTCCAAGAATTCAGAAATTACTGCAAAGCACAAATTTACCAATTTGTCCATGGCAATTGCTAATTGTTTTTTTCCAGAGTGCTGTATCCCACATGTGCATCACCAGCATGATTTGCCACACAACTATTGTACCTTGATCTGTTGCACCAGTCACACTTGTGACAGCTACCGCGCACAGACAAGATTACATTGAAGGTGCCATACTCTGCAGTCTGGATGATGATTGTGACTGGAGTATCACAGTCAAAGATAGTGTGGAAGATGCTATTCCATGATATTCTTCATGGAATATATTGGCTCAAGTCATATGTCATGTCATATCATGGCTCATATCAGCCAATGGCTGAAGGCTCAATACCAAATTCCAGTGGCATTCGCTTCGCATAGGCTACACCAGCCCCATGAAGGTTTCAACCCATACCTTGTGCAATATGCCAGGCTAACCTTCGTTTAATTTAATTACATATTCGAGGTCAAATACACTGGCATGCGTTTCAAAATTTGTATTTCATAGGTCAGAGGTTTTTCATCTGATTTAGGATCAGTTTCGCATACTGAATTCAGAAACGCAATTAATTTGTCTCAATCAGATCAGGTTTTTAAAATATGCTAGATTTTAAAAAAGCACATGGACGGCTCAAATGGTACTACTGAACATCAATTATGTTTTTGTCCTAAATTGTCTCGCGTTAGCCTTCTTTCTATCATTTCTGATCCGGATTGTTATTTCAATGAGTCCAATGTGCAAGAACCACCCTAACAGATTTTGCTATATCTGTGGAAAGTTCAAACCGTTAAGCGAGAATTACAGATTTTGTGAAGAACTCATATGACGCTTACTTCGGAGTCAAACTAGCCGATCAAGATAAGCCGTTCGCCACTCATATCTGTTGCAAAATATGTGTTCAAAACCTATGTGATTGGAAGAACAAAACAAATAGGAGTATGCCGTTCGGTGTTCCGATGGTGTGGAGGGAAGGTAAAGATCACATCACCGACAGTTATTTCTGTATAACGAATATACTGAGCATCAATCTCAAGAACAAACATGTTCAAAATCACAACGTTTCATCAGCATTATAACCATTCCCCCTTGGCCCAGGTGTTCCTGTTTCTGAGCCTGACGTCAACATGGGATCGTCGTCTGCCTCAGAGTCTGGAGATGCGACCGGTGCAGACGAGTCTGGTACATTCGAGTCAACAGAGGAAGACCGACCGGTGCCACTGAGCCAGGCTGAGCTCAACGCTCTGACGCGGGACTTGAACCTGTTAGGAGTCTGCTCAGCTGCTGGGTTCAGCCCAAGGAGTCTGCTCAGCTGCTGGGTTCGCGCCCTAGTGAGAAAGGTCTGCTGGCACCGGAGACATCGTTCTTTTGTTATCGAAACGGCGAGAAAGAGTCCGGAAATACTTCTCATTTGAAATACTTATCTTCTCTCGTCTACTGCAACAAAGTCGCCGACCTGATCGAAGCGATGTGCTTCAAGCATGACCCCACAGAATTGAGACTTTTCATCGACTCGGCGAGTAGGAATCTCAAGGTAGTTCTTCTGAACAACGGCAACAAGTTCGGATCGATCTCTGTCGCACAATCAGTTGAAATGAGAGAAACCAAACGGGGCAGACGACCAGCATTATGTCCAACATGAGTGGCCATCTGGGCAAGGACTTCAACCCAGCTCACACAATGCTCTGTCCCACCCACTGGTCGAACCGCACGATATTCTACTCCCACCGCTGCACAGCAAACTCCGTCTCAGGAAGGACTTCGTGAGGGCGATGGACAAAGAAGGTGGAGGATTCACTTTTCTGCGACAGAAGTTTCCACGCGCAAGCAGAGAGAAGCTGGAGGCGGGGATATTCGATGGTCCTCAGATAAGAGAGCTCATCAAGAACACTCACTTCGATGAATCATTTCATTCCACTGAGCTCTCTCCTTGGCTGGCTCTGAAGTCGATCATCGCGAATTTCCTCGGCAACCACCGGCGTCCATGGTACGAGAAGGCTGTCGATGAGCTGATGAAGAGTTCCCGTGGACAAGGTGTGTGCATGTCAGTGAAAATGCATTTCTTCAGATCTCATCTGGACTATTTTCCGGAGAATTGTGGAGACGTCAGTGAGAACAGGAGAGTTTTCACAAGGACATGCAAGTGATGGAGGAACGCCATCAAGGCCGGTGGGACGTCAACTTTCTGACCGACTTCTGCTGGTGCCTAAATAGGGATGTAATGTCTGCCCAGCACAACCGAAAGTCCCTGAGGAGGTCATTCATCCCTGATTAGCCAAGTGTATCATGCTGTACTTGCGGTACATGCTTGCGATATATTAACCGTCTGTAAAGAACCGCATGGAAACAGCATGTAAGCCGTCTGTAACCGCCTGTAAACCGCCTGTAACCGCCTGTAACCGCCTGTAACCGCCTGTAAACCGACTGTAGAACGCCTGTAACCGCCTGTAAACCGCCTGTAACCGCCTGTAAACCGCCTGTAGCCGCCTGTAAACCGCATGTAAACCGCCTATAACTGCCTGTAAACCGTAGGACGCCTGTAACCGCCTGTAACCGCCTGTAAACCGCCTGTAACTGCCTGTAACCGCCTATAAGCCGCCTGTAACCGACGGTAACCGCCTGTAAACCGCATGTAAACCGCCTGTAAACCGCCTGTAGAACGCCTGTAACCGCCTGTAACCGCCTGTAAACCACCTGTAACCGCCTGTAACCGCCTGTAAACCGCATGTAAACCGCCTATAACCGCCTGTAAGCCGCCTGTAGAACGCCTGTAAAGCGCCTATGAACCGCCTGTAAAGCCTATATGTGGATACCAGCCGAGTTATGTTACTAAAAGAATCACTCGCCTACCAATATAATGGGAAATAAGCATTTCAAGAAAGTGCTATATTTATAAAATTTGACCTGATAGAGAAAAAAAAGGCGATTTTCGTAATCAGCGTAAGAAACTGGCCCACGAACAGCAAACATATACTTGATCTTTTAAATCACGCAGGCCAGTGATATCGACTGAACACTATGATTGCAAAAACATTTTCCACAAATACCTTCTTCAGATATTTTTGGCACTCATTTTGCATTCAGTTTGCCCTTTAATGCAGAGGTCAATAGGTCAAAACTTTGGGAAATATGAATGCTTTGACCGGACATACAATTGAATGTAACGTAGTAGCCACTACCGATTATCTCTCACTTCGTCATAAGCAATCTGCACCAGTTCGCAGGGTAAATACGGCCGTTATACCAAATTATATTCTTCAAGGAGGGAGACAGGGAATTAGCAACTTCAAACACGCCATTATTATATCACTGCTATTGCTGGCTATTGTTGGGTGATATTGTCTTTCCTCACTCAAGCGCCTCAATGAAAATATTCCCGGGCTTTGCCTAACTGCGCTAGCATACAAAATACAAATACAAGGTGGTCCTCCGTTTCGTCGAGAAAAACCGATATAAGGTATAAAATTATACGGGCAATGCATTACCATCGTATGTCTTATGCGGAGCGAAATGGAAACGTGCGTGATGCTACAAATTCCTGCCATATAAAACGGAAAAGAAGATGTGACGTCATCAAGGTTTGACGGCGAACTTTGGTGTACCTTCAAAGCAAAGGTATCTTGAACTGCGTGCTTGGTTGTCACCGAGACCAGTGATGCTGTTCGGGCCCACTGTTGCGTAGCTCACGAAGTGCACATTGTGGCGCAACTTGACAAGTGAGAAAGATATGGCGCTACCATTATAAAGCACATTGCGGATGTAAACAAAAACACTGACTTCTTTCTACGAAAGCTGACGAGGAGCATCGCTGGATTCTCCACCACTAACAGTGTGGCATTATAGGTCAATGTGTGAAGACCAATGGTCGATAATTGCATGTATACATTTTCAGGGTTCTTTCTATTGATTGCAACAGGCATTGGCTCGGCGGGCTTCAGGAGTACATGGACATCCCCCCAAAAATACAATTATCTATTCTGGTGAAGACCTGGGAGGAAATCTTCACAGTAGCAAATGCTCAACTTTGGGCGTGCACAATATTCTTCCACCTGCTGGCTTGAAATTGGCTCTCCGATTGGTGTGACATGCCACTCCAATACCTATTCCTTTGTTGTGGCGACTGGAGAATTCCACACCTGCCTTGTGTATGTCAACACCGCTGGCATTGTAAGGACAGCGCAGATGATTTGACAATACGGAATTGTGTCATGTCAAAGGCGGCAAATTGGAACCGTTTCACAATGTTTGGTGGTGCATGAATAGAGAGTGAAACGGTGAGTGAAGAAACGCATAGTACGATGATCTGACCGCGAACTGCCGCCCGCACACCATGCCCCTACTCCTGCCGGTCTAATGTTGTGCCCCTTACAACATGTGTTCTAGACCACGTATGCACGGCTTTCCCCGGCGCGTAGCCCCACCCTTCGTCGGTTCACTGGTGTAAAACAATTGTGTGCATCTTTTACCGTTGGCACTCCAGGTCGGGTCAAACAGGTTAAAGTCTGGTGACGTCGATGACAGGCCTGTTTTGTCCGTTTCGGAGTCTTAGCCGTTGAACAAATAACGTATTCGAGCAAAACGTGGGATAACTAGTTTGCTGAGCTTCTGGCAAATATCATGGCGTTATCAAAATGTGAATGCCAAGCCATGGCCATACGTAGGAGGCGTGCGAAGCAGCATATGTTTCGCGCGTTCGAACGTAATCGTGCCTTCCCTCCTGCCTGCCATATACCTACGAAAGATAAAGCGATGAAACAAAGACAAACGGAGTCTGAAAGATGCACTGCAGCACACTGTATCCAAACTTTATGAAAGGTCATGGAACAACATTTGACCGAGCAAGGTCTCCCGTTTTCAGGAGTAGGTTTTCACTTGTCAGACCTGATCGATTTACATAATGTGTGCATTTCCGGGATAAAAATGAACGATGAATTTGAATACAGCGTCGACAATTTCCCTGGAATACAATTTGTTGTTACCTGGGTCATTGATATATGGTGACCTATGTCCGATTACTGGCCGAAAGCTGACCATTAGATGGTATATGGAATACATACCCCTGTCTCACTGTTCGGGAACATTCAATTATCACAGCATATTATGCGAGGCCGGGTCTAGTTGATACAATTTTGGTGAAACTCAACATAACTTATCACTTTGGAAGGGTAGCGAGGAGATAGCTACACCTACGTCAAGACTGAACCTTCTGGCATTATCCCCGATAATTATTGTTTCGTCGCATCTTCTATGGGCTTTCCACCAGAGAACAAAACATCGCGCAACTACCGGTTCATCAACTTACCCCGCTATAGGAGTAAGTTGTTACGGACGATGTGGTAAGTTGATAAAATGTAGGTAAAATCAAATACATTATCTATAGTTGGCTTTCGTCTACGCCATCTGAAAGGTTCATATTTCACACTTAGAGAAGTAATACTGTTTTGAGTCCTGGCTGACTCATGGCTTGTCATTTATGGAAGGCGCAAGATTTAATTCAGTCTTTGCACCTCTTCCTTAGTTCCGTAATTTCCGTCTCGCGAGAAATGGCTGTAGAAGTGTTGAATAAGGTCATCTTAAAACAGTTTTAGCAAACACCTGAACACAAATAGGCAATTATGTCGTTATGTTATTTCATTACCAGCCCACAAAACGTTGATACCGGCTGATATTGATACAGGTTGATTATGTTGATGCAGGCTGTATCAATTTACCCTGCATGATTTCTGGTGTAATGCAACTCATGTTTCCAAGAGCAACATGTGCGGTAGCCATAGAAACTGGTTGCATACTTTTGGAATAAACGCTGTCGTACCAACCATCCCGTGTATCAACTAGACCCGGTCTTCCCTATAGGTCGCACAATTTCAACCGCAAGCTAAAATTATGCAAGGAGACACAGGAAAATAGAGTAATTCATTCACGGTGTTTCAGATACACTACATACCTGCTAATTACACTTCATATCACGTCATCTCCTGTAATATATATATATATATATATATATATATATATATATATATATATAGTAGATATATATATATGTATATATATATATATATATATATACATGTATATATATATATATATATATATATATATATATATATATATATATATATATATATATATATATATATATATATATATATATATATATATATATATATATATATATATATATATATATATATATATATATACATGTATATATATATGTGTATGCGTATATAGATAGATTCGTAAGAGTGAATTGTGTATAACTTGATGTAAGATCGAAATGGTTCTCAGTTGTAATACAACTTAATATATATTTCGTTTGAGATTCAAATGATGTAACCAGTGAAAGCATATTAGCTATTCGTAACTACTTCAAGTTATTTTACGTTTTGACTAGCAGCCAGCGCGTAGCATGGTTGATGTGTGGATTAATTTAATGGAAGTTGTTGGAAGTGATTGCTAGCATGCGATTCGATCAGCTCGAAATTTACCGATTGTAATATATTTCTTCGTTGCTTCTTCATCAGTCGAAATTTTGGATGTTCACATGATTAATGCAATCGCACTACTTGAATGTCGACCGATTGGTATTCAAACCAATGTACACTCAAATCGACTGATGACTAATTCAGCGCATGGCATTCGATTGTCCGACACCTCGATGCAGGCAGTGTAAGTAGCATATACATATTTGACGTTATACCATTTGCATTCACTACTGCGTGGTGGACCAATGAACATGTATGGGAATAAAATTAAATATATCTGCAGTCAAATAAAAATGCATCACTTATGAACTCACCCATTGCCATTCGGATCTGAATGTTGTATTGCTGTCGTGTAACGATCTGATCTGATCAAGCAATACATGAACGGCGACAGAAAGGTCCGCTGTTGGTTTGGAGCAGTGGTAGGTATAGGTACGGTTCTGACACTGTTTCCTTCAGTATAAATATATATGCCTTTCATACGCCGCTTAAGTCCTCAATAAAGCAGCTACCCGTTGTCTGTTGTTGACTTCCTCGCATCGAACTGCAGTCACATGGTGTTCCTGCAAACGTGAATGAAATTCAGCTAAAATGCTACCCTCCGTACGTAAGTTTGGCCACAAATCAGCACTAACTCTCCGCAGATTTTTGCGCTGACGCGTATGGTTTTTGGTTGTTTCTTCCTTCCCGAGGCCCAGGAAGCTATCGATCGCTTACGTTGCATAATGACGCAAGAAATCATTTAAATGCAATGCAACAATATGCCTTTCTGTTTAATGGCTGACGCGTTCTCTAAAACCAAAATTGTAGGTACATTTTCCACTGATGTTTTTAGAAATCCGGTAAAATCTGCACTCTAAATTTTCATTGTGATCAAGATCATCCACTCACTCGTAATTTGTCGAATAGCCCAACAAATGAAACGGTACAGAAGGCTGCAGCTTGCCGTACTCCTTCCTTTATCAACTATCGACATTTTCAGTAACAAAGGTCAATGACAAAAGTGACGATCAGGCTGACTATTCCTGGAGGACTGGGCTAGAGAGGACTGGAGTGTGATGCCCAAGAGGCTTGGAATTGGTCCTTAGGAGAAGAACAGGGTCCCCTGGGAGCTAAAAGAGAATCCCTAATGTCTAGCGATGGTTGTGAGAAATACTGAAGGCCAATTTCAGAGCTACAATGTCCTTGATAACCCGAGAGGCTGTCGACGACTGGGAAGGGCCAATGAGAGCTAGAGAGGGCTGGGCTGGGATACTCATGAAGCTTGGGATGAACCCTGAGAGATGAACAGAGCCTCCTAAGAGCTAAGGAGAATTCCAAGAGCTGGCAACGTTTGTTGTAAATTATGAGACCTGTCTGGGAGCTGGATGCCCATGAAAGCTAGGCAGATTTGTCACCGACTGGTAATGGCTCACGCAAGCTGGAGAGAGCTCGTGACGGTTGAATAGGGCCCCTGAGAACCAGCGAGGACTCAACTGGGATGCCCCTGTGGTTTGGGAAGTGCACTTGAGGGATGGGGCCCTGAGAGCTAAGAGTCCCTGATAATGGCGATGGGTGTGAGGAATACTGAGAGCCCGCCTCAGAGCTAAGATATCCTTGAGAGCTATAAATACTGCCGAGCCGAGCTATAGCGACCCTTCCGAGTAAATCGGAAGGGTCCCTAAAAGCCAGAGAGGGCCATGCTGGGTGAGGAGAGCCACTGAGTGCGAGAAAGGTCTGCCTGAAAGCGGAGTTACCCTTGACAAGGAACAAAATAGTCGATGCTCGTCTGAGCACTTTCGCTGTGATACAGGTCCATCTTGAAAAAGATGGACCTGCCGGAAAAAGTCCATCTGCCGTCATCGGCTGCGACACTAAGCCGTTTCTTGAGGACAAAGAAACGTCGGTACTATTGTGTTGGGAACTCTCGGTACTTCTTGCGCAGTGCCTGGCCTCTGGAGTCAAGCGTACACGCAGGCGTCAGGGTGTAGACTGTATTTGTCTCGGCTGCGAACCGTGGCGTGCTGCCAGATCTGTGAGGCATGGCAGCGCATCTCTGGAAACACGAATAAGGAAAAAGGAATGAAGGAAAAAGTAACAAGAACACAACAGGTACTAGGTAACTCCCGAACGCTGATGGAGGCCGCTCCAACGGCTACGGCAGTCCCAGTGGGCACGGCCGCCCCAGCGGCCACAGCAATGCCAGCGATGACAACCGTCCAAGCGGTGACGACCGCCCAAGTGGTCACAGCCATCTCAATGGCCTAGCCACAGCTGCCGCAGAAGCCACTGTCGTTCCAGCGATGGCGGAAAAGACAGCCCAGCGATAGATGAGATGACGGTTGCTCCAGCAATACCAGCTGCTTGCCCTTGGACCGTTGCGACACAAGATAGGGAAAAAACAACACCAGATTGCAGGATGATGTGTGTTGGGCATAGCTGGTGAAGCCTGTTGCTAGGCCTTCCCCTCGCCCCAAACCTTGCACTTGTTTTCCCCCGCTGGTATTCAATCATCATTTTGAGGCAGTTTCTATGAAGGTGTTGTTAATTGGCCCAGCAATATGAACCCCACCCTCATCATGAACACATTCCCTATTAAACTATTTCTGAACGCGGCGGATAACAGAAAGAACCAATTGTGCACATACAGATGAGCAATGTTATCCTTCCCAAGCTAATTGTATTAATTCTTTCATTAGAGATGTGCTGCCATCCATTCAATTTCCGTACGAGGCTTTATTTTGTTGATTGTTGTCGCCAGCTAAACGAGTTATGTTTTTTCTGGTCATTACTGGATTGTTGGACCTCGATTGCAGGTCTTGCATCAGTCACGCCAGCGCGGTATGTACGCGCTGCCTGTGGCTCCAGCGCCAGCACTAAAGACAGCTTAGGATGCGGTGGCAGTAGACAGCTAATCAAAACATAAACGTAACAGTATTCCATATGCATTTCCATAGTTTCCTCTTAAATTCGTATGATTGTACGTGATGAAAAGCAATGTTTCCTCTCTAATTGATTTGAACGTACGCCCATCATTGGCAGGGTGCCTGTGGCTCCAGCGCCAGCACTAAAGACAGTTTAGGATGCGGTGGCAGTGGACAGCTAATACAAACATAGACATAGCAGCATTCTGGGATCCATTGCAGGTGATAGTGGGCCTACTGTATGGAAAGTGCAATTGAAAGGGGCATCTATTGTTTATTAGGCATATGCGTATATATATATATATATATATATATATATATATATATATATATATATATATATATATATATATATATATATGTGTGTGTGTATGTATGTATGTATGTATGTATGTATGCTTCGTTGAATATGACTGCGAGTTCAGCGTTGGTGATCTTCCTGCTTGTCGATTAAATTGATCTTATTGTTTTCTTTGTTTCTTCGTTGTGCTTCTGTAGTATATCGCCATTCTGCATGATAGTCAATATTACAATTAACACATAGGTCATCTGTGTATTTTGTCGACGTTTCGTCTTAACCTAAGACTTTTTCAAGACAGTATGTTGGGAAAGTCACCTGTATGAAATATGCAAACTCGAAATTTATGCTTGGGGTAACAATTCGCGTGCGTTATGCGAATGGGCGCTGGAAGTGCTGACAATTTACATTTCCGGTGTTATGCTCTAAGACACGTCACCTGGGGGGGGGCTGTCCCTCGTAGAGCTTAAGTGTTTCACTCGCGTTGATTTGCTTGTTGGTGGCTGCATGTCTGATGTATATTGCCTCTTAGGCGATAAGTCATCTTTTGTTGTGGGTGGCAGGAAGTATTTTAGTATTATCTATTAGTAATTTCTTCCTCAGCGCTGTGTTGTGGTGTTCGTGTGCATGAGAGAGTAGCCCGCCGTTTTGTAGGTGCATTGTGAGTCTTTGACTGAGTGTAGTTATTGCTTTCCCGATGTATCCATTGTGAGGCAGGAGTGCGCAGTTTCCTTAGGTGCAATTGTAGTGGTATATCAGATCTGTTTGTTTGAGTGGTGATGGATCATGTGCGGTATTGTTTTTCATCAGAAGTGATGCTGTAGTTGGGCTGTTGTAGTATATGCTCAGTTTGATATTGCCTGCTGGTTTTGTGGATTTGCAGTTTATCCGAATACTGTTTTTGAGTGCCGTTTCATCTTGTTTGTATCCTGTTGTCATTCTGTTTATGTAGTACACGTGGTGGGTGTCACCGTCCGCTGTGCTGGCGCTTGTTTTACTTGTGTATATATGTATATATATATATATATATATATATATATATATATATATATATATATATATATATGTATATATATATAGATATATATATATATATATATATATATATATATATATATATATGTATATATGTATATATATATATATATATATATATATATATATATATATATATATATATATATATATATATATATATATATAAATATATATGTATATATATATATGTATATATATATCGATATATATATATATATGTATATATATATACATATATATACATATATATATATATATATATATACATATATATATATATATATATATATATATATATATATATATATATATATATATATATATATATATATATATATATATACATATATATATATATGTATGTATATATATATATATATATATATATATATATATATATATATATATATATATATATATATATATATATATATATATATATATATATATATATATATATATATATATATATATATATATATATATATATATATATATATATATATATATATATACGTATATATATATATATGTATATTTATTTATTTATTTATTTGTATCTAAATAAGGCTCTTTCAAAACAAAGTGGCCGAAATCCGAGCAGCTTCGGAAATGTCAAGGGGGCCCTCTTCAGATCTTCAGATGTTCGCTCCCACACCCTGAACCAAATCCTGGCTACGTCATTGCACGGGGTCACCCGAAGTGCGTCACCTCAGTCTGTTTCTTCAGTCCAGCCTGAGTTAATGTTACTTTGAATGTGTTACATGTATGTTTCTAGAAGCAGAAATTAAATTATTCATGAAATAAAGCGTCAATAACATCTTCCGCGGGACAACGCAGTGACAGAATACTGCACCTCAATAGCCTCTGATTATTGTAATATTACCCTTGTGTCAAGTATTCTTTTGCATTCTTTAGGTATGGATCATGACTGAACAGTTGTAGCATTGCCATTTGTAACGCATATTTTATTTACATTCTGATAAGGCTGATCTGTACCTCATCCGAGCCTTCACAAGGCCACTTTGGCCGTTGGCACCACGTGGGTTAAAGGCAGGATGGAATATGTTATCACAGGATCCTCCCTCCTCCAGTCCTCCATTGCAGGAGTGTATGTGTATTATATATCAACAGAAGTAAGGATGCATAAGATGTGTTCGATTTCTGACGTGCATGTACAACAGAGATATTCCTACGACCACATAGCCAAACATATATTTCGACGGATGTTTTACATGATATGTTCGAAATTGCCTGGAACTATTTGGCTGCTGGAGGGGTACTCAGACCCTTGTTGGCTACAAAATCAGAGCCTCTTAGTTGCTGGCCTGGCACATTCAAGAACAAGGAGCAAGAAATGCTGAAAGCACCTTTGTAATTGTGTATTTAGTAACCAAGAGACACTTGCCCTTGATAACATATTTCGTTTCACTGTTTCAAAAAATAAGCACACTAACTGGGACATCTCCATCATTTTAATAAACAAGTGGCTCAGCAAACTACTTGAACATGTTTCGGTGGTTTGGAAGATTCTCGGGATAGTATGTCGCCTCTTTTTCTGAATCGGCGCATCGACACATGCAAAACGCCGGGCGAGCACACCCCACAGCGACGTGTACGTTCACGCGTCACGTGACGCGTGACGCCGGGCGAGCACACCCCACAGCGACGAGTACGTTCACGCGTCACGCACCGCCGCGAAATTCGCCATGAAACGCCGCAAATGTGACTCCACACCGTGCCATCGCATGACAGCTTGGCATCCGACTTAGGGTCAAGTCGCGTCACAACCTCTGACCTCAGGTCAAGCATAGCCAGTCGCAGCAGCCTGCCCTGGAACGATTCACTATCATAGAAACCTGCATAACAGGTGGCGCTCCGGCTCAGTGGTAGCTTGCATGCCAGGTGTCGCTCTAGGGACGCCATCTAAGGTCTGCACGCCAGGTGGCGCTCTAGGAATGCCAGCTATGGTCTGCAGGTTAGGTGGCGCTCCAGGGACGCCAGTTACGGTTTCACGCCAGGTGGCGCTCCGGGACGCCAGCTACGGTCTGTATCCGAGATGGCTCTTCAGGACGCCAGCTATGGTCTGCAGGTTAGGTGGCGCTCCAGGGACGCCAGCTACGGTCAGTATGCTATATGGCGCTCCATGGACGCCAGCTACAGTCCGCAGGCCAGATGGCGCTCCAGGGACGCCAGCTACGGTCTGTATGCTAGATGACGCTCCATGGACGCCAGCTACAGTCCGCAGGTCAGATGGCGCTCCAGGGACGCCAGCTACAGTCTGTATGCTAGATGGCCTCCAGGGACGCCAGCTACGGTCTGTATGCTAGATGGCGCTCCATGGACGCCAGCTACAGTCCGCAGGTCAGATGGCGCTCCAGGCACGCCAGCTACGGTCTGTATGCTAGATGGCGCTTCAGTGACGCCAGCTACAGTCCGCAGGTCAGATGGCGCTCCAGGGACGCCAGCTACGGTCTGTATGCTAGATGGCGCTCCAGTGACGCCAGCTACAGTCCGGAGGTCAGATGGCGCTCCAGGACGCCAGCTACGGTCTGTATGCTACATGGCGCTCCAGGGACGCCAGCTACGGTCTGTATGCTAGATGACGCTCCATGGACGCCAGCTACAGTCCGCAGGTCAGATGGCGCTCCAGGGACGCCAGCTACAGTCTGTATGCTAGATGGCGCTCCGGGGCTGCTAATGGCCCTCGGCTCTGCCACTGTCTTCGGGTCGGTATGGTGAGAAAGCTGGGTCTCTAATAGTGCGTATCGTGCGGGAAAATTCCGACACCCACCACTGTTTCTGATTTAGACGTTATCCAGTCATCCAAACTTTCAGATAATCATGAGTGATTTTTATACCAGCTGAACTCTGAGGTTATTTAGAATGTGGGGAGTGCCAATCGAGAGCTTAGAAGCCTGGGAAGCTGATTTGCGGGTGGATGTTGCTGGCCGCGAACGCCTGCAGAGGCCGGCCGCCCTGTGGGCTGCCAAGTCCTTGAGGGAAGGCGCCCTGCAAGCCAAAGAAAGGATGGAAAGGCGACTGACCAAGCACGCTAGTCTGTCCAAACAAGCTGGGATCGAGCTGTTCCTGGCCGGGTCGGCCCAGCTGTAAGCCGCCCTGTCCGAGGCGCTGTGCCCGCAACTCTTCCGGAAGCTGCGGTCCGGCTGGGAATGGACGACGCGGCGCCGGCGGTCCTCCAGGTGTCTGACCCTGGCGGAAGTTGGTCGCGTCGTTGTACACCCTGCCGCCGGGTCCGCGACTCTGGCCGCCCTGGCGACCGCCTTGCAGTCGTCCAGACAGCGGCGGGCCGCCCAGGCTTGCCCGGTTCGCCAGGTCAGGCCGAGGCCGTCTTTGGCGGC
The DNA here is from genome assembly GCA_034440615.1 of Ashinkailepas kermadecensis. Lineage (NCBI taxonomy): Eukaryota > Metazoa > Arthropoda > Thecostraca > Neolepadidae > Ashinkailepas > Ashinkailepas kermadecensis. Next base: position 65,952 of record JAOTOM010003975.1, read on the forward strand.
CGAGGCCACTCTGTGGTCTGAAGCCTGCCGATGGTATGGCCAGGTCCAGTTGGCCTCGGCCCCGCTGCTGGCGGGGATCAGGCTGGCCCTGGCCGCCGAACACGGGAGAACCAGGTCTTCCCTGCGGTCGGCCGTGCCCTGCCCGCCCAACACGGAGCCAGGTCTTTGCGGTCAGGCCGGGATGGCCCTGCCCGCCCAACACGAGAGCCAGGTCTTCCTGCGTCAGGCCGGGATGGCCCTGCCCGCCCAACACGGGAGAGCCAGGTCTTCCCTGCGGTCCCGGCCGGGATGGCCCCCCCCCCCAAACACGGGAGACTAGGTTCTCTGACCCTGCCCGCCGAACACGGGAGTCCCAAGTGCACCCTGCGGCCCGCCACGGTGTGCCGCCAGCTGGCTGCGGGGCGACTGTCTCCTTCCCGGCCTCAGTCCTCGCGGTCGCCCGGCGCCTCCCTGAGGGCTCCCCGGCTGCCCGAGGCCCGGCTGCCTGAGATCCAGCTGTCCGAGGCCAGGCTGTCCGAGACCCTGCTGTTCGAAGCCAGGCCGCCCGAGACCCAGCTGCTGACCCGGACCGCGCTGTCGGTTCGCCTCCTGGGCACCAAAGCCCGGCAGCGGCCTGCCCAGCGCCTGCGGCCCACGCCCCCGTCCGCCCTGCAGACCCGGCAGCGGCCCGCCCAGCGCCTGCGGCCCACGTCTCCGTCCGCCCTGCGGACCCGGCAGCGGCCCGCCCAGCGCCTGCGGCCCACGCCCCCGTCCGCCCTGCGGACCCGGCAGCGGCCCGCCCAGCGCCTGCGGCCCACGCCCCCGTCCGCCCTGCGGACCCGGCAGCGGCCCGCCCAGCGCCTGCGGCCCACGCCCCCGTCCGCCCTGCGGACCCGGCAGCGGCCCGCCCAGCGCCTGCGGACCACGCCCCCGCCCGCCCTGCGGACCCGGCAGCGGCCCGCCCAGCGCCTGCGGGCCACGTCCCCGCCCGCCCTGCGGACCCGGCAGCGGCCCGCCCAGCGCCTGCGGGCCACGTCCCCGCCCGCCCTGCGGACCCGGCAGCGGCCCGCCCAGCGCCTGCGGGCCACGTCCCAGTCCGGCCTGTAGACCCGCCTGCGGCCCGCCCAGCTGCTGCTGCAGTCCGCCGAATACTTCGATGCTGTTGGGGTCGGGCCCCAAGCCGAGCGCAGCGGAGTTTGGGCTGTACCTGTCCGCGTACTCGGGCTTTGCCGAGTCGTTGGCGTTGATCTGCTTGTACAGGTAGTCGTTGACGAAGTGGAACTCACTGGAGCGCTTGCAGATGTTGCCGGCACTCTGCGGCATGCAGATGAGCTGAATCTGATGGAATGCTTGGCCCTCCGGGCACACCCACGAGTGCTTGACTCCCCCGGTGCAGTAGTGGAACACCTTGCAGTCGACGGTTTCGTCAGCGAAATATCCGGTGTCGGTTGCCGCGCACCGGAAGGTGGACTTATCCAGCAGGACCGAGAGCGGGTCGCTGGTCTCCGTTTCTTCGTAGTCGTTACCAAGCTGCCGACACAGGCGATACGTGCTGTTACACAAACGGAACTGTTATAATTATTCTCCGAGTGACTCAGACACTGAAAAGGTCATCTGAGGTCATGTTAGGTCAGTGACCCTTGAGGATCATTGACCTATGCAAGCACGCCACGTGAGCTTTCCATCACCTTACCACTTCCTTTTCGCAAATTGGCCACTTGGGGGAAATGCGTGAGATTAATTATCGACAATTTGCATTAATTGTCGATAATTAGGATTTTTCCGCGAAAAAAGGCACAACGCTTTCCCTCTGACAACGTCATTGCTCAGTGAACTGACGATACATTTCCAAAGTTATTATGTCATGAGATTGACAAAGGATGCCCCGTCAGGTACAGAGAGTGACGCGATATCGTACGCAGTTTTTCCGTGGTGACGGAAAAACCTCAGGGGTTACATTAATTCCCTCCTCCCAGCACGAGCAATGGTTAAGCCACGCCTGGGAGCTGGTTAGGACGCGACACACACGGAGCGGGGACGGACCAAGACGTGGCATAGACAGAGCGGGGACGGACCAAGACCATAGACAGAGCGGGGACGGACCAAGAGGGATAACGAGACGGACCAAGATCATAGACAGAGCGGGGACGGACCAAGACGTGGCATAGACAGAGCGGGGACGGACCAAGACCATAGACAGAGCGGGGACGGACCAAGACGTGGCATAGACAGAGCGGGGACGGACCAAGACCATAGACAGAGCGGGGACGGACCAAGACGTGGCATAGACAGAGCGGGGACGGACCAAGACCATAGACAGAGCGGGGACGGACCAAGACGTGGCATAGACAGAGCGGGGACGGACCAAGACCATAGACAGAGCGGGGACGGACCAAGACGTGGCATAGACAGAGCGGGGACGGACCAAGACCATAGACAGAGCGGGGACGGACCAAGACCATAGACAGAGCGGGGACGGACCAAGACGTGGCATAGACAGAGCGGGGACGGACCAAGACGTGGCATAGACAGAGCGGGGACGGACCAAGACGTGGCATAGACAGAGCGGGGACGGACCAAGACGTGGCATAGACAGAGCGGGGACGGACCAGAAAGTGACAGAGACGGAGAACGGATGGACCGGGACGTGACGGAGACGGAGAGCGGAGGGACAGGACGTGACGGAGACGGAGAGCGGAGGGACAGGACGTGACGGAGACGGAGAGCGGAGGGACAGGACGTGACGGAGACGGAGAGCGGAGGGACAGGACGTGACGGAGACGGAGAACGGATGGACCGGGACGTGACGGAGACGGAGAACGGATGGACCAGGACGTGACGGAGACGGAGAGCGGAGGGACCAGGACGTGACGGGCTGGTGGGAGGTGGAGCGGAACACTCGCAGATGAGTTGATGCGCGATGCATACATCGGCGACACAGCAGCAGCTTTCGCCGATGCTCGAAATACATCGTGACTGCCATTGCATAAAAGTATTCGGTACATATTTACCAGCACAGCGTATTGCATGAGTGTATACACTGGTTAAACGTGGCGGGGCAAGAGCCATTTTCGCGCATTGGGCTGATGGTTTGGATCGCGTGGTGTGTGTGTGAGGGGGAGGAGAGGGCATGAACCATTTCCCTGCACGCCCATGCTACGCAATGTTGATGCAACATTTCCACACCTTCATGGGTGTCATCTGCCCTCCGCCGCACTGAGCCAGCTACCTGCAAATCAAACTAATTTACCACGGAATTTCACATACTCCGGAACGAACTCTATAGTCATCCCACTCTCGATCGATTTGCATGAATCAGCTGCGGCCGCAGTCGTTGCTACTCCAGGAATGGGCGTGAATCAGTCGTCTGCCCTAACGTACGCCTCACCACAGCCCGAGGGACCGCGTCACGGACCGAAGATGTCACCCGTCTCCTTCTTCACTCTACGCAGTTGTGTTTGCCAGCCTTCAGATAAGGCGAGGATCTGCTGGTTGGTCAGCATTACGTTCTGCACGGCAAAGGTCAGCGGTATCAGTTTGCCGCACAGTTCACTACCACGTTGCAAACTATGGATCTTTTGCTGCCACGCCAATCATTCTTTGAATGGAACTTAGAACTTCGGGTACTTCGGGCAACATACAGTGGATGCGGACCACTGTTGGACGTGACACCACACCGTGGAGTGGCACCACACGGTAGCGCGTGGTGCCACTACTCCGTTACTCATAGTTGCATGTGTACTCAGGACATGCGAAATTGAGATGTCGAGACGCAGGTCGAGTGGGAGAAAGAGAGAGAGAGAGAGAGAGAGAGAGAGAGAGAGAGAGAGAGAGAGAGAGAGAGAGAGAGAGAGAGAGAGAGAGAGAGAGAGAGAGAGAGAGAGAGGGAGAGGAGAGAGAGAAAGAGAGAGAGAGAGTGAGAGACAGATAGAGAAAGAAAAAGAGAGAGAAATATCTGGAGAGAACCATGGTCGCAATACTCCTGAGGAGATATATCTTGGATACATTCAGGAGATAACAGCGGCGGCCATTGCCGGTTGGACAGCGGCGCAGTTGGGAGCGTGACGCTGCCATCCGCTTCACAGGACACCGGATAGCGACCCCGACTGCCGGCGTGAGACCCAGGAAAGTTGTCTCTCCGTATCTGAGGTGTCGGCGGCCCCACCCAGCCGCACAGGCCGCCTGCAGGTCGTCTGACAACTCGTGAGCCGCCACCGCGCGGTGCACCGAGCCGCGTGCAAAGGTGTGCACACCAGACTGAGCCGGCACAGCATAGCAAACCCAGCAGGGGCAGCGTGCCGCCCGACGCCCGCACTATTGTACTACGAGTCGTGGCAGCTCACACACGTAAATGACGCCAGGACGTCCGCCATCCACTCGGTACGGATATAGGCCCATGTCAGCGTGGAAAACTGGCAACTGATGGAATCCCACGGAGACGGAAGTGTTTGCTGAGGCTCTGAACCGCTCGTGTTACGGTATGCTTCGCTAAATGTTCTGTGGTGTGCTTCGTTGTATATTTTGTAGCATGCTCCGTTGTATCTGGTGGCATGCTCCGTTCTATGTCTTGTGATGTGCCCCGTTGCATGTCTTGTGGTATGCTTCGTTGCTCATCTTGTGGTATGCTTCGTTGCATGCCTTATGGTATGCTTCGTTGCTCATCTTGTGGTATGCTTCGTTGCATGCCTTATGGTATGCTTCGTTGCATGCCTTGTGGTATGCTTCGTTGCGTATTTTGTGGTATTTTCCGTTGATTGTCTTGCGGTATGCTTAGTCGCATGACTTGCAGTATGCTGCGTTGTATGTCCTGTTGTATGCCTCGTTGTATGTTTTGTGTTGTTTTATTCTGTGGTATGCCTCGTTGTATGCTTTGCTGTTGTTTTGTGGTATCCTTATGTTTATGGTATGCCTCGTTGTATGTTTTGTGGTATGCCTCGTTGTATGTCTTATGGTATGTCTCGTTGTATGTCTTGTGGTATGCCTCGTTGTATGTATTGTGGTATGCCTCGTTGTATGCTCCACTGCATGAGTTACATGAGTACCGTCGCCGGTGGCTACACCCATGCTCCACCACCGCTGTCAAGCACGGACAGGGCGTGTTCGGACATGAAGAGGACGGCTACGAGGATGGCACTTCGCTCAGCGGATGTAGTGGCTGTCGCATACTGCAACTCAGCGGATGTAGTGGCTGTCGCATACTGCAACTCAGCGGATACAGTGGCTGTCGCATACTGCAACTCAGCGGATGTAGTGGCTGTCGCATACTGCAACTCAGTGAATGTAGTGGTTGTCGCATACTGCAACTCAGCGGATGTAGTGGCTGTCGCATACTGCAACTCAGCGGATGTAGTGGCTGTCGCATACTGCAACTCAGCGGATGTAGTGGCTGTCGCATACTGCAACTCAGCGGATGTAGTGGCTGTCGCGCACCGCCACTCAGCGGATGTAGCGACACTCGTGTAGAGCAACTCAGCGGATGTAGCGACACTCGTGCACTGCAGCTCAGCGGATATAGCACACTCGTGTACTGCAGCTTAGCGGATGTAGCACACTCGTGTACTGCAACTCAGCCAATATAGTAACACTCGTGTACTGCAACTCAGCGAATGTAGCACACTCGTGTACTGCAACTCAGCAAATGTAGCAACACTCGTGTACTGCAACTCAGCTTTGCCAGCCCAGCTGCTAGCACTTGGCACATGCAGACGGGCCACAAAAAGGGTGGGAAAAACCTTATCGGCTCGTTAAAAATAGGAAATGCTATTAAGGTTGAAGCAGTATTTCCCATCGGTTTTCCTTGAGAGGCATCAAGATCCAAGTCGATTGCATTCCAAGAGATCGTGTTTGTGGTATCTATCCACAAAAAGGTGCGGAAGGAAAGTATGGTTAATCCGAGAACGGAAGTAGCACATACCTCATTCACGATAGTGGAATGTGCACGAACTCCTTTTTTGTGATCAATCGCCGTATTCTCATGTGAACATGCGACGGCTCATAATCATTAAAAAAAAATATAGCCGTGGGTATGCAAAGTGCATCAGATTAATCTGATCTACTATATTGATGAACTACAATTCCAATATATGATATTTCCATGGCTGGATATCTGAAATGGGCGTTCTGATTACTATATTTGCATCCAGCATAATCCTGCTAGAAAATCAAGCAGACTGTCCTCACATTTAATTTACGTTCTGGGCAGTTTGCGTGTGCAGTTGTTCTATAATTAGGCTGCTCGAGGCATAGCACCGCCTGGACTGCGGAACCAGGTAAAGGGCAGTTGCACAATATACCAGGCTGGTCACGCGATATCAGCTGATGCTAACCATATGTGAAGTAGACATAAGCCAATGGTGCCAACGCTCGGTGCCCGCCCCAACAAGCAACGTAGCGCAATGTGTCGGTTTCGTTTTGTGGCAACACTCAGCTCAAGGATCATCATCGACACTTGCAGACTGATGTTGGCCAGAGTGGCCTGTCCTTCCACATCACCAGCACGTGGCCTCCAGACTGGCGGAGGGCGACTTTGGGCACTGGCAGCCCTGAGGCCGTGAGGGGTGTGTCTGATGATATGCCACTGCTGCACTGGAGCATCCACAGGGCATCTCGCAAGACACACGAGGACCGTTGGTAGGTAGGTACGATGTATGTAGATGTTCACACTTAGGTTGGATGATGGCATTCCAACTGGTCCATGACCTATGTCGGCCATCAAGGGAGATTAATCCAGAATTCAGGTTCGTTTTTTTTATTGAAGTGTGTTCAGATGTTTTATACGATTGTTTCCATTGGGAGTTTTGTCAGCAGACAAAAAGTGACTGATCACGTGGTTCACTGATTAATTTCACCATTTACGTCGTGCTCCGCCCGTTTCCAACGAACGAGCTGAAAACGACACAATGCACCGAATTGGTAAGCAGGGTGATTTACGGCTGTTTTCGGCAATCGCATTGCGTTGCTGGTAGACATAGGTCAGCAGGACTCTCTTGTTGAACATCTACCGTACTGCATTCCATACGTGCGTGATCGTGTCCACGGAGACAAATCCAGCAGGCGCTTCAACGGCACACAGGCTTACGGGTTGTTGACTTTGTCTCGCATACCATAGTGATCGGTACTGAACTTGGCGGGCGTTTCAGAGCACTGTTCAGGATAATGGAGCCAAAACCGGGTTGGGGTCGGCCGATGTGGCGCATACGATTTTGCAAGATAAGGACACAATTGAAGCAATGTCTCGGTTCATAGGTTCTTCAAAATGTGTTCGTGGCGTATCCTATTCCGCTGAATTTGAATATTGTCGGGCGCAGAGGAGGAGATGTCATGCTCTTGTTGTCCATGGTACCAACATTCGGATGCCTCCGTTACAAATCCGTATTGGAACCACTGACAGAGTGGTCACTTACGCCGCACAGACTCCCGTGAGCAATACCCACTTTGCTCGCACGATACCGGCTGCCCTTCGAACCTTATGCGGCGGTCAAGTACAATTGTCATATTATGATCATATTTACTCAAAATATATACGCGCTGACATGCCATGTGTGGTGTGGTCCCAGGCCCCCGGGGCACAAAGGCGATCTGTCCCCCAGACCAGTATTAAGCCGCGCACCAGCGCTGTGTGTCGGCTGGCAGACGTGGCTCTGCTGTCGTGGTGCTGGCGTGCTGACTGTACGAGGTGACGACACGCCAACCCCAGACCAGTATTAAGTCGCGCACCAGCGCTGTGTGTCGGCTGGCAGACGTGACTCTGCTGTCGTGGTGCTGGCGTGCTGGCTGTACGAGGTGACGACACGCCAACCCCAGACCAGTATTAAGTCGCGCACCAGCGCTATGTGTCGGCTGGCAGACGTGACTCTGCTGTCCTGGTGCTGGCGTGCCGGCTGTACGAGGTGACGACACGCCAACCCCAGACCAGTATTAAGCCGCACACCAGTGCTGTGTGTCGGCTGGCAGACGTGACTCTGCTGTCGTGGTGCTGGCGTGCTGGCTGTACGAGGTGACGACACGCCAACCCCAGACCAGTATTAAGTCGCGCACCAGCGCTATGTGTCGGCTGGCAGACGTGACTCTGCTGTCCTGGTGCTGGCGTGCTGACTGCACAAGGTGACGACACGCCAACCCCAGACCAGTATTAAGCCGCACACCAGCGCTGTGTGTCGGCTGGCAGACGTGACTCTGCTGTCGTGGTGCTGGCGTGCTGGCTGTACGGACGACACGCCAACCCCAGACCAGTATTAAGCCGCACACCAGCGCTGTGTGTCGGCTGGCAGACGTGACTCTGCTGTCGTGCTGGCGTGCTGGCTGTACGGACGACACGCCAACCTCAGACCAGTATTAAGCCGCGCACCAGTGCGTGTGTCGGCTGGCAGACGTGACTCTGCTGTCGTGGTGCTGGCATGCTGGCTGTACGGACGACACGCCAACCCCAGACCAGTATTAAGCCGCGCACCAGCGCGTGTGTCGGCTGGCAGACGTGACTCTGCTGTCGTGGTGCTGGCGTGCTGGCTGTACGAGGTGACGACACGCCAACCCCAGACCAGTATTAGCCGCACACCAGGTTGTGTGTCGGTGCTGGCTGTACGGACCAGCTGCACTCAGTGCTGGCTGTATGATTTACGACACGCCAACAAGGTTAGTTCACTTTAGTTCGATGGCGCGTGACGTTATTTGCGGTGACTGAGCACCTGACGTTATTTTTATCGCGTTGAGCAGGGTCGACGATACTTCGGCATGGTGGAATGTGCGCCGATTATTTACTGTGACCGAGCACGTGACATTTGTATCGTAACTGAGCACGTGACGTCATCATCTACCGTGAGTGAGCAAATGACGTTATTATTTACCGCGACTAAGCACGTGACATTATCTAATATGACTGAGCACTTCACGCTATTTGCTATGACTGAGCATGTGACATTAGCTACCGTGACTGAGCACGTGATGTCATTTATCGTGACTGAGCACGTGGCGTTGTTTTTCGTCACTGAACACGTGACGTTATTATTTTCCGTAACTGAACATATGACGTTCTTTACCATGACTGAGCACGTGACGTTATTTACTGTAGCTGAGCATGTGACGTTACTTATCCTGACTGAGCACGTGACGTTATTGATCATGACTGAGCACGTGACGTTAATTACCGTGACTGAGCATGTGACGTTATTTATCGTAACTGAGCACGTGATGTTGTTTACCGTGATTGAGTGCGTGACGTCATTATTTACCGTCACTGAGCACGTGACGATACTTACCATGACTGAGACCGTGATGTTGTTTACTATGACTGAACGTGTGACGTTATTTACTGTGACTGAGCACTTGGCATTATTTACCGTGACTGAGCACGTTACGTTATTATTTACCGTGACTGAGCACGTGACGTTATTGTTTACCGTGACTGAGCACGTGACGTTAATTACGGTGATCGTACGCACGACATTGCGTGCTGCTCGGGCAGGTTGGCTCCAGACAGCCGACCTCCCTCTCACTATGTCCCACGGTCGTCAGCCAAAGGCGTGGCCGCCGCAGGTGCCCCGACAGGGCCACGCATACACCACGCCTGCAGACCGACAACAAGTGTCGCCGGCACTTTTGGCACATGCGATTCAAGGAAATTGATGTTTTTTGCTGGTTAGTCTAACTGTGAACTTGATTAGTATATACGTAGCTTCCCGACTGGTTAGCTCAATGGATAAAGCGCTGGCCTGCAAAAAAAAATATCCCCGTCTTTGCACGACGGGTCCAGTCGCTTCACGCGTTCGCTATTAACGCCTCCAGTTGAGATGGCCAGTTGGAAACCGGCCAGACAAGGCCGGCGCGCGGCCACCAGGCGGCCATGTCCGCCTATGTGGGTAGGTTAAACTATCGGTTAAAATTGTGTTGTAGAACTCGAATGTCCCTATTAGAGAATAGTTGCATAGTCAATGCAACAAGCTTACGCTTAGAATGGACCAAGTGGTGTGTGGGTGTTAGCTGTTCGACTGTCAAGGTGATACTCGGCACTCGTCATGAAGTGACGTCAATGATAAATGTTCCGGCGGCGAGCCAGCTTCCAAGCCAGGCGGGGTGGCACACGCAAGTGACCCACCTGGTCGTTTCCATCGGACTCGTCGTACTCGATGAAGGTCGGCTGGAACCGGCTGCGCGATCTGTCTGGCTGCCCCGGTCTCGCCACCGGCGCCCCCGGCCCAGACCGGCCAGCCGGACCGGCCCCGAACTGGCCGCCCTGTCGCGCTACGTCCAGCTGAGGGTCCTGGCCGCCGAACTGGCCGCCCAACTGGCCGCCCAACTGGCCGTCCAACTGGCCGCCCAACTGGCGTCCGCCACGCTGCTGCAGCCGCCCGCTCTGCTCGAAGTCGGGGCGGAAGCGGCGCTGCCGCTGCGTCGGCAACGTCTGCTGCGGCGAGCGAGCGTCGCGGCCAGCCTGGATGTCGAAGGGTCTACGCCTGCCCTGCGAGTCGAACCGACCGAGAGCGCGTTGAGCGTCCACCTGGTGCTGCTGCTGCAGCAGAAACTGCTGCTGTTGTGGCGAGATCTGCTGTTGCTGCGGCTGTTGGAACTGCTGCTGCTGTGGCTGTTGTAGCGGCTGCTGCGGCTGGAACCGCTGGTCCCGCTGGAACTGTTGGATCTGCTGCCGCTGCTCCTGCGGCTCGCTGCCGAACTCCTGCGGTGGCTGACGCTGCGGCCCAGCTGGGCGTCGCTTTAGGAGCAGACGGCCCCGTCTGCCGGCGCCGGCCTGCGACTCCACCGGCTCCACGTACTGAACCTGTGCCAGCGAGCCGGCCACGCAGGCGGCCAGAAACAGGGCGACAGCCCTCATCTGGCGGACAGGAACACCGGTCAACACCCGATCCAGAGGTTCAGAAAATCAGCTCTAGAAAATCAGAAAACGTTCCAAAAAATCCGTTGCATTACGTTGATTGATCAAGTTTTCCAGAGGTAATCACCCTCGAGCCAGCTTATGGCATTGGCCTTGCATGACCTGAAGAAAATGTTCCCTAAACGTTTCTAAATTGAGGAAGGAATAGTACACAGTATTTTAGCCCGCTGTGCTGTTTTATTCCATCGTCATTTCCAAAACAAAGTCGATTGGTATAAGATACGCCGGCACTACAGCGCTGTTTCAAGCATAGTGTGTTCTACTTCAAGCATAGATGTATTCTACTCGCCAACAACGCCCTGTTGCATCGAAAACCAAGATCCAATGCAAATTGATATACTCCCTTTTTCGAACCTCTAAAAATGTCATCGATTGCTACGTTTACCGAGCACTATGCAACAAAATGTTAGTTGAAAACTGTTATACACTAGAGATGACTGTGACCATGATGACTTCTCTCTTACTACTAATAATGATCGTAAAACTATCACATGGGCACGATTCATATACACATACATTTTATGGAAAGATATAGGAACGTCCGCGCCTATATCGGATCATTATGCTGTCCGATGTGGTCCATGACGCGTTTACTGCAGCTAAGCAGATGGCAACATTGAAAATTACACCTATCTGCATATGTTCGGATTACGAGTTTCAATTCACATACAATGTCCAGATTAAACGGAGTTATAGGACGGCTGTTCTGCAGCATTCCGAATATGTGCAACGCCAAGTTGGATAGAAATAGAGCGCTAAGTTGAGGCATGTGTAGCACACCGAGCTGTTCTGCAATCAAAACGTAATACCGTACATGTTTGCCCAATGTCGGTAGCTTCGCTTCGCTGCTATGAGCATGGCTAGGTTTGCCATCTTACCACACTATTAAGCAACTGTTTTATGTATTTTAGTCACACACACACAGACACACACACACACACACACACACACACCAATGGCGCTACGTACGTCTGATGGGGGATGATCGTTCTTGGGTCTGTTCTTTTCAAGAAACTCGGATAGCCACAATGCTAAGCCTCTCGACGTTTGGAGATATATACGTCCCTCCTCGTCTCCCCATTGTTTGGCGCTGCCCATGGTCATATGGTTACATATATTCTGATTGGTCATCTGGATGATAATCTAACAATACGCCAATTGAGGCCGGCCTGATTTTAGAAACAAAATAAGTTGACATTTTACATGAATTACTTAACAACAACTGATTAGGCTCAGCTTTGTCAATTATTTGTCGTAATCATCGCATTGCGAGGGGTCCCTTTAACACTCCGGACATTTTTAGGTAACGTCCGAACCAATCAAACAATCGCCTTGAAACTTGGCATATCTTCCGAAAATTGATGAATGCACATTGTGTCAGAACATTGAGTTCTAGATGCTTCAGTCAGTGGAGCTAGGGCGGATAAGTCATGTCACAATCTCGTCTCAATAAGATTTTTAGACATATATTTAATTTTATTCCTAAACAAACAGTTCAACATATTTTTAGATGTGAAATACTGTTGCATATGTAGGTGATCAATCAAAAATGTAAAACTAAAATTGCGATCTCAACTCACGTTCCTATTTAAAATGGAAACTTCAGCTATAATTATGTTACCTTGCCCATAACTTTTTACCAATAAATATTGTTGAAAACCTGGATTGTATGTAGTGACAAGCAATGTCTTCGAAAAGCGTGCCATATTTCAAGTCAATATTAGGTCAGGTCACATATATAATCTGAAAAGTCCCAAAGGTGCATGTATTCCAGATGCTGTACAGGCTAAAATACGGACGATCAGGATGTAAAAATGATTAAAACCAGGATCATTCTGCACACTGAGGTGATTTGTGATGTAGTTGTGTTCCTGAAATGTCTAGCTAAATTTTATTTGGAAATAATGTTGGAAAAGTATTGAAACAAGATATTTGCATTGAATTTTATTCTCGAAATTCATCCAAGTGGAAAGCATTGGTTTGTTTTGGTATCACTCATTACATTTTGTATTGCCATCTGTTTCGAAAATTGTCATATTTAACAGTTCATCACATATGTCCATGTATTTCACCTTGACGGGTTAAATAACCTTGACCTTTTCATGCGTCACTTGCGTTATACTATCTTCAGTTGCATATCATCAATATTGAGGTACGAAATTGCATTCGCATCTGCCATTGTTCGAAAACTACGACGAAGACAGGTGACTGACTGCACCCAGATATTCACATGCTTGACCTGATCTGGAAAGTCAGCCAAAAAGGGATATATGAAATGTGTTAAGCAACTCTATAGATACAAGCATTTATCTATACCATGCCTTTCACTACATCACTCTATCCTGCCCAAAACAAACATTAGTTGAGGGGGAATACAGTATGAGGGGCATGAAATTGTCCCGTACTGCGAGGGTTAGCATATCTACATTTATCAAATTAAGTCCACAGCAAAACGATCGGAATCAGTCGCGTGTACATTTAAATAAGCTTCTTGGGAGTCAACGGCTTTGCATACAGGGTAATTAACCGTGTTTCGGGTCAGTGATCAATAATTTCGTGCTCAAGCAAAATATGTAACTTCTCAGGATGTAGCTTCTCTAAGCTCCCACCTGCTACCTACCCATTAGTGACGTCCTTGCTCGGGTTCTCAGAAATCATAATTGCAGCTTCATTAACATATCAAGCAATGGCTGATTAATCAGAGGTATTGGCCCAGCGGGATTATGAGCGAGCTCCTCACCTTGCCTGTGCGCGTCCTCGGCAAAAAAACACCCGGTGGAACAAAGCGGGGCGCCGTGTTGGCGCTCTACACGGGGGGGGCCGGGGGGGGGATAACCTAACCCCCCACCCCCCCCTTACCTTTTAAAACCCCCGCCCCCCCCCCCCCTCCCGACCCGGGGGGGGGGGGGGGAGAAACCAACAACAAAAACCCCAGCCACGAAAAGAAAAAAGGGGGGGGTTTTTTTAATTTGGGGCGCGCCCGCCGGGGGGGGGGGGGGGGGGGGGGGGGGGGGGGGAACCGGCGGGGGGGGAGGGAGGGGGGGGGGGGTTTCCCCCCAACCACAGGAGGGGGGGGGGGGGGGGAAAAAAAAAAACAAATCTTTTTTTTATCTTCCCAGCCCCCTTCCCCGAAGAAGCCCCTAAAAAGCGCGCACAACCCCCCAAAAGCGAAAAACAAAAAGAAAAAAAAAAAAAAAAAAAAAAAGGAAAAAAAAAAAAAAAAAAAAAAAAAAAAATAAGAAGAAAGAAGAGAAGCAAGAAGACACCAAGCAACAAGAGTTCCAGGCACTCTCGACGAGCACTCCTGCGACCCGAGAAGGAAATCCACCCACACCAAATCCTCAACTTCTCTCTGTCTTCCAGCTAACCTTTACCCCCGGAGGAAACCTAACGGAGTAGTTCTTCAGAAACTCGACACCCAGAAGGCCTGTTTCAACACAGCACCCTGTCGAATTCCGAAGGAAGTTGCTATATGGGGTTGTCTAGGGCCGAGAATACGAATCTGAACTTTTTATGTCCCTAGGTCTGACGGTTTTTACGCCACGATGACGTCATATACTGACTTTTTTCTGCTCATTGCAAATTTCAATGCGATATAACTCCGAGGTTTATCATTATTTTTCCATTCTGTAAAATGTTTTGTAAAGCAGACGTAGTATGGTATTGCATAATATTTTTATGAATTTTTACATCCATGTTTTATTATTTTTTACATTATATATTTTATATAATATCATTTTTCGAAAAATGTATTAGTGTCGATTTTCGAAAAAAAACATCCATATTCTGATTCTCCGTGCAATTCTGTATACGAAACAATCAACGATAGAGTGGGCGCACTCTTGGGACACCGTCAGAAAAATCGCAAAAAAACATACCACCTAATGTGCCTCCATTTGGAGTAGCGTTGTGAAGAGCTGAACGCGAGCGTGGCTGGTGGATCCAGTGAGGGTGGGGATTGGGCGGGGGTATGGGGGAGGAGCATGGGCGTCGCCACCGGGGGGGGTCAGGGGTCCCCCCCCCCAAAAAAAAAGGGGGGCCCCCCAAAAAAAAAACACTACAAAAAAAAAAAACCAACACCCCACAACCCCTCCCCCCCCCCCCCCCCCCAACATTTTTTTTAAATAAAAAAAAAAAAAAAAAAAAAAAAAAAAAATAAAAAAAACACCAGGCACCGAGCCGACATCGCTTCCCACCCCCTCCCCCCGGTCGAGAAGTCCTGGGCCTGGACTGGTCCCCCTAAACCGAGTGGCTAGATCCGACCCTGGGACCGACCCCCCAAATACAAATTCGTGGCTACGCCCTTGGGGAGGAGACCAGAGTTTCTGTGGGCTGCGTCAGTCGTGTACAATGAGTGGCATCTTTATGGGAAGAGGGACTGAGGGGGGGTTCAGGGCACTGTACAGTGTAGAATGGTGTCCCTTGCGATATAATAGGATGCCCCACGCGACTGAACCGATAGAAATTCCGATTTCCTCTGGATTTTTATATTTAAGACATTCTCCGGGCTTCAAAGGAATGCGTCGGCGAAAGGTTTATTTTCGATTAACGACAGTTTTCACTAGTTTGAATGTTGAGGTCCGCGAAGTCGCATATGCGGCCACCTGAGTCGCGCTTCTGGGCCGAAAACAGTGGAAGCTCCTCGTGCCCTTCACAAGTTTTGCTGAAGCGAAACGCTGTGACAGCATTGTCGCTGTCTTCTCGATGTCCGCCTGGGAGACGTAGATGAATTCGATCCCTGTGGGACGAAATTTTCATCAGCTCCCTTGCAAGTATTTGTCATCCCGATCGCACAATCTTCGATCTTTTCAGCATTTCACATATGCAATATTTTTACGAGTATCTAGAAAACGGGTAAGAAATGCGCTACTTTCACTCGCCCTTTTGACGGGTGTCATAGTGAACGGACTATTTATTTGTTTATAAAGACCAGTTGTTGATCCTGGGTAACCAGTGAAGGCTTAGGTATATTGAGCTGATGTGCCCTGAATACCCAAAATCCCGCGAAAATTAGAATCTGACAGAAAATTGCGAAAAATGGCGCTAGGTGGTGCTAATAAAAAATGATTTTTGCAATTAGGAACAGTACCTGATATGTGTGTCGAGCAGAAGTTAAACATAGCTTCCGGGGTCAATATCTGGTCTCCGTCTGGCCGCTGAATGCTTGCCCTTGCCGTCAGGCGTTTCACGGTCCCACCTACGCCGTCGCACGGACCTTTTCCATGGCAGGTGGCAAAATAATGCCACTCGCAGTCAACGTTGAAGTCCTGCTTGTGCAGGCACATGTTCCTTATATTATGTTTATTCTTGTATTGTGCTGCACAGCCGTCTGTAAAGTAATGCACCTTTCTGACATTTTCATTCTCGGATTTCATCCGTTCCAGAACCTTTGTTTGGAACGCGTAAACTGAGGCTGTATTGTGGTGCAGATCGTCACTTATGACGCAATAGCTTTTGGTTTGCAGTGACCCGTCTGGGACTCGCGTTGTAACGACGAATGGATGGACAGTGGCCTGTGCGTTCTCCCAATGGTAGCCTTGTACTGCATCTTGCACCAGAAAGGTGTAGTTTTCGGAAAAATCTCCCGAGATGATGGCCTCATCCTCGGGTAGTTGTCCTTTCAGAGCTTTTAGAAAGTCATTCTGTACGCGCGCTGTATAGTGGTGCCTGGTTAGCTTTGATATGGCATTAGTAAGCCCCTCGATAAAATCTTCAACGGTCTGCGTCATGTTTACCATCGTGGTTCGATCCGTGCTGATCCACTGTCTAAATTCCACTTCGTCAGTCTCTGCCAAACTCGGCATACTGGTCAGAAAATTCCTGAGCTCGTTGACTCCGGGACACTTGTCACATTGCCGAAACATACATTCTTCGTTTTCCACGGAGCAAACAACTTTCTTCATAAGATCAACGACAGACAAATCGTGACGTATGGCTTGAACCATCAATTTCGGGTTTTGATGATGAATGCATACGCAAACTGAATGCGTCCCGCTAGCGCCGGCTAGCACGCACCAAGGTGGTCGCAGACTAGCGAATGTGGAGAACCCAACAGGCTGAGGAGTTTGCTCCTTGTATTGATGGTAGGCTTCTCTCAAATTCGAAAGGACCAGTCTCTTCTGGTAAGTTCGCCTTATGCCATCCTGACATCGCACACTGACCACGTCTTTCTGTCCTGGTAGTGGTCTACTGATGTCGTCCTGCTGGTAGAAATTAATGACCTCGTCTTTTTTATTCTGGGAGAGAGCAGCAATCGACAGTTTCCTGTCAGTTGTGCCCAAAATTCCATGCGTCGCTTTCACTTCCCGAGCTTTTCGCACCATGTACAGGGGGCACCGAACTTTGCAGCCGTTTTGTACATGGTAAATGGCGACAATGTCAAAATTTGAAGCTTCATTGCGTACGAGGTGCTTGGGTCCTTGAATTTGGCTACTAGTTCCTCCATCATGCTCTCATAGAGTTCTAAATCGCTTACTTTTTCCTCGGCTTCCGGTTCGTTTATCTCTACCTGATACGTTTTCGATAGGCGTCGCTTCATTCCCTTTTTCGCTGAGTCAAACTTCTGTCTGGCCTTCTTTTGGCGTTGGCTTTCAGAAAGCCCACCTGAAAGAAATACAATAGTCTCACCAGTGTTATCAATCGGGAACGATCCCCCTGGACCCACAATTCCAATCTGGTCTGGTTACGGCTTGCCACATTTTATCACAATTTAGGCCTCGATGTTGAAATTGAAAAGTATTTCGAATGCATTTAATAATCTAGTGACCCATCTTTTCACTGGCGGCCGCAGACCGCCGATAAAGGGGGGGCCAACTCGGCGAGGGCGCCGGGTGGATTCGAGAGGGCGCCGAGGCGATCCGAGGGGGCGGATCCGAGAGGGCGCCGAGCGGATCCGAGAGGGCGCCGCTCTCCGATCCTAGGGGGGGGGGTGGCAAGCGTCCCTGACGAGGGCGCCGGGTGAATCTGAGAGGGCGCCGCTCTTCGATCCTGGGGGGGCGGTGGGAAGCGTCCCTGACGAGGGCGCCGGGTGAATCCGAGAGGGCGCCTCTCCCCGATCCTGGGGGGGGGGGGGAAGCGTCCCTGACGAGGGCGCCGGGTGAATCCGAGAGGGCGCCGCTCTCCGATCCTGGGGGGGGCGTGGGAAGCGTGCCTGGCGAGGGCGCCGGGTGGATTCGAGAGGGCGCCGAGGCGATCCGAGAGGGCGCCTCCTGAACCAAAGGGGGGGGCAAAAGACATGATGCCCCCCCTTTCGGAGCCAAAGGGGGCATGGCCCCGTTGCCCCCCCCTGCGGCCGCCAGTGCTTCTTTTACAACCATTACAACTGAGCTCTATGTTTTACAAAGATATGCGTGACGTATGTGTAATATTAGTATATAGCACTGAAATTACCTGTGCGGATTGGCGTTTCTCCAACCGCCGACATAATACGGCGAAGATCGTCAGTGGCTTGTTGTCTGTCGGGAGAGACATCACTTGCTGGTCGTGAGGGTGACGACGATGACGATGTTTCGGCTTCAGCGGTATCCTGTGTCGAGCTCTGGGACCGACTATGCTGAGCACCTGATGTGCTGGGCTGTGAGGGATCTGCAATTTGCTGATCTTTCCACGGCACTTGCTTCCTGCATGTGGTGCAAAGGCTTGCCCCTGGATGCAACACACCTGTAATACTGGGATGTTTGTCGATGTATTCCTGGGTTAGTGGTCTCAAACCTGACCTCTTATGCTTTGGGTGTGAATTGAAAGGATTCGCACAAAATGTTGCCACTAACACCCTGTGTGCCATTCTTCATTCGCTTGCGAAGCCTCACCAATGTTACACACAGCACCGAAGGCTACTGACGACTAACTAGCATGTCAGACCCCAACAACGACGCCGCTACATCTCATCGTGCGAATCGCGTCTCCGTTGTCAAGACGCTCGTGTTTCCATGACGCTCGTATTACGTGCTATGCGGCCTCGCCTAGACCCGCGTTTTTACGACAGTGATCGAATTGTACGTGCAGTACGGTCATTTCGCATCTCTCACAGACAGTGACATAGCCAGGGGGCAGCCAGGGGGGGCATGCCCCCCCCCTGAGCCCCCCTGAGGGAAGCAGCTTATACTAGATCTGTAGCGATTTTGCGAGAGTATGGGCAAGCCAGGCACGGCTTCCCAACCCCTCCCCCCCGCCCCGCTCAGCAACACATCCGCCACACGGGCGCGCTCACCGACATCGCTCCCCCCCCACCCCCAGTCAGCAACACTTCCGCCGCCAAGGAAGGTTTGGTGCCCTTTTGGAGCTGACCTTGGGCCCTTTTGGTGAGATGCCCCCCTGACAGAGTTCCTGGCTACGTGCCTGCTCACAGACCGCTGCGTATATGGTCTACATTCAGAAGAATTAGTGACAGGTTACGTAAAACCGGATGTATATTTTAGAAATTTCATGAAATGCAGCGCGTTTTGAATTGTTCTGTGCTGCTATGTCATTCTATGCCATTCTCGACTGCAGTCGCAACTTGATTATTCTTGGACAACCGGAAATTCCCACCGTATAAACACTACGGCGCATTGCCCCCCAGCCCCCCCCCCCCACTAAATACATACGCTGCTGATTGGAGATGACCGACGCAGCCCACCGCAAACCTGAACCCTACCCCCCACCCTGGATGGCATCCAGCAGCGAGGTTCTCGCCCATAGTTGCATTGTGCATAGCGCTGCTGCAACAGCCAGGACAGAGGCCTGTGCTATGTTATAACGATTTTTCTGACGGTGTTCCAGGGGTGCGCCCATTCTATCTTTGATTGTTTCTAATACAGAATTGCACGGAGAATCAGAATATGGATGTTTTTCGAAAATCGACACTTATACATTTTTCGAAAAATGATATTATATAAAATATATAATGTAAAAAATAATAAAACATGGATGTATAAATTCATAAAAAAATATTATGCAATACCATACTACGTCTGCTTTACAAAACATTTTACAGAATGGAAAAATAATGATAAACCTCGGAGTTATATCGCATTGAAATTTGCAATGAGCAGAAAAAAGTCAGCATATGACGTCATCGTGACGCAATAACCGTTAGACCTAGGGACCTAAAAACCTCAGATTCGTGTTCTCGGGCCTAGACAACCCCATACACAAACTTGCATGGGAATCCGAGGTGGTGCTGTGTTATCGAGGTGTCGAGTTTCCAAAGAATGACGGCATCACCGTCACCGCACCCCACTCCTCCCCACGCCACCTCACCGAGGTCCCGGCCTCCACCCATATCCACCTCACCACAGATCCGGCCTCCGCCCACCTCCACCCAACCTCGAACCCAGCTGCCTCCCAAGTCAACCCCACCCCAGACCCGGCTTCCTTCCACCTCCCCCCCCCAATGCGCCCTCAGACCCAGACCCGGTCTTCATCCCCTTCCTTCCCGGTACCCCCATATTCCTTTCAGGCCCTGGTCGTATCCCGTCGCCACCCTGCCCCAACCGGCCAGCGTCCACCCCGCTACCCTGACGCCTTCCCAGCACTCCCTCCCCGGGCCCCCGGCCCTGCTCCACCCATCCTGCCGGCCAAACCAAGGCCAAATTCCAAGGTCACCTCAGCCGCTAGACAACCTGTCCGCAAGCACACGGCCACCATCTCCTGCCAGACCGAGCCTCCCACCACCTCCTGTGCCACCACCTAAACCCATCTCAAAACCTCGTCGATTCGATTCCACCCCCCCAACCCAAGCCACCACGCCCCCCAAGTCCATCCAGACCAAGCCCCCCCCACCCCTCCCCTCCCCCCCCACCCCCCCCCCCCCCCCAAAAAAAACCCTCGAACAAACTTTTCCTCCCCCGGTTAAAAAAAAACCCCCCCTCAACAAAAAACCCATTACCCCCCCCCACCCAAAACAACCCCCCCCCCCCAAAAAAATTTTCTAAAAAACCACACCCCCCCCCCCCCCCCCCCCCCCCCCACACCCCCCACACAAAAAAATATAACGCCATCGGCACCACCCCTGCATAGGAACACCAACAAACATTAATCAAGTTCGGCAATGGGCTTCTTTCTCCAGTGAAATACCTGTGGTGTTCCGGGCAAATTCATTCTTTCATTTCGGGCAAGAGTTTCAGTCAGAATTCGTGCAACAACAAAAACAAAACATTCCTAGCCGCGCTCCAAGAAACACATTTTCGAGACTCAGATTATATTTGGAACGGTATATTCAGATTACACTTGGCATGTCGACAACGTAAACGGTCCAATTCTAAAATGGGGCGTAGCCATACTCATCGTTAACAGCATACCTTATCGTCGAGTAAACTTAAATACTCAACTGAACTGCGTGGCAGTTAGCGTCACAATCGCTCATTGCCAAACCACCGTCATTCACTATGCATCTCACTGTCAGCTGCAGCCCCCACACAAAAGGAGCTGAGCGACTTCCCGCTCCAGTCTCATCCACCACTCCTCATTAATTATGGGAGAACTTAATGCAAACCACTCCTCCTGAGGAAGCAACCAGACGGACACTAGAGGCCGCGAAATTCCACCAGTTTATCTCAGACCACAACTTAGTACTTCTAAACACCGGGGCCACCACCCGCCACCATCCCGACCTTAGGTAGGTTCGGACAGTTGCATTGATTTAACGTGCTGTTCCCGACGATTAAGCTCACTATTTGACTGGTCAGCCTCAGACGACCCCGGGCTGAGCGATCACTACCCAATCACAATTAGGCTCAGCACGGACGCCATCCACCACACCAAATTATTCAGACCATCTTGAAACTTGAAAAGAGCGGACTGGACGAAAATCGAGGATCAGGTGGACCTCAGCCTTGCGAGTTCAGAGAACAACAAAGTCGATGCAATACTCCGGGCCATCACCTCAGCAGCACAAGACTCAATCCCGAAACGTAATCAGACAAAAGGCATCGGCGCCATGGTGGACCTCGGATTGCCAAAAGGGCAATGACCGCTGCTAGGCGCCGCATCTACAAGCAATACAAGAGATGCGCGTGCGAAGCACACTCATCAGTATACAAGCAGGCCCAAAAAAACACACCTGCCGGTACACAATTCGAACGGCACGTCAAAACGCTTGGCAGTCTTTCGCGTCACAATTAAATAGGTTCATCCCTACCGGTAGAATCTGGGACCTGATGAAGCGCTTCAATCTGAAACGACCACCGTCAGGCCTCTTCCCCGGATGACAGTGAGATGACAGCACATTACTGACCCACAACAAGTCGTAGACAACTGTAAACTACACTACGCCAGCGTCTCAGGCAACAACACCTACGACACCACCATAGTAAACTATCTGGATGCCCTCGCATTCAACACAAGTTTCAACTCCGACAACACAGAAGACTACAACGAAATATTTACCATGCACGAATTGAATCTTGTCATCAGCAAGTGTGGAAACATGTCGGTTGGTCCGTATAACTATTCGTTACCAGTTTTTCAAACATCTGAGCAAAAAATGTTATAACGTACTTACTAGTGGCCATTAACTATTAACGATATGTAACTAAATGGATCCTTTCCAACTACATGCCCGGAGAGTATAGTCATACCATTACCACAGCCGCACAGAAATCGTTCCCTCCTACACCCCCCACCCAAAAATGGCATAAGCCTATCTCACTTACCAGCTGCGTTAGTCAGCTGGTCGAGCGAATGGTCAAAACACGATTGCGATATTTCTGGAACACAGAAACCTGCTCAACGACTTTCAGTGCGGCTTGCAGCGTCGCAATCAGCAATCAGCCACAGACAATCTCATTAGGTTGGTGCACGACATCAAACATTGTCTACGCATCAAACCCACCACAGTAGCTGCATACTTAGGCGTCACTGCCGCATTCGACCGAGTAAACAAGTCCGCACTTACACACAAACTCCACAAGCTAGGCCTGCCCGGACAAATAGCACGCTTCATTCTCGACTTCCTCAGAGACAGGACCCTTAACGTCAGATATGGCAGCTTCAAATCAAGCACCACACCTCAGTGTCAGGGCTGAGACAGGGGGAGCGTGCTCTCGCCGAGACTCTTCCTCATCATGATTAACGCATACTTGCTGATCACACCGACACATCATCTCAATGTTCACTTTTCGCGGACGACATAGCCATTTGGACAACAGCGCAATGCATCCTAAAAGCCGAGAAGACCAGTCAAACAGCTCTAGACCCCGTGTCAAAGTGATGCAAAGCTTGGAGCTTCACACTGTCCACAGATAAATCGGTCATAGCCACATATAATACTCGTCCCCCCCCCCCCCCCCCAAAATTATTTAACAAAAAAGCCAAAACCAACAAAAAAGAACAAACCTTAAATTTAAAAAAAAAAAAATGAGAAAAAAAAAAAAAAAACATTTTCGACACACATATCACTGCCGTCTCGAAGAGATGCGAGAAGCGAGTCAACTTACTCCTTGCAGTTGCAGGTACAAACTGGGGCGGAGACAGAAAAACTAGTACTACTGCGACTCTTCAAGCGAATAATACGACCCATCCTAGAATACAACAGCATCGTCTTTGCT
Organism: Ashinkailepas kermadecensis; assembly: GCA_034440615.1. Lineage (NCBI taxonomy): Eukaryota > Metazoa > Arthropoda > Thecostraca > Neolepadidae > Ashinkailepas > Ashinkailepas kermadecensis. Next base: position 89,340 of record JAOTOM010003975.1, read on the forward strand.
ACCATTTCACAACACTGATCAAAAAGTTCAAAAAGGCATTAAAAGCAACTAGATGAGAGCAGCCACAGGCGCCTCAGCTGCACAGCGATAGCCCGTCTTCTAGTAGACTCCGACATTCTTCCCTCCGCTTTAGGAGGGCACAACAGCTGTGTCGCTACCACATTAAAATCAAGTGCATTGAAAATCACCCAGCACAGCGATGCTTTCAATCTGACAGATACGACAGTAGCCGGTTTGGGGGCAAATTCCTACCATTTAATGTTCAGTTCGTCACGGCGGCCGAACACTGCAGCTCGATCGCCCAATAGGCCATTCTGGACCCACAGTCAACTGAAGGTCGAGTATTTGCTCTCAGAAAATAAATCAGATATCACATCGCCGGAAATTGTCGGCACCTACAACAAATTCGCCGATCTCAATAATCGCAAAGCATTCGTATTCACGGATGGGTTAAAACACGAGGTCAAAGTAGACATTGTCATCACTGGACCAGGCCTTGGGCTTTCCAAACGTCTTTCGGATAACTTTTTCACCTACACCGCTGAAGCACTGACCATTCTGGCCGCTATATCTACTCTAAAGAGGTGCAAAACGAGAAACGTCGTAGTTTGTTCAGATTCCAATTCAGTCCTTCGGTCAATTAACAACACAACAACACACCCACATCTAGTCATTGATCGAATGCAACAAACCGTTGTCCACAACGTAAACAACTTTTCCTTTCTCTGGATTCCGGGCCACGTCAAAATTCCAGGAAACGAGCAAGCAGACGAAGAGCAAGCAGGCAAGCAGGAAAGAGCAAGCAGGCAAAGCAAGCTTTAGCCAACCACTTATCCCAACATGGAATATTCGGTAGACGATTGCAAAGCACTCCTACAATCCCACATGCGTAAGCATCACCAGAACACATGGACACAACACAACTCTACACCTCACCGCTCGAACCACACTCACAACATCAAACTAACGCTCGGCACACGGAACACATCAGGCGACATAGCGTGAAACACAGCGTGAAAAGCAGGTCATACTCACTAGGCTTAGAACTGGTTGCACAAAACTGGCACAGCCTCAACTAGATGATGACCATTATGCAATACCTCACTGCGACACCTGCAACACCACATTAAGCAATTGTCACATCCTGCTAAATGTAATCTAGCTATCGGACGTAGATGAGCTGATTTGCTTTGCAATTCATAACGTAAGATGGCTTCCCAGAGATACAACGGACTTAGATGAACCGAATTTCAAAACACCTTACTAACCTCACACACATCCTTGCATGAAAGCATGCTTCTACTAACCCACTACTGACAACTAACACCCGGTGGCCGGCGTGATAGGCGGTGTGAACAATTACCTCCTTTCCGCACGGTAACGATCCGTCGGTGCTCTTCGACAAGAGTAGGCTAATTCCAACACTGGCAAAACCAACTTTCTCGTCAACCCTCCCCCACCCCAACTATAAAGGGGACGAGTAGTCTAGGGGTAAGTTGCCTGTCTCACAATCGAAGGATTGTGATTTCGAGTCTCACCTGTCGCTATTCTTCGCCCGCGACCAATCGGCGTGAGAGATTGGCCAAGCTACATGACTCAACGGTCGACGTGTCGTAAAACCAATAACCACCACCACCACCACCCCAGCTATAAATTATCTTGCGGAGGAGACGTCCGCAAGATAAATTAAAAAACACTAAACATCCGGGAGACGTTCCCCGCCCAGCCCCCGCCTTCGGCACCTTAACGACACATACATTAAAACTCAAGACTCCTTTAACGTAAATGCACACTTGCCTTAGCCTTGCTTGCAAAACCCACTCGCTTTAAAGGCGGCGCAAATGACCTCCATGGCCTGGTACGCCTCTAAGCTCACCTCCCCCCCCCCCTTCCGACAGAATCGCACATTTCTTGAGGTGCAGCAGAAGTTGTCTGGTCGGTGGTTGGATATCGAATGTCGCACTGAATTCGTGCGCGCATGCTAACGGTACGGCCAACTTCCTGGCATGCAGGCAGACGCCGACCAGGAGACCGCATAGGTAAATTGCGAGAGGCTCCCAAACCTATGTTCTGCGGCCGATCACAGGAGACAAGTCTCCAGCAGAAATAAAAAATTGGCTGCCGGCTCCCATTCCCCGATGACTGGTTTGCATAGACCGATGACAGAAGGGGTATTTATCACCGCGTGGTTTTACCCACGCATCACAGTGCGGAACACTACCTTCTCTGTTTTCTCTAGCCAATAATTTTAAAATGTTCCAAAACTAGGCTGGACCGGCTATGCTTTTATATATATATATATATACTACCTATATATATTTATATAGTATAATTTTAAAATGTAAATATATATATATATATATATATATATATATATATATATATATATATATATATATATATATATATAGGTATAGGTATCTATAAACACATGTTGAATTCATGCTAGTTCCTACGCTTAGGCCTGTGAAAGGTCATGATTGATTTCTACTAATTGCAACTTGACACTGGTGACCTCAGTGCAGCACGGAGAAGCATTGCACCAAGTGGTTAGGTTTGCTAAGACACAGATGGCGGTACGTACAAGGTATGCCTTGTTAGGAGCAGCCTCGTATTAGTCCAGGGCACATCGGACTACTGTGATTCTGTCGTTGTGACTCTCCGCTGGTTGTATGCCGGCACCCCGGACAGAGGCTACAACAGCAGCAGTTTGGAGCCGATCACGTGTTCGTCAAATGTATGTTTTAGCAACTCTGTTAGGAAGATGCTTCCATTTGGTAAGTTATGCTTGTCGTCCAGAAAAGACGTCATGGAAATATAGCAATATTTAATACGTTATATTTGGTGGGAGATGGCTGCAACAAAAGGCCACTCGTGTCGCGTCCATGTTGGCTACACCATCATACTGCACATGTACATCACGCTCCTCAACATCAACATCGCTATCACGCTCACATGCAACACCAAACAATACGATGTGCAATGTGCGCAGGCATATACGTGTTTAACAACGCTTTACTGAAACATTCCACGACAAATATTTTCAAAACTTGAATATTCCTTTGGTTATGGACATCCATTATTGTAATGCATGTAATAAATTATTGCATCTTCTCCCCTACCTAATAATAATGAGTGGCTTGTTCTGCATCATGTTCACACGAGCGCAGTTGCACAGCAACCGCTTTTCTTCGCTGTGTTTGTGGAAATTACCTTTGAACTCCATCAATGCTGTGGTCTTTACAATACAGACTGGCAGCTTGTTTCATAAATGAATGACTACGTGAAAACCTCTTTGAGAGCAAATGTGATGATTCGTTCCTATCATGCTTCTTCATACCTATATCCCCTGGTTCTGTTAGATTGAAATACCTCAAGCAGGTCAGTGACATTGATATGATCTATGCCTCTAAGCAATTTAACCATTTGTATTCAAGAGCTCCGCCACTGGTTTCAAGTTGAGAGTTCACTCGATATATGCGCCCTTTAGAAGTTTTGATTTCACCCTCACTCCTGCTAGCAGCCACGCTCGCCCTCCAGCCGCCCTCCGTCAAGTTTAAAAATGCACCCTCGTAGACAACTGCCACCCCTCACAAGTAGTGCCCCTCCAACTATCAAAATTCCTGGATTCGCTCCTGCTAAGGTAAGCTTTGAATTGATTCGTGGCTTGCGAAATAAGTGCTGAAACTATATGCGTCGCCATTTAGCCAAATCTGAACAAAGGTATCTTAAGCGAAAGCAAAAAAAGCAAAGCAAGTGTTCTCTATTCTCTCCACTAGAAAATACCGGTTTTCGCCTTGAATTATTATGCCCTTTTTGCCTCCGATAGATTTGTTCGAATAACGGTAAAGTGCCGACATATTTCGGAACGAAGATGTTGGAGCATTGCTAAATGTCCACGCCGTAGCAACTTAGTAGGTTGGTTTGAACGTTAGTTTCCAGTCTGATGTCGTTAGTTCCGACGTTTTCATATTGGAAACTACAAAAATTGGACCCCTCGGGAGTCGGCACTGCATTTGTGAGGAACCAGCGTTGCTAAATCAATGGAACTAATTCAGCTGAGTGCAGACTGATATTCTGCCCAATGCAACTAACTTGGGTGTTTTTCGGAATATTTGGGCATGGCGTTTTTGGTTTTAGGCCCCTTATCCTAATTTTGGGACTGGAAAACGTTAACCCATAGACAACATACCGTGCGTTCGAACCCAGCTGATGGTGATGACGTCACCAAGCTTTGACTGATCATAAGGCGGTAAGGTTTATAGAGTTGCCGTCTTGCCTTACATTGGCAAAATGCTCAGTCAAAGCTTGCTGACAGCAGCACCGTCAGCTGAGTCCGAACGCGGCCATAAGGAACACGTCTTGCTTTTCAAGTTTTGGCGTGTGGCTGTGTTCGAACTCAGCTGAAAACGCTTTCAAGACATGCATGGCCAATGCGAAAGAAGGAACATATGGTCCTCCATAAGCATTGCGAGGAGGGGACCGCTATGAAGCAGCCTCATGTTGATATCGGCTGCGAGGGAGCCGCTATGAAGCAGCCTCATTTTGATATCGGCCGAAACTTGCAGATTTACTATGCATGTGTACCAGGTGTACTAACATCCAACACAACTAATAAAATCACACAAAACCCATAACTGCTTTATGAGGTGATTTCAAGCTTATCCGTAGGTAGCACCGAAATATGGAGTTACGTTACAAAATGCCCAAGTTGTTTATTCCAAGGTATGATTCCCAGCTATGATCTGCAAATGAATTGATGCAATTTCGAGAAAAAAGTGGCAGGTCTCACATAAGCCGGTCCCGTGTTCAGTGTAGTATGTAGTGTAGAAGCAAAAGTCAATTTTGCTAAAGATCCTACCGGTAGACAATTACCTGGAACATAGTCGTGGTCGATCGGCCGATCATAATTGTCAACGGATTTTCATGCGGAACTCCGATGACTCGCCTGGGCATCAGACGACGCAGATACAGCCGCTGACTAATAGTATATATGTGCTCTCTTTCCTCTGTGCATTGTCGACTGCTAGAATTTCCGCCATGTCATCGCTTCCGTCGCCATTGAAAGTGCGTCACAAGGTGTGCAAGTCATCACGGTGCAATGTCGTGCTCCAATGGCGTCCTGTCGTGACCTCAGCAGGTGCAGCAGGGTAATACCGCCGACGCTTTGCACATGGTTGTCGGGGCAGTTGTTGTTGTTTGCAGCCCCCATGGAGTAAGTGAGGGTACTGACCTGTGACATCGTAGGCATGGTAATGTGTCAACCGTTTTTCACGAAATTGCTAATTGTCTGCAATTGGCATCGTTTATGAACTCCAAATGGTGGATTTTCGGTGTAACAGGGTGGCATATCACTCAGTTACTCTCTGTGCAAAAGTCATTGACCTTTCCAGGGACATTCGATGTCAATGACCCAACATGTTCTCAGGTGACCTTTTTTCCGCTCATGAGTTTCGCTGAAGCTAATTTTGACGTTGAAACAGACTTTAAGTCAATGTTTACTCCTGCATGTTAGAAAATAGTACCTCAGGTACTTCTTCGGAAGTTTCCTGAACGATGTCAACACTTGGGACCTTAGCTAATACTTCACCTACGGATCAAATTGTGATAAATCGTTCATTGTCATCATCCCAAGTGTCAATCGTGAAATCTATCAGGCTTTGAAATCGTGGCTGTCGACAGGATCGGTTATAAGGACCGAGTAGCTTATATCATCTTGTTCCGCATATGCACCGCGGTAGATTCATCTAGACGTGGTCATCGCTGGTAGCAGTTCCGGCTTGATCCTGTACAGTTGCCATGTCCAACGAAGGACCTCTTGAGCGGGACACGATTTGAATAGCTAGCCGGAGCGTCTATGCCATTCCCGTGTCTGTGCACACCAAATAAGCCTGCAGGTTTTCGTGAATGGAATACATGTAGTAGACAAACAGTACCAAAAAAAAACTATTTGTCCTCTTCAGTGGGGACATGGCGACCAACATGCAACCAATCATAGCGAACAAGAAGCTGGTGCGTATAGTGTGTAACTGTGCGTACCCGCACAGTTCTCTCCATAGCCAATAATAGCACAGCCCTTGCGCTCCGGCAGCTGATTCGCGCCTGCCCAGACGTGTTCCGGAGGTCAGAGGTCGGTCGGGCGTGAACAGGGTCCGAGCATGGCCAGCCCAAGTCCCGCCCACCATTCACGCCCCGACACGGCTCTGGTTCCAGTGTGACCTCGGCTGGCGGTGACCTTTGACGGACACGACCTTTTACCTCGGCCCAGGTGTGTAGTGGTGCGAGTCACCAATAGCGACACACATATACTTCTACTGGCGGAATCAAAACTGAAATAAACATTCCTAGCTGGTCGAGAATCAGCTGTATTCGATATATCCCAAATATGAACAGCAATAAAACGATCCCTGCAGTTTTCCTCTATATCTACCGTCTCCCTTAAAATTACATGCTCTAGGCGGCATAGTCAGTTTTACCATCCCGGAAGACACCTATCAATTATGCAGCAATATCGCGCTACGAGATAGCTGATGTTCATAATTCGGCACAAGGCCATAAGAATTACAGGGGCTATGCATATTAAATAATAGCACGGATGTTAGGTGATTTATCGCAACTAAATTATTATGTCAGTTACAATGGTTCAAGCAAAAAGTATTTGAAGCTTATGAATATAAATGAATTTGTCTATCATTCCTTGAGTGGTTATCCATATGACTCTGTTTCCATCAGGACACGGATCGGATCAGACTCAGCGGCATGCTGGTAATCGACGAAATAACCAGCGTTCTCGTGGCTAATCCACCACTGAGCGGCTCGCCGCTGACCACGTAAATTGTGGATCAGCGCCGGATTAGTGGAAACATTTCTCTCGCAACCGATACAATTGCTGACGCCGTAGCTGGGCTTTTAAAGGTTTAATCAGGAGCATGTGTGCCAATGTACGGTCTTGCTGGGTCGCCTGAGGGGTTCACATTTCAGGTAGTTTATCTCCAGGACTTGTAAGGCAAAGATGGATGATATTTAGGCGTTCCATTATCGTGCATGTGCCGTTTGTTACGGTATCTTATGTGATAAGCGCAGCGAAACTGATCTGAATCCTTGAGCAATCAACCCCGGTTCATGACTTCTGGCATTGTACTCGGGACCTATGACGCAAGGCCGATGACGCGGGAATTCGTGAGTTGTGAGCACTGAGCGCAGTAACCGGTGGGATAAAAAATATATATGTATGAAATGTAATTACCATTAAGCAATATACATCTTATGTATTTTTGGAAAGCAAAGGTACTAAAAGAAGAACATATTGAAATAATATGGAAAACTCTTCATAATCCTAACTTTACAACAACAAAATACAAGGGGGGAAATTGTGCCAGACCTGCTCGCGATTGCACGCGTTGAGCTGGAACGTTTGGCAGCGCAGTAACGGGATTACGAACTGGATTACCACTCAGATTGCGAGTGTTCCCATAGCCAGCGAGGTCGCGACTAGCGCTCTGATCGCGATCACGGGCGACCAGAGGTGTCCATGGGAATGGGGTCTATATTGTTCAAGCTGTAAGAGATAATGGTAGCTCCTGAGCGATGAAGGATTATGCTCGAGCACCAACAAAAATGCATGATATCTCTGCCATAGCAAGATATTCGTGTTGATCTCGACTCCCAACAAACAACATTCAACCAGCTTAATTGATGGATTGGCTAGCAGCATCACCACTCTATAGGTCAATGTCCATAGCAGCTTGTGGAGAAGCAATCGCAGCAGCGCGGCCTTTGGAACGGGGCCGGCAGCGAGACAGTCGGAAAACGTTCGGAGCATATGTTCGGGAGAGTGGAGGAAAATGTCGTGCAGGGCGGTTGGCCGCGTTTTTATCGGCGCAATCTGGTGGTGTGCTGTTCCGGAACTGGCCCGCCCTGGCACAGCCTCTGCAGCAGGAGCCCACCGGACTCAGAGGAGCCGTCGTCCACCTTCCTGCTCACATTCCTTCTCACTGATCACACGGACATGACGCAGCACAAGCGGCGCCGTTAGTTGGTCCACTGTTAGTCTGAGAATCGCTGCAGCTCCGGACAAATGCGTCACGAATGCGCTGGAGTGTGCTGGAAATAACACAAATTGTTTCAACAGGTTAAAGTATTGAGGCTTGCGTGCGATGTCAGTGGTGGAGACCTGTATATATACTGCACTATTCTGACGGATCGCCTTTGACTGAATTGGATATATTGAACTGTATTTATGGTTACACCACGATAAGCATATACTTTTTGTTAGACCTAACTGTCCTGCTAGCTAGTATGTTTGAAATATATAATCTTATGGAGACTGGATATGGACGCGTATTGATGTTCTTAGTTGCAATTGCTTGTATCTTAGCCCCCGTCGTACTTCAAATAGCTGGCATTCTCCATATCTGCCCAAGACCTTGACCGGGTGTCTGTATGAAACATCAAGATATATATATATATATATATATATATATATATATATATATATATGTGTGTGTGTGTGTGTACCCAAATTCGCGAAAGGGAAAATGTTCTCCAATGAACATGTCCAGGTAGCAAAGTATTATAGCGATACGTATGGATGTGTGTGCGTACGTGCGTGCGTGCGTGCGTGCGTATGTGCGTTCGTACGTGCGTGCGTGTTTGCGTGTGTGTATGTGTGCATGTGTGCGTGTGTGTGTGCGCGTGTGCGTGCGTGCATGCGTGTGTGCATGTGTGTGTGTGTGCGTGTATGCGTGTATGTGTGTGTGTATTGTGTGTGTGTGTGTGTGTGTGTGTGTGTGTGTGTGTGTGTGTGTGTGTGTGTGTGTGTGTGTGTGTGTAAATTGACATTGGAAGTAACACAGGCAACTGGAGTTGTTGTGGTTGCTGCTATTCTTCGGATCACAAATGTACTAGCGGTTGCCCTGTAGTCTCCAGCTATGTTCACGTTACGGCTCTTTAGTTATGCAAAAACGTTAAATTGATGTTGGTTTGTGTCTATTGGCTCTGCAACAAGCATAGCTCATGACATAGGTTACCAGTCTAAAATAAAGCTGTATATCTGCATGAGACCTACATCACGAACTCGATGCTGAGTTGCTCCAGCTTCAGTCAATGTTTTTCCGCATCTCGCATCCAGCAAGTGTATGTAGGTCAGCATAGTTCCAATTTGCCCTCGCCGTCAACAAACCGGTACTGTCACTGTTACCGACACTGTCAGACCTGTGATCCACCTAGTCCAGTACATACTGCAGGGTGTGCGTGCGGCGCCACAAGTCAGACCTGTGCTCCACCTAGTCCAGTACATACTGCAGGGTCAGTCTCCACCTAGTCCAGTACATACTGCAGGGTGTGTGTGGGGCGCCACAAGTCAGACCTGTGCTCCACCTAGTCCAGTACATACTGCAGGGTGTGCGTGGGGCGCCACAAGTCAGACCTGTGCTCCACCTAGTCCAGTACATACTGCAGGGTGTGTGTGGGGCGCCACAAGTCAGACCTGTGCTCCACCTAGTCCAGTACATACTGCAGGGTGTGTGTGGGGCGCCACAAGTCAGACCTGTGCTCCACCTAGTCCAGTACATACTGCAGGCTGTGCGTGCGGCGTCACAAGCGAAGGCTGGCTGCGTGGCTCTCCGGGTGGCCCGGAGGAAGTGCTAACGAGTACTCGCGCCTGCCTCGTTCCCGGCCGGCTCGTCCGTAACGTGCCGTTGCGTGACGAGCCCGGTGAAGGTGAAGGGGAGGCGACAGCAATTCGTCACCATGTGGTACGCCATGTTATGGACGGCTCCGTACATGACGAGCCCGGTGAAGGTGAAGGGGAGGCGCAGCAATTCGTCACCATGTGGTACGCCATGTTGTGGACGGCTCCGTACATGACGAGTCCGGTGAAGGTGAAGGGGAGGCGCAGCAATTCGTCACCATGTGGTACGCCATGTTGTGGACGGCTCCGTACACGAGTGCCGATGCTGCAGTACATGCAGCTGTAGTTCGCCTGTTGTAGTAAGTGCCACCTGTGTGCTCGAGGGCTGAGATGCTGTTCATTAGTTGTGTGGTGTGTGGTGATTAGCGCTTTTGTGCGACCTATGCACTCTGGTCAGAATTGTTGGACAACTGCTTAAATATGTCCCATGCAATATGTGTTGATGCAGTGGTGCGAAGTCTAGAAACAAGCATCATCGATGCTTTCTTTACCCGTGGTGGTGGTATATCGGTACCAAAGGGGGCTCGGACTACTTCGGTTATTTTGCGCCCATGAATTTCGTTACTGAAAACATACTATCCTTACTTTCACCATGATTATCAGGGGCGTCGATTTGTATCCTTTTGCGGGGGCCATGCCCCCCCCCCCCAATGCTGATCTTGGCCCCCCCCAATGTTGATTTGGGCCCCCCAATAACCCAGGTTATTTTTATGCTGATAAAAAGCTAAAGGAAAAAAAAGAAGAAAAACACTGTGTTAGGTACATAGAAAACTTAGTTGATGTTAACCAGCACATTTTGTACTGAAAAAGAACAGATTTGGATTAGATAGTGGAGTGAGTATCCAACTTTTGCTACACAATTCAAAATTATGTGCAAAAAAACGAAATAGCTAGATTTCCCTCCACTGTGGAAGGAAAACTTACAGCATACAATGTTAAGATTCGATGATGATGCATTTTAAACCAGATTGTCTTTTAAAAAAATGTTAAGCCACAAAACAACAATTGGATTGTCATACTGATGTTTGTACATGCCACCAATGGCAAAACCACATGCATATGAGCTTAAACAGGAAAAAATCCATTCTTAATTTCCAGTCATTGTCAAACTTGCATTGTCCAGTGAACACCAATGACAATCATCATTGAGATTGTGGATATGCAAGCTATAATTATCTTCAGCAGCCCACCTTTCACACGATCAGCTTGATATTTACCTAGGTACCTACCTACATGCCCAATGACAATGCATGCATTAAATATTGATATGGGGAAAAACGAGAGCCATGTGTGGGCAAATCTGCCAGCTTATGATACCATGACAGAGAAAAGTCAGCAAGAAGCTGCATGGCCACTGCATTATAATTGGTATTCCTAAAAGAATAAAAAAAGAAAGCTGTGGCTCACATGACTTTTAAGCAAACCTTACAGTCATACAAGACCAATGCTATACAAGAAATAGCCTTGACAAGACCAATGTCTCGTACGCCGCAAAAACACCATTATTAAACGCCGCAAAAATACCATTATTTTAAAAGGTACACCAAAGTTCGCATTCAAACCTTGATGACGTCACAGGTTTTTATTCGTATATTGCAGAAATTGGAAGCATCAGGCAAGTTTCAATTTCACTGCACATGGGTGGGGGAGTGATTTTTTAGGCGTACCGGACCACAGAGGTCATTTGCGCCACCTTTGAAGCGAGTACGTTACATGTCTGACTATAAAAGCGGGTGTTTGTGATCAAGGTGCAGGCATGTGGACGTTTACGTAAAGGGAATTTTACGTTATAGTTTGTGTGATATTTTAGGCGCTGAAGGCGGGGCTAGGATGGGGACATCCCCCTAATGTCTAGATGGCAGGGGCGTCGATTTGTATCCTTTTGTGGGGGCCAGGGCCCCACCAATGTTGATCTTGGCCCCCGCAATGTTGATTTGGGCCTCCCCAATAACATATGCTATTTTTATGCTGATAAAAAAGTTGAAGGAAAAAAGAAGGAAAACACCATGCTAGGTACATAGAAAATGTAGTTGGTGTTAACCAGCACATTTTGTAATGAAAAAAACAAATTTGGGTTAGATAGTGGACTGACTCCACCTTTTGCTACAAAATTCAAAATGGTGTGCACAAAAACCAATTGTCATTGTCAAACTTGCATACAATCCAGTCCCGTGAACAACAATCAGTTATCATTGAGAGTGTGGATATACAAACTATAATTAACCTCAACAGCCCACTCATCACACTATCAGCTTGATATTTACCTGGTACCTAGGCACCTAGGTACATGCTACAGAAAGACTTAGAAGAGCTTGTGAAGTAGTCCAAAAAATGGCAGATGAAATTAAATTATGATAAGTGCAAAATCATGCATGTATGCAGGGGCGTCGATTTGTATCCTTTTGTGGGGGCTATGGCCCCACCAATGTTGATCTTGCCCCCCCCCCCAATGTTGATTTGCCCCCCCCAATATATTATGCTATTTTATGTTGATAAGAAAGCTAAAGGGAAAAAATGAAAAACCCCATGCTAAGTAGAAACATTGATGTTAACCAGCACATTTTGTACTGAATAGAAACAGATTTGGATTAGATAGTGGACTGACTCTCCACCTTTTGCTGAAAAATGTAAAATTGTGTGCAAAAACAAACAAAATAGCTGGAATTCCCTCCACTGTGGAAGTACAGCTTACATCTTTCTGGGTTGGTTGGTTGGTTATTTGGGTTTACGGCCGCATTGACTGCGTTGGTCATACAGCGCCTATACAACTTTTCTTGTTCCCACCTTAAAGCACAATAATACCCAAAAGTTTCCGAAAAAAATTTACAACCATGTTCACAAAAAAATGTAATTTTGTATTCAAAATCAGCTTAGGTTAGGTTAGGCTCGGTTAGGTTTCTTTTTTAAGGTTGAGAATTTTCAGAAAATAAATTAAGTGATATTTTAATTTAGTTTAATTTTTTGTTCTCAAAAGATAGGTTAGGGTAGGTTAGGTTAGGTTTTGTTGCATTAAAAAAAAAACATTTATGTTTATGCTATGTTACCGAACTCAAAGCCTTTTTGGCATTATTTTGCTCACAACCTGAAAAGTAAGCACAGAAAATAAGTGGGTCCAATCATCTTAGTCACCTTCATAAACATGGTATTCTGCATATTTTTCTTGTTTTAAAGGAAAAAAAGAACACCTTAGACCGCAAGGTTACCAAATAATTTGCAATTTTGGGGGAAACTTTTTTGGAATTAAAAAAAAATGTTTTCCAACTTGCAAAAACCTAAAATAACCTAACTTAACCAAACCTAACCCAGTTGCTTGCTATATGGAGGCAAATGTGTGTACAAACTTGTCTTGTTACCATCTTAAAGCACAATAATACCGATTTGGCTAGGTTAGGCTAGTTTAGTTGTTTACCTTGGAAAAATTGTTCAATCATTTTCAAAAATAAAATAAAATCGGAAATTTTCCTTCAAAAGCAGCTGACATTAGGTTCGGGTAAGTTGGGTTCGGTTGTTCAATTTATAAAATTTTCAGAATATATATTGCTTAATTTTTGTTTCTATTTTTTTCTCCAAAGCAGGGGTGTCGATTTGTATCGATAGACACTAGCGCGTATTAAATGTCACAAATCGTGATGGACGTTCCTCAGAACATCCAAAATCGTAACATCCAAATAAAAAATTCCAGTTACAGAAATTCCAGCGCCTAAAGTCTAAATTTGAGGTTACAGTGACAAATGTGACGGAGGTAAGACATTTGTGGTGCAATTGCGCGCAGTGTTTAATCCGGAGGCCAATCTCATGTGACGTCGTACTGATTCGTTTTTTGTACTTCGCACATTCTGATGTATCTGCGGATTGGTGTGATTTTAAATAGTGAATAAATAGCTTGCTGATATTTAATTCCCAAAGGAACAGTAGTTGAAGAAGTTGGCAGGTAAGCTTGAAAAAGTCCAGTCCATGCTTTTTCTGATTTGTGCTCAGGGTTTCCATGTTAATATCACATAACTACCACGTTTGTCTTCATGAAGAGCTGTTTTTAGTTTACTTTTATTCATATTTTCATTCCACTGCTCTTAGTGCCCTTTCTGCCCAGGATTGGGGCACCTAGTGTTGCATTTCCGTCCAGGGGTTTGCACACCTTTTGGTAAATTTACAGCTTAAGGTAATTTCTGATTAATTTTTTTCCATGCAATGTTTAGGAATGTGATGAACATGATGTTACTGCTCATTTTGGTAAATTTGTGTTTTAAGGTGTTTTATGAATTCGTGGAATGTATCATTTCAATGCAATGTTTATGAATGTGACTCAGGTGATGGGACCACTCATTTTCTATACAAATGCCTACATTTCAGGTTGTGAGCAAAATAACACCAACAAAAAGCTTTGAATTGGGTGACATAGGGTAAAGTATTTTTTTTAAATAAAAAAAATGCAACATAACCTAACCTAACCTAGCTTAACCTCCCCTTGGAGAAAAACAAAACCAAAACATCAAGTTGTAAAAATTTCAAGCAATGTATTTTTTTTTACAATAAAAAAATGTAACCCAACTTAACTTAATCTAACATAAGCTGCTTTTAAAGAAAAAAGATATATTTCTTTCAAATTTTGGAATAATTTTTGCAAAAAATGTCGAACTTAAACACTTAAACTAATCTAACATCACCAAACATAGCCCATTTGTTTGCTTTATGGAGGCAAATGTGTAATAACTTGACTAGTTACCACCTTAAAGCACAATAATTCTGGTTAGATTAGGTTGGGTTAGGTTTTTTCATTTGCAAAATTTCAAGAAAATAAATTGCTATATATTTTTCCAATCTTGTTTTTGTAGTTGTTTTCTCCAAGGTCAGGTTAGGCTAGGTTACGTTAGGCTATATTGAATTTGTAATGTATTTCTTTTAATTGTTATGTTACTAACTCCAAGCCCATTTTTAATGTTATTTTGCTCACAACCTGCTCACAACCACAAGCATTTGCACAGAAACTGAGTGGTGCCATCAGCCTAGTGACATTCATAAACATTGCATTGGAAATTTAAATATAAAAATATTAATAAAACACATAAAAGCACAAATTTAATGTCCTTTCTTCTGCAAATGCATGCCTTTCAATTGGGAGTAAAAAATAACACAAAAAATGGTGTGGAGTAAGGAAATATAGCATGCAAATAATGTTCAAGATGTATGATAACCTTACCTAACATAGTTGAACTTCCCATACAAGAAATTAATTGTTTTTTATTTAAATTTTCCAGGCATTTTCTCAAATATTTTCCACTGCAAAAAAACCTAACCTAAGCTAGCCTGAACCGTTTATTTTTTTGTAGAAAAATAATTGACCAAAATTATTTACCAACAAATGATTCTTTTTATAACTTACAACAAAAGCCTAACCTAACCTGACAAACCTAAGGGGTTGTACAAAGGGGTTGTATGCTTCATGGAGGTAAAATGTGTGTAAAACTTGTCGTGTGGTTACCTGAAACTGTGATAATACCTGGCTTTTTGGGTAATTTTTCAGCTCATGGTACTTTCTGACTTCTTTGAATTTCTTTTTTTAATGCAGTGTTTGTTAATGTGCTGAACATGATGTAACCGCTCATTTCCTCTGCAGATGCACACTTTTCAATTGTGAGGAAAATAACATGGAAAAGGGGGCTTGGATTTGAGTAATATAGGATGAAAAATAATGTTCAGATAAAAAAAACATGTAACATAACCTAACCTAACCTAGCCTAGACTTCCATGCAAGAAATGATTATTTTTATGCCCAATTCCCCCCCAAAAAAAAAAATTTGTTCTCAAACATTTTCAACTTAAAAAGTCTAACATAACCTAATCTAGCTTGAACCGTTTTTGAAGACTTTTTTATTTACTAACTTACAACAAAAGCCTAGCCTAACGCAACTAGCCAAAACCTAGCTCCTTTGAATGATTCGTGGAGGTAAAATGGGTGTAAAATCTGTCTTGTGGTTACCTTAGACTGCAATAATATCTCTTTTTGTGCTACCTGGTGCACGTGATGAACCTCCATCTGCATGCTGCATGAGAGCATTGCACTTATTGCTTCACAAAGAACAATAACATGTTGAAAGTATTATATTTTCAGGAATGGAATCCTGTGCTGATCACATTTTCTAAGTTATAAATTTGCAGATCAGATCTACATCATTTGTGTTAATAAATATGAGAAATTCATAGAAATGCACACACCGGTTTGTGGACAAGAAGTTATTCTGATGATTTCTGATGTATTGGAAAATGACAAATTTTCATGATGGAAGCAGGCAAAGTTAAAGTACTTATATCTCAATAAGTGGTCAGTTCACTAACAAGACAGCAAATTCACTCAAATAGCACTCAAAATGCCAGGCGGCCCACTCTTTTTGCAAGTTTAAAATCGATGACAGTGCTTTCTTGAATCATATTTAACCCGCGCACGTCCGGGGGGGCAGATATCTGCCCCCCCCCTGCGGTTTTTCCTACTTTGCCGCCATACTAATCGGGTTAGCAAGGCTAAACCTCGCATGGCTGCTCATTGGTCTTTTGCGCATATCCTCAGAAATTTTTGACCCTGGGTCATCTCAAGTCAGGTCACCAGGTCAGGCGAAGTGACCTAACGTCCCTCCGAGTTCTAGGTGGCATCACTCCCACAATAATTGGGCGATTGATTTCAAACTTACATCACGTAATGATCTTATCAGGGTCTATAACATGTATATCACGGTTTTTTCGTAGCGTTGACCTGAGGTCAGGTCGTGGCCATGGCTTACCCATTATAGGCCTATGAAAAAATATACAAATGTTTCCTGGTTACATATTTGCTCTCGGAATGACCTCCAACCATTATGGCGTGTAGTTGGAAGCTATTCGCAATGCTATCGCTGACATTTTTGCTCAGTGGCCCCACCAAGGTCAGCTGAGGTCACCTGAAATCACTAGCACATTTATGCGCATTATATCGCAATGCATTGAGCTAGAAGGCTGAAATTACCGTCATTGTGCTTGTATCGCCCAGACGTGTCGATTGATATATTACATGACCTCCCTACTCTACCCCATGACCTTGACCTGAGGTCATTGTTTCGGTGACCCATCTGTTGACCTGACCTTAAATTACACAGAGTATGTCGATAGCACATTTCAAGGGCTGTCGAATAGCATTTGCAGTTTGTTTCTATCTGTTACAAGTCCTGAGATATGTGCCAATATCTGAGGGCCCAACCCGATCTGGTCGAATTTGACATATGATGACCCAGTGACCTAAATATTGACCTGAGCGAGAAAATGACCGATATACTTTCGATAGAGCTTATCACCAGCTATCCAAAGCCGTTTTCCGTTTGTCGCTACCTAGCATAGTTCTCGAGATCTTAGGGGGGGCAGACATCTGCCCCCCCCCCGGACATGCGAAGTTGGCGCGGACCGCCGGACGTGCGAGTGTTAAAGCACATGAAGGAAATGTATTGCTGACACTTGTTAGGAACTGATGTGTGTAACGTTAATTAACATTTATAATGTCCTGATGTTTGTACACAAACTATAGCTCACTATTCTAAATAGCATGGGAAGTATGATGCCATATATCATGGCTAATTTATGGTCAAACTGTTATGCAGCAGATTCCCTGCATTGTTACTTAGTTATTTGGGCTTTAGGGCACAGACCATGTTGATCACATAGCTCCCTGCAGTGTTGTTAACTGATATATCAGTATGTTTGCAAATTCACTTATGAGTGAATCCATACCATTCTCACTGGGGTATAAAAGCTACATTATAACATTGCTTCTACAATGCATATAACAGAAACCCATCTCGGTTGTCCTACTTACTCAGGACACCATAGAAGTCAATGAAGCCAATGAAAGCCATAGAAGTCAATGAAAATGTTACTTCATCCCCTGTATTGTTAATGGAAACAAGTCTCTTGAACCATATGTTATGTCCTTCACAGTGTTGCTCCATCCACCTCCAACTCCAACCCTGACCAAACTTCAGGAACTCATCCATCTCCAAAGCAGTCTGTTGAAGAAGGTATGTATTGCAGCATAACTACTGTGACCGGAATTCCATGGTATCCATGTTGCCTTACAATCCATCCTTGCTGATCCATGTAGCAGATGTTTGACTTTCCTCAAACTGTCTGGATAACTGGGGAGTTGAAATCACATGTGAGTGATGAAACAGATGAACTATTCCTGGATTCTTATGTTGCATCATTGCATGGCACAGTGACATACCGAATGGGGAGGGGGAATTGTGGGCAGTTTCCTCACCCCCCCCCTCCTGATAGATTGTGGGGCCCCCAAGAATCCGCCGAGCTTAGGAAAAAATGCGCTATGCTCCCTAAAAATTTCACTCGGTCCACCAAAAATCGCACCGGGGCTCAGAAAAATCACTTTGGGGGCACCCAAACGTAGCGCAGGGGCCCCGATAATGACGCTGGGGCCTCAAAAGTTTGCACCTGGGCCCCTGAAAATCACGTTGGGGCCGCAAACAAGTCGTGCCGGGATTCAAGAAAATCACGACGGGGGCCACAAACGGTCGGGCGGGGCCTCCTGAAAATCACGCCAGAGGCCTGACAGGTCCCACCGGTGCTCTAAAAGTCTTGTTGAGATCACCCAACAAATGAAGCCGGGTAAATGAAAAACAGTCCGGACACGGAAAATCAATCTGGGATCTCATCAATAGCTCCAAAAGCCCACAAAACTTGTTGGGCCCTCACAAACGTGTTGTAGCCACCGCAAGGGATCCAAACAAGTGACGACGGGGCCCCAAAAAATCGCACTTAGACAAAAAAAATTCACGCCGCTTCTCTTGAAAATCTCACTGGGGCCAAAACGTCGTGCCGGAGCCCCACAAGTTGCAGCTGGCTTCCCAAGTACCAATATATACCCGGAATGTCACCTTGCGGACGGAAAAATTGCGTCAAAGATCCACAAAATAGGAAGTCGTAGGACGCCGGAAAAGAAACCTGTTTGGGCACCGGAAAAAACGCACCGAGAGCCAGAAGAATCGTACCGGGTTCCAAAAATAGCCTGCAGGGGGCTTATAAAAATAGACTTCACCACAAAAACCACAAGGAGACTCCATCGAATCGACCAGGACACCGGAAAATTAAGAATGGGTCCCGAAAGAAAATTATCCGATGGGCCTTTCTACTCTCGATCGTGCAATCTGCGGAAAAAACACGTTGAGCAGCCGCAGTGGCGTACTAAAGGGAAAAATTCCCCTCCCTAACGTTAGGCACCAAGGAAATACTTTCACCCATCGTCATCACCGTTTAGGTCTGCTGTGCTCTGATGCTTCATCAATGCCGGTGTGTTTTAGCCTGCATCTGATCGCTGAAGTATTTTTATTTAAGCCGATGTGTGTTTGTTGGTGTGTGGAGTGAGGAGGAGGGTAACAGTGACGGTGACGGTGACGGTGACGATAGATCCGAGCCCACTATATGGCACTGCAGTCGCATGCTATTACTCAGAGTTGTTATGTTGGTGAGTTCGAGTCTCACCTGTCGCTACTCTTCGCCCGCGACCAATCGGCGTGAGAGATTGGCGACGCTATATGACACAACGGTCGACGTGTCGTAGAACCAATAACCAACCAAGAGTTGTTATGTTGACATGTACTGAACACTGCTCTTTTAATTATGAGACTTCACCAGTTATTGGACGATTTTCCCCGTTGGTGAGGATGCTTAATAAACATAAACATACACATCGTAGAATAAAAAATCAGAATTTCTGAGATCTGAAAATATAGTGGGCTAAATCCGATGAGTTTTTTTTTTTTTTTTTTTGGGGGGGGTCTAGTGCGTTGGCACTTCGGCCCCCCCAAAGTTTTTCAAAAATTGACACCCCTGATGATTATTGTTGACAAATGTTACCAACAGTTCTCGGCACCCATTCCAAGGGCAATTGATGACGTTCTCCGAAATGCAATGCATATCCACCATCCGTCGTGTATTATCATCCATTTCTGCTGAGTTAGTGTTTATGGCCTTTGGGCACTCTACACTAATCGCAGTCAACGACATCGCATAAATACTCGAACAACTATCTTAAAATGCAAAATAACAAGGATAACAGACAGGGTGGTGACTACAGCTGGCACCGACAATGCTCAATCATGACACATCGACGTCCAATGTACCCGCAGATAGTGAGGACGTTCACACAACTAAACAGTGGCAGTGGCCTACAAAGGCGGTGCATAGTCCTTGCTCCCCTCTCTATTCAGTGGCGTAGAGCAGAGGACCTGTTCTGAATAATGGACGAGATGCTGCTGTATATCTTTGCCGCTTGAGCAACCCATGGTTATCTTGAGTCTCTAAGCTTGACATCAACATTCCTATACAAATATATCACCCGTGGGTGCCTTTAGGCTTCCATCGAGCATCTTCTTAACCTGAGCAACTTGTGGGGTTCCAGGGATTCCCCCCGTCTCCATAGAGTTCCATCGCCCGTCCAGCATTTTAAATTCGCCTTGTCATGGGTGACACCAATGGAGCAGCAGGGAGAGGGGGGGGGAGTGGCAGCTGTCAAGCCCATCCGATGCAATCGGTGATCATGCCAATTTTCTCACCCAGGTGTTTCCGGTGGATCAGTTTGCACCTCCCCCAAGCGAAAACACGCTCTGGAATATGTTGGGTAGCCGCTTACAGTTTTACTACGAACAGAAGTACAACTGCTACAGGACCGCTTGGATGACCCGGGCGGTTCCGTGGTGTTCAAAGGGTCGTCGCAGCGTCACGTTGTCACGAAGGTGATCAAATTGTGAACCTGAAGCGTTGTTAAAAATTCCTGGCTTGGTATTATGGGCACATGAGTGAGTTGCAGTTCTTTGCGACGGAAAGATGATGCAAAAACGCCCTCTATCTTTGCCGGAGAGCTGATTACATCGGCTCTCTATCATGGCACTGAATTGGTCAGACGGATCTTCGCTATGGGCATTAAGCCCGCTGAATGGTGCCATGAGTGGAAACGCTTTCTGTTACGTACGCTGCTTAACTCCAGTGGTTACGTCCCTGCAGGTGTACTTTCAAGCTTTCAGAATCAACATTGTTTTTCGTCATAAAAACTGATGGGCCCGAGACTGGGTGGAACGAAGTCCCTGCTGCAGCCAGACTTTCCTCACACAGTATCGTCTGGAGCCGCCGCTTATGTTGCTAAACCATAGTATGTACTACGTTAACCACCTTGGTCCAGCTTGGCTGCCATCGAACCCTTCTGGTGGCACACCGAGCTTCAAATCGCGCCTCAAGCTGGACATCACGACGCCGACGGGCTTTGATTTTCGTCTGCGCGACGTCGCCGGCCGACGTCTGCGGGTGTGTGACGTCACACCGGTGACGTCACGAGCAGTGCCGGGCTGGGTGGTGGTCAGCTCGGCTGCAGGTCGGACGTCAGCTAGCTCGCCGAGTGTGGGCTTCCCCGTCTCTGTGGGTGGAGTGATGTCAGGTGGAGTACAGACAGCCAGCATGTGGATGCTGCAAAGAGCAACACGGTGTCGTGAGGCTGCAGCCTGGCGGGGTACATACCATCGACGCAACAATCTGATAGGCAAACAGTTGGCCAAAAATCACTTGGACTACCCCTAGCTACAACTTGGACGAAGTTGCAAGAAATTACGTGCTGACAAAAATCATAGTTGCCACGGGGTAAAGCCTCAATGGATCATATGGTTGTAGAAAGCTATTTATGCTTACTCATTCGTTATCAGCATGTCTTTACACTCAAGTGTGGGTTTATGCTTCATAACCTCTAATCTTCCCCGATACCTCTTGATATACACATTTCATAAAAGTAACTAGCATACGCCAGGGACCAACTTTATAGCACTGGGGAGGGGGGGGGGGTGCTACAAGGATATGCACGAAGATTAATTATTTTGTTAGCTAACCGATATTCACCCTGAAAATGAAGACATCTCTACCGATCACTGAGGAAATTGTCCCAGGTGATATGCTGATCGATTCCCAATATTAACCTCACAATATCCCCAAGCTTCTATTCAGAAGTAGGTTCAGATAAGCAATAATAACTAGCAGAAGGCGTCGGTCGGAGGCTGGACGAGCGAGAGCAAGTGCAAAGAGAGCAATGTAGTAAAAATATCCGTATATATCAGTTATAGGCGTTTGACCTTCAGTGTTTACACAACAACACGCTTTCGAGTATGTATGTATGTAGAGCTAATGTGATTTCTGAGGCGATACATTCGCCAGCTTGCATTATTGGAGGCAGAAATAACCAGCGCCATCCCTCGCTGGGACTGAACTGGAGACCCCGGGGTACAAAGCAGCGACTCCATCACTTCGTCACCAGGGGCGGATGGCGAGGGCTGGCTGCGGTGCGATGACTATCGCAGGCTGCCCTGGCGCGCCACCAGGGGCGGATGGCGGGGCTGGCTGCGGTGCGGATGGCGGGGCTGGCTGCGGTGCGGATGGCGGGGCTGGCTGCGGTGCGGATGGCGGGGCTGGCTGCGGTGCGATGACCATCGCAAGCTGCCCTGGCGCGGCAATGTCGCCGCAAGCTCTTTTCTTTGAACAAAATTTGACAGTACATCTGAAGAAATGCCGTGATGAAAGTTAGTAAATCTTAAAATACCCAGAGCAGATCTAGCTCTGAATCGGAAAATTGAAATTTGAAATGATGCATTGCAACGTGAAACGCTATTGAAAGATGGTTGCGAGCCTCGAACCCCTTCCTTTCAACACAGATTAGTTGTGTGGTGTATGTACAGAGCAATTGGGCCTAACACTGAGTAGGCCTGTTGAGTTGCCACGCTGCTAGTACTTGCCTGGTCGACCACGACCACTTCGCCCATGCACAGTGTGGTAGCGCGCGTCCCAGGCGCGCTCCGAGGGACTGTCAGGCCTGTCATTTGCTATGGGGCCAGCCTCGTCGTTGGTGGCAGAGGATGAGTGGCTGCCCCGGGACGAGCCGCCGGCCGAGGACGAGCTGTCGGCCGAGGATAAGCCGTCAGCCGAGGACGAGCTATTGTCGACCGCTGGGAAGGGTGAGTAATGCCCGTTGATCGGCAAGGCCGGGTTAAAAGCGGAATAAGTGTCATAATGGAAGAGCGGCTCGTTGTTGCCGCTAATCAGCACGGGCGTGCGTTGGAGATCGCTTGTCTGGTGAGTACTTCGCCACTGATCGATGCCCGTCTTCCTAGACAGCGAGGATGTAGCAGAAAGTTCGCTGTTTGTCAGCATCTTCGGACCTAGCTGACTTGAACGCCTCTTAGCTGCTCTCCAGTTGACCTGATGGTCTTGGTGTATCAGATGTGCTCCTGATGTCACATGAATATCTTCTGTATCTCGATATCTACCAGTTCGTACATCACTATGAATCTTAGAGTCAGCTGCCTGAAGATCATGACCATCAGTGTGACTCCAGAATTCGCCTCGATGGTTATCCCAGCTAAATGTGCGTAGATCTTTCAAATGGCTGATTTTGCTCACACTCTTATCTCCCCTGTGGGACTCCTCTGCCGAACGTGGTCGCGACAAACGCTGCAGTAGTGACCCACGCTGCCGGCCGGATCCTCCCCCGGCAGCTGTGCTGCTCAGCTTCTGTAGGTCCAAACCCTGCATCTGACGCTCCACTTCGGCCAGCAGCTCGTCCACGCTCTTTTCCGAAGCAGCAGCCTGAGAGTCTCCCGACAAGAAGGACGAATAAGGACTGGATGCGGTGGAGTCTGACTCGGAGGTAAGATGATCATGACGTAGGGCGGACTCAGACCGGGTGGCGTCGGGGTCAGACCGGGGAGCGTAGGGGTCAGACCGGGTGGCGTCGGGGTCAGACCGGGGAGCGTAGGGGTCAGACCGGGACGGTCGCGAAGTTGGACTGCGCTCGGGGGATGTGGTCTCCTCCGACACCGGGTGGAACCGCCACCATCGCGGGAGGGACGGTGCCGCGACTGACGCTGTGGGTGAGGCGCCACCCCAGTCCACTGATCTGTCCGTCCAGACGGGGAACCACCTGACCAAGCTGCCAGCTGTCTGGCTGTTCACACTGCGTGATTCAGGAGATGGCCTATTCGGTGTGGCATCTGCGGCAGGCTTGGCTCGTTGTGAAGAAACGTCGCTGACAGATGCGTTTGTCACCGAGTTATTGGGCTTGTGCAGCCTGGAATTAAGCCAACGATTGCCCTCAGTTGATGTGATCTGAGAAGAATGCCTCTCGGTATCAATAAGCGACTCTGCAACTGATGCAGTGGGTGCGAACGATTTCATGGTAGGTGATGGAAGATTGCTCTCACCGATGTGGTCCGAATTCAGCGCCACCAACGGCTCGGATAGCTTCGTCACAAACCCGCCATCTAACACTGGGTCTCGGTAGCTCGCGCTGGCCGTGTGCCACTTTGCCAGGCCACCTGGACTCAGCGAGGAGGTCAGGGTGGGATCTACCGCGTAGGAGACCCTGAAGAGGGGGCTGTTGCGGACCGACTGACCGCCCTGCGAGACGGGCAGCATGTGATTAAACGTGATGTGAATGTTTTGAATTGTGTTGGTGAAGAGATCGTCTGAGTGCGATCCTTCGTCCCAGGAGAATGTCGTGCCGTGTGGTGGCTCCGCGGAGGCGGTGGTGCCGACCGGTGGCCTGGCTGGTGCGTCATCCGCTTGATCGACCGAAACCGGCACATTGAGAGAGCTCCCCGCCTCGTTCTTCCCAACATTGGAAGACTGCACTCCCGTCGAGGTGGAAGCGTATGTCACAGACACGACCGGAGAATCTGTGGTTTTCTCATCTCCAGCACCCGTGTCCACCGTCAGCTTCTCTGTGGTTTTCTCATCTCCAGCACCGGCGTGCACCGCCAGCTTCACCGTCCGGGGCACCTCCGCCCCTGATGATGCCATACCCCTGTCAAGTGACGCTATCGCCATCAACGTCCGCTCTGCCTCTTGGTGGGCCTGTCCTGGTGTCTCTACCTGTTGTGAGACGTTATTCACAGAGTTGGCGATGCCGCTGGCACCGCCGCTCGACATGCGCTGCGATTCAAACAGCACTGTGGTGTTCTGCGGGTCCGCTGAGGTCGGCCAGCCAGTTTCAAACAGCACTGTGGTGTTCTGCGGGTCCGCTGAGGTCGGCCAGCCAGTTTCAAACAGCACTGTGGTGTTCTGCGGGTCCGCTGAGGTCGGCCAGCCAGTTTCTATGCCAGCTGAGTTCGGACTGGAGAGTGCCACCGTCTCCAGCTGCTTCTTCTGCTCCAGGTCGTGCACCTCTTGCATCTGCAGACCCTTGATCATGAGGTCAGTGCTGGTGTTGCGGGAGAACACAGCGTCGATGTCGACGTCACCCAGCCTCGGCGCCGACAGCGTCTCGACCTCGGCTGACACCGAATCATGGTCGGCCAGCTTCTGCATCGTCAGCTCCATCACTTGCCTGAACGTGTCGGCAAGTGTCTCTTGGCTGAACTCCTTGAAGTTACTCTGGACCGGAGAGGACCGCTCGTCCTCGGCTGAAGGGAACCGCTCGTCCTCAGCCGGCCCGGGGGTAACGGTGATGCCAGACTGGGGGTAGGACGTGGACAGGGTGGTAGTCGGTCGGTCTGTGGCAGGAGCAGCTGCCAGGACGCTGTCAGCTGTCAGGGAACTGTCAATCCCCGTGCCAGGTCTCAGAGTGACACCACCTGTGAAGCAGACATGCAGCTTAGAACAAGTTGTCAGCAAATTCAGAGTGTGTCAGTTGAAAGCGATTCAGCTTAAAGGGGGTCAGTTCAAAGCGAGCCAGCTTGAAGGGAGTTAGTTCAAAGCGAGCCAGTTTAGGGCAATCGGCAGTATGGTTTATAGTAGCAAGTTTTTTTTAGACTTGTGTTCATGCAAAGTTCAGATCGCTGGCTACATTTAGCAGCATGCCGTTTGAGGTGTATGTAATGGCCGTCATTCGATGCAGTTTCTCTTAAAAATTATTTGGGTTTGTCTTCATCAAAATTATGCATTAGTGGCATCTCAATTTGTGCAAGCTACTGAAGGATTGGAAGACAAATTGCAAATAGCTGGCAACTGGCAAATAGCATGTTATTACATAACACGAAGGACGTGCTAGATAAAAAATGTTTTACTTCAGTGGAGCATCATGACTCAATAATAGGTCATCATGATCAGAAGAGAAGTTATTGCTACAAATTCCACAACTCGCTCATTCGTCAGTCTGCACCAGCCTCAATTAGATAGCAAAAACCAGCAAGTGTTGCTATCGTGCACTAACCTAACACGTGTGACGTCAAGAGTGCAGCAGAAGCAGCACCATCTCGTGTCGGGAGTAGGTGACCGCCACGCAGAGGTCGCAGACGGTCACCGAACACGAACTGAGTTGACGACTGTGGCACAGGTGACGCCACCGACGCTGCAATAGACGGCGCCACTGTCGTGGTATCCGCGACGGCCGGCGACTGTGTTAGTAGCAGCGGCTCCAACACAGGCGCCTCCCCCGAAAGCGAGGTGTCCGTTAGAAGCGCATCGGCGACGGCCTCGTGCGCGTGACTGGTGAGTACCTGCGGCTGGCGGAACCGCACGTCGATGGAGGGCATGTGCCTGGTGGGTGGCAGGTAACTGGACGGCTGCGGGACCACATCCAGTGGCTGCTGACTGCCAGCCGACCAGCCAGCGATGGAGCTGGTGACGGTGTCGGTCTGTGACGGAACCACGGCATCTTCGATGGAGCTGGTGACGGTGTCGGTCTGTGACGGAACCACGGCATCTTCGATGGAGCTGGTGACGGTGTCGGTCTGTGACGGAACCACGGCATCTTCGATGACGCTGTAGGAGACGGATCGCAGCTTGTCATACCCCTACAGTTAACTTCACAAAAGTGGATATGCCAATGCAAACACGCGACAAAAATTATAACTGAAACATCATACAATGTTTTCGGGAGGCAGGGTAGCATTAAGTAGGAGCGTAACTTCCCATCCTGGGGGTGGGAAAGGGTACACTTGCCCCTCCCTACGCCTCATAATGCTGTGGAGATTTAACATGGGATTATGGCCCTTGACTAGAAACAATAGCATGATAAACCCAATTTGCTTGCTTTCCCACACCCCAATCATTTTGAACAAATCCGCCCCTGCCTGTAGGCATGGCTGGAGATCCGGGTGGGGTCTGGACCCCCTGGTTTGGTACCCTGTTAATGTTACTTTGTCATTTGCCATATTTAATCTGAAAATCTATTTTAATAATCGGGACTTCGACCCCCTGGCTTCGTGAAAGAACTCCAGCCCAGTCTGTAAGCAGGGGCGCAACTAGAATAATGTAACGGGAGTGGAATATATTTTTAGGGGCTACAGCCTACACGAAAGTCCTCGAATTTCGACAGTTATTTTCGCGGCCCCTTTTCAAGTTTTTTAATGTGATTATTTTTTTTGTCTCCTGTTGTCGGCTCCTGGTTCAATAGGTTTCCATTGGCGGCCCCACCGGCTGAATCCTGTGAAAGCCCTGGAAAATCCGGCTGATTCCTGTGAATAAAATTATTGCTATGGATTATATGGTATGCTAGCAATGGAGAAAATGAGTGGAAGGCTCATTACCTACATGAGTGTGGAAGCCTATTGGTTCCCACACTCATGGGTAACATGCATTTTCGCTCGATCTTTCCATGCATCGTCATAGGTGTAATATTAAACTTGATTAGAAGTGTGGAGCAAGCGTCTCCCACGTGCCGGACGATAGCAGGGTATGCTCAGTGTAATTGTGCACATTAAGCGTCTCCCACGTGCCGGACGGTAGCAGGGTATGCTCAGTGTAATTGTGCACATTAAGCGTCTCCCACGTGCCGGACGGTAGCAGGGTATGCTCAGTGTAATTGTGCACATTACTAATAAACATATTACTGCTTGGGAGGGAGGTCATTGGTATCGGTGAGCAAAATTTAGATCCCTTCTGCACCAACCCACCGTTGCGCCCTTGGTAGTAGAAACCTGCATGGGAGCTCTGACCATGACGGGAATCTTGTGACCTCAGTTGATGTTTGAGGGCCGGGCGCGATTTTCGGACTTCAGCTCTGGAATAATTTTTGGGGTCCTGCTTTTAATTTCGGCCTTCGACGCCAATTTTTCGGGACTCCAACGCAAATTGTAGGACTCAATCGCGATTTCCGAGAACCCAGTGAGATTTTCTGACCCAACACGAGTTTTCGGGGTCCCGCTGTCTTTATGCGGAGCCCTGACCGGAATTTTGGGGGCCACTGACTGCTATTTCTGGGGGCCTCGATGGGAATCATTGGGGCTCAAGCGCGATTTTTTTTCCGGGATACGCTATAGTTCCTTGAGATCCTCAACGCGAATGTTTGGGACCCGACATAAATTTTAGGCCAAAGCGCGATTTTGTGGGAACACAGTACGGTTTTCGTGCCCCGGCGCGAATTTTCGGGGCACCGCTGTCGGTATTTTGGGCACTCGATCAGACTTTTTGCCACGATTGGAATTTTTGGAGCCCCAGCGCGATTTTTCGGGGGGGACGGTGCAATTCATCATCATCATCATCATCATCATCATCATCATAACGTTTATTGCAATTATCTTTCAATTATGTTGGACATTCTCTCAGAGTGGTGCAGAAGCACTAGGTGCTTAAATCATGGCACCTATCTGAAGTTGTGGATTGACATTGTAGCAAAATTTAAACATTAGCACACTCTTCACAATCTGATATTTTATAATATATCCCTAACCGCCGACGCCACAGATCACCCGTGAAGCCACCGCCCAATCCAGCATGGGTCGCGACCCCAATTTAGTGCAATTTTAGGCCATTATTAACTGGTTAGCAATGTTAGTTCATGTCAAATCTATGGGTTTCGAATACAAATTTGTGAAAATGGCAAGCCACCACCCAACCGTCGTTTTCGCTCAATCCGTCCCCATGTAGCAGGATACGAAGCTTGGTTAGTGGCTGGAATTCTGGAAAATTCTGGCAAAGATGTTGTGAAATGTTGTTGAATAGTTTATTTCGAGGGTCAATGTGATTTGGACAATCTAGAATTAGGTGCCGGACATTTTCGTTTTGGCAGCCGCAAGAACATTCGGGAGATGCACGTTTTTGAATTCGAAATAGATGGGAGTTTAGATGAGACATGTCAACCCGAAGTCTGGTATGAAGGGAGTTGCCTTTTTTATCCAAAAGTGTAGAATTTTGGTGGACTGGGCACACCGAACTGCTGCGTAATCGCTTTCTTGAAGGAGATGTGGAGGAGGCAGCGTGTGCTTTCGCTTAGGCTGTTCCAAAGACGTCCGGTAGCTGGGAAGAACGATTTTTTTAAAGGATGATGTATGGTTTGCAGCTAATGTGTGATGGCTTGCGTTACGAAGTTCCCTGCCTATTTCGTGCACACGTGTTTGAGGTATGATAGTACTGATATAGTTTGGTGTGTTCTGTTCCGAGTCGCTTAATTTATGTTAAAGTATCAGCTTGTGTATGCGTCGTCTGTTATATAGTGAGGTCCATCCTAGGTCGAGTCGAATTTTGTCAGTAGATGATCTAAAGAGTGTCGCGGTTACTAGCCGTCCTGCTCTGGCTTGTAGAGTCTCTAGTCGTGTTGCATCTTGGATCGTAATTTGTCCATCGTAAATAACATCACAATAGTCAAAATGAGGTCTGATGTATGTGGTGTATATCTGATCCAGAATCGGTCTGGGTATATATTTTGCAATAGGATAAAGTGGACCAAGTGCTCTGTTAATTTTTTGGCAAATTATGTTTATGTGCTCGTGAAAGCGAAGATCGTGGGACAGGGTAAGTCCGAAATGGGTATGTTTGTCATGTATTGGTATGCTATCTATCGCCTCCAAATATTAGTGCTGGCGGGCTGTGCTGACGTTTGTGCGAAAATGTTTGTTGAATTGTTTTCGAAGTGTTGAAGGTGATTGCCCATTCTTGGCCATATTTATGTATTTCGTCTAAGTCACGTTGAAGTGTCCGTTGCACAGCGTTAATGTTAGCAGTCGTGTGAGAGGCATACAGCGAAGTGTCATCAGCGAATAAGAGAATGTCATGTGATGTACGTTTTGAAAGTTCATCAAGATACATTAGTGATAATAAGGGTCCTAGGACAGAACCTTGTGGGCATCCGGAATTTATCATTTCGGTCGTTGAAAAAGCATCACCGATCCGTACTCGTTGTCTTCTGTTTAGTAGATATGATTGTAACCAGTTATGGAGTGAGTCAGTAAGTCCGAATTGATTTTTGCATTTTAAGAGGAGCCCTTTGTGCCAGATCTTATCAAAATAGCGGGAAATATCGAGATAGATGGCAGTAAAATTATGTCCAGACTCCAGTGATTTGTACAGGTTGTGCGTCAGGTACAGTAGCTGCTTTTCTGCGCTGTGGCTGCGACGATACCCACTCTGTCTATCTGTAAGTAGAGAATGTTGAGTAAGATGGCAGTAGATATGTCGATAGACGATCTTCTCGAATATCTTTGACAATGCTGAGAGAATACTTATGGGACGATAGCAAATGTAGTCTGATGGTGACCCTTTGTGTTTGTATACTGGTCTAATGTCTGCTTCTTTGAATCTGCTGGGGTAAATGCCTTCCGCAAGTGATTTATTGAATAACCTTGAGAGAGCTTCTTAGATTATAATGGCAGATAATTTTTAAAGGTTGACTGGAATTTGATCTGGACCAGTGAATTTATTTGCACTTAGGGAATTCATTATTCTTAGAACTTCCTGTTCGTCAGTTTGAATACTTCCCAGAGTAGGCACTGTAGTCGAGTTATCATGGGCTGGGACCGGATGTGCATCAGTTATGTTCAGAGTAGATTGTGAAGCAAAGTAATTATTTAGTAGCATAGCTTTGTCATAATCGTCTGTCAGTACATTTCCGTCAGGTCCTTCGAGCGGTGGTATCGTATCTTCTCTGGTTCGTCCTGCTAAGGCATGCAGTGTTTGGCGATATTTGTAGGGGTCATACTTGTGATCTATGAGCTTTTGCACTTGTCGTTGTATATGTTGTTTTTTTAATTGTCTATTCATGCTGGTCACTGTGTTTCGTTGACATCTCCAGAGGTCCCAGTCGCTATCGCTGTTACTTTGCCTCGCATGCCGAAAGAGTCTGTCTCGTTTTCTAATATTACGTTTAAGCTCACTTGTTAACCACGGTTCTTGAAGTGGCCTCTGGGGTACAGTTCTCATTGGAATGCATGATTTGGCAGCGGTTAGAATGGCAGATATATACTGGTCAGTTGCAGTGTCCAAGTCATTGTCCAAGAATTGATCCCAATTCGTGTTTTGTAGCAGTGTAGTTAGTCGTGCTGGGTCTAGTCTTGTGTAATCCCATATTGTTTTGTTCTGTTAAATTCTGTTCTGTAATTCTTCCGAATACAGACGCAATTCTTGGGAGCCCACCACCTCTCAGGGGGCCCCCAGTTGTTACTGGTCCCTAGCGGGTAAGGAAAGCTAAGTTTTGGCGCGCGAAGCGCGCCGAAATTGGCCCCTCTCGCACGCCGGGGGAGACTGTAGCCCCCTCTGGTTGCGCTGCTGCCTGTAAGATTTTGCAATCAAGCGTAAGGCCAAATTACATTTGGTCCCTTTCATAATTCAGCAATGTTCATACGCATTTCGTGACCCAAAACGAAATAGAGAAGTAAATTTGCAACTCATGCTGCATACTCTCAATAAATTCAGGGTTGCAAGCATGCACCAATACAAATGAGCGAAGACATCGGTTTGCTATTACGCTCCTTTGATCAATCAAGTTGACAGTATTTACAATTATTTATGAATTAGCGCATGGACGCCAAAAGTCGTGATTACCACAGGCGAGAAGCGTAAGGCTTCAGTGGTATGTGTTAGTTACCTCAGTTGTGGTTGGCTTCCTTGGGATTGGTCCTCAGACGAAGGAAAGATGTAAGTCTGCTGCACATCTCCCACTTGACCGATGTCGTTCTGAAAACATTAACATGAACGCTTTGTTAATCGGGTGAATATCCATCGTCGACCGCCGGGAATGGAACGCGCTGTGTGAGTAGTACATAGTAGAGGCAACGAATGGGTTGGAGCATTGAAGGGGTATGGGTATCGAAGGGGTAGAGGCATTGAAGGGGTAGGGGTATCGAAGGGGTAGAGACATCGAAGGGGTAGGGGCATCAAAGGGGTAGAGACATCGAAATGGTAGGGAAATCGAAGGAGTAGGGGCATCGAAGAGGTAGGGGAATTGAATGGGTAGGGGATTCGAAGGAGTAGGGGAATCGAAGGAGTAGGGGTATCGAAGGGATAGGGAAATCGAAGGGGTAGAGGCATCGAAGGGGTAGAGGAATCGAAGGGGTAGGGGTATCGATGGGGTAGGGGAATCGAAGGGGTAGGGGAATCGAAAGGGTAAGGGAATCGCAGGGGTAGGGCAACATGGTTCATGCACCTCGGCTCACTTGCCAAAAAGCCCTCCTCAATCAATCAATCAATCAATCAATCCTTGTATTGGTACCAAGAGACACTCAGTATCAAATGTCAAAAACGCTAAAAAAAGGGGTGGGACAGGAGGCTACTAAAACATTAAAAACACATGCATACAATACTCAAACAGTCCCACGATAAATGCATCCTCCTCGCAGCATTTATCGACAAGGGGCTAATATTTTTGTTCCAGGAAAACCAATAGTGGGGTACCGGACTGATCAGGTGACCAGATGACAGGTAAGGACTTATCAGGTGACCAGATGACAGGTAAGGACTGATCAGGTGACCAGATGACAGGTGAGGACTGATCAGATGACCAGATGACAGGTAAGGACTGATCAGGTGACCAGATGACAGGTAAGGACTGATCAGGTCACCAGATGACAGGTAAGGACTGATCAGCATCTGTCTGTTTGTGACCAGATGACAGGTAAGGACTGATCAGGATCTGTCTGTTTGTGACCAGAGTTGGATGGCACGTGTGCGGCAGTCACGAGCGGCAATGAGCGGCACTCATTGCTGATCGGCAGTCACGAGCGATGGCTGAATGTGGGGCGTTCCAGCGCCAGCGTCGTGTCGGTGCACCATCGATACGATGGCTGAATGTGGGGCGTTCCAGCACCAGCGTGGTGTCGGTGCACCATCGATACGATGGCTGAATGTGGGGAGTTCCAGCGCCAGCGTCGTGTCGGTGCACCATCGATACGATGGCTGAATGTGGGGAGTTCCAGCGCCAGCGTCGTGTCGGTGCACCATCGATACGATGGCTGAATGTGGGGAGTTCCAGCGCCAGCGTCGTGTCGGTGCACCATCGATACGATGGCTGAATGTGGTGAGTTCCAGCGCCAGCGTCGTGTCGGTGCACCATCGATACGATGGCTGAATGTGGGGCGTTCCAGCGCCAGCGTCGTGTCGGTGCACCATCGATACTATGGCTGAATGTAAAACGTTCCACCGCCAGCGCTGTATCTGTACGTTATCGAGACGCTTCGTTATCGGTGGAACCCGTACGATTTAACTGTATAATTAAAATTAGAAGCAGGATTTGCTCGATCGTGTGGTGGTGTTAAGGTTGACGCATTCTGCACTAAAATGTCACCTGATCGGAAAAGTGGGCTGTTAGTTTAGTGGATGTATTATCCTGTTACGTTTGAAGAAGGGAGATGGTGGCATGGTCCTCATTCCGAATCTTCGGTTCAATTCTGGGTTCCTGAAACGTCTTCATAATTATCTAGGGAGATACGTCAATGATTTGGTTTAAGCTTCACTCGAACCCTATTATTTGAAGGATTAAAATGAATTGACAGAACCATTTCTTGCATGGCACTTTCTGTTGTTTCTTATCGTCGTGTTAAACATTTAACGTAATCAACTTTGACTTTTCCAAATCGGTGTTAGTCTGATGCATGTTCAATGAGAAACAGAAATAACATGACGCATGTGCATGCATTCATATCGTAATTTGTTCTGAAGAAAACAACTTGGTATATTCAGAGAGTCTTCCCAAAACAAACAACACTTAAGAGGATACACTGGCGCAGTCAATTTTGTTCGATGAACCTATTGGAGGCAGTAAATTTCCCTCGGTTTGCTTCGCTAATAATGTTTCTGTCCATCTTCATCATTGTATTCGCAGGTACCGACCAAACCGACCATAACGCCACGTCACTGTCCACCAATGGAGAATCGCCGGATGTATTGCAGGTGCCAGTGGTGGACCCAGCGGATGCTTGTTGGGGTCAATTAATAACCCACCAGCAGTAAAGTATGTCTTTTGTATGTGAACTTCCAGGCTCTCACCCAGGGCATGGTCAACATGTTGTAACCTTGCACCCGTATATAACCACATGCACCCATACCTTACCCATATGCACCCAGCTCGTCTCTAAAAATGATGGATGCAGCAGCACCGCACTGACGGGTGCTTCCAGCTATGGATGAAGAGTGATAGCCATCCCGCATGATAGCAAGTCAGGCTAGAAACTATGAGGGATGCCCTTTCATAATTAGGTCCTGTATTAATTTTAGGATCCTTTACAAGCATGATAGGTGACGAAGCATCTTTAAAGGAGTACAACTTCAGCCAGTGATATTTCCCAAAAGCCTTATAAGAATGTCTAACTATGCTGTTAGGCTGAAACACTGTTTCAGCCTGATCAAATACTACCGCATGATGCGGTAGTATTGGACGTCGTGGAAAAAAAATAGAAGTGGAAATACATAACAAGACGATATTTTTAAGTTCCTCCTAATACAACCGAAAGAAAGCAGAAACAAATTGACAGCAATTCACCGAGTCTAGATGAACCGTAGTTCCAAGAGAACACAGCCACATCTGGCAAACAGTGTGCGTTAGCGCTGTACCACATAATTACCCACTCACAGCGTGGAATGTCTCGCCCATTGATAATGCATCTACACATGTATACACATCTACACACATCAGGACCTGGAAACCAGCTTCTTCTACCTCCACATCACTGCATAATGTTACAATAGACTGCATAAAACTGGACTCAAC
Source organism: Ashinkailepas kermadecensis (assembly GCA_034440615.1). NCBI lineage: Eukaryota > Metazoa > Arthropoda > Thecostraca > Neolepadidae > Ashinkailepas > Ashinkailepas kermadecensis. Next base: position 123,950 of record JAOTOM010003975.1, read on the forward strand.
ATATTTCCATGAGCTGTTTTTTATCACTATCGTAGCTTTTTCTCACATGTGCATATATTGCTTGTGGATATGGCTCCGTCGTATATGTCGAGATAGATTGAACCTAATATTTTTGGCATTAAGCATGACACATATGCAGTGGCGTACCGAAGGGAGGAATTGGGGACAGTTGCCCCCCCTGAGAGATTGTGGGGCCCCAAGAATTGCGCCGGGGTACGGAAAAAATGCGCCAAGCTCCCTAAAAATCCCGCTGAGACCCCCAAGAAATCGCACCGGGACCCCAAAAAAATAACATTGGGGCTCCAAATTGTCACGCAGAGGCCCCTGAAAATGACGCTGGGTCCCTAAAATTGCACCAAGGCCACTTAAAATTACATTAGGAGCCCCAAAATCGTTCCAGGGACCCAAAAAATGACGCTAGTATTTCCAAAAGTGGGATAGAGGCCCCTGAAAAGACCGCTGGGCCCCTAAAAAGGCGCACCGGGCCCCCGAAAAGTTGCGCCGGGCCCCCCAAAATCACGCTGAGGCTCAAAAGGTCGGGCCGGGATTCCTGCAAATCGCGCTGGAGCCTCCATAAATACGGACCGGGACCCTTGAAAATCATGCTGGGGGCTCCAAAGTTCGCACACAGGTCCCTGAAAATCACGCTGGGGGCCAAAAGCGTCGTGCCGGGTCCTTAAGAATTACGATGGGGCCCAAAAAAGACGGACTGGGCCCCTGAAAATCACGCTGTGGGCCTAAAAGATCAGGCCGGGGCCCTGAACATGACGCTAGGGCATCAATAGGTTCCACCAGGGCCCCAGAAGTCCCATCGGGATCATCTAAAATGAAGCCAGGGCAACAACAAAAAACAGTCCAGACATGAAAAATCACTCTGGGGTCCCAACAATCGCTCCAAAGGCCCCCAAGACGTGTTGGAACCCCAAAAACGTGTCGAGGCCACTAACATTCGCGCCAGGGATCCCAACAAATGACGACGGGGCCCAAAACATCGCATTTGGTTAAAAAAAAGTCGCGTCACTGCCCTTGAAAACCACACTGGGGGTTCAAAAAGTCGCGCTGGAGCCCCACAAGCTGCAGCTGGCTTCCAAAAATATAATGCCTACCCGAAATGTTACTCTGCGGCCACAAAAAACGCGTTAAAGACCCCCTAAAAAAGCGCGTTGGGCCCCGGAAAAGAAGCGTGTTGGGACACCGCAAAAAAATGCGCTGGGAGCACGAAAAATCGTGCAGGAGCCCAAAAATATCGCGAAGGGGGCTTTATAAAAATAGAACTCGACACCACAAAAATCACACCTGGACTCCATCGAATCGACCCACACCGCAAAATTCAGAACAGGCCTCGAAAGAAAGTTCTCCGAAGGACCTTTCTACTCTGAAGAGTACCATCGGCTGAAAAAAAACTCGTTGAGCGGCCGCAGTGGCGCACCAAAGAGGCAAATTCCCCCCTACTGAAGGCGTGGGCTTCCATGAATCGCGCCGGGGTCCCGAAAAAAAATCGGTTTGGGGCCCATAGATTCGCATCGGGTGCCCCATAATCCGTGTAGGGGCTCTAAATAAATACAGCGGCCACCAAAACACGCGCCAGGCCCGAAAATTGGCGCCGGAGCCCGCCAAAATCGAGCTGGAGTCCAGCTAAGTACAACGCGTCCCGCGAACTCGCACCGAGCCTCTAAATATCGCACTCAGGACCAAAAATTATCGCCGGTGGTCCCAGAAAGTATGGTCGGGGCATCAAAAATTCCCCTCAGGGCGGCTCACATAAATTGGCGTCGATGGCTCCAGATAAGCACAGCGTGGCCCAAAAAATCGCACAGGGACTCTACAAAAGCAAGGCAGAGCCTCTAAAATCAGGAGAGATTCCGAAAATAAATGCCCGAGCCAGGAAAATCGCTCTGGAGCTCCAAACATACCACCAGATGGCCTCCAGAATCGTGTACGGTACCGACAAGAAAAAACCTACCGGAACTCGAAATATCGCGGTGGGACCGAAAATATGCCGCCGGGACTCTGACTAAAAAAAATCAGAAGAACTCACCGAAAATTACGTCCAGCCCAAAAAACCTGGCGTTGGGTCGCCCCCCCCATCACCCCCACCCTCCCCCACCCTGAAATCACGCACCTGGGCACGAAAAGTCGCGAGGGGACCCCGAGAAATTACACCAGAGCCTCCAAAACAATTGTGCTGGGGTGCCACGAATGTGTGTCAGGAGCTCCCGGACAAAGCTACAGGACAAAGCAAGACAACACAGCAGCAGGACCTTGAGAGCACCACACAAGGCCGAAATGCACCTGGCCCTACAGAGCGTGCCGAGTCTCGCAACAAGCTGCAGGACCGTAAAACATGCGTTGTAGCTCTAAATAAACACACCGGAAGATCTAAAAAAAACACAACGGGGGCCCTCAAAGCACACCCGGGCCATGGGACCGCATGGGGGCCTCAAAAACCGGCTGGGGCCCTGAAAAAAAACGACATGGTCCTAAAAAGTGAACAAAAATATCGGCCACTAAATAAACACATCGGGGTCATCGAAAACGCGTCGGTACCTCAAAAATATCGTCGGTACACAAAAAAGCAGCAAACTCTAAAAACGAGTCGGTGCCTCTAAAAAAAATGTGCCGGGCCCCAAACAAAAATTGGCTGCATCCTAAAAACACATTCTGTAGACGAAGAAAAACGCAACGGGTCCCAAAGAAGGACACCTAGCTACGGCCTAAGTTCGGAAGCCGATCTAGGAGCGTATTTCACCACAGCGATGAGGTGCATCAAAGCTCAGCGGGTATCCGGATTTCTAAACCACCAGAAAATGTGGGAAGAAGGGAATTAATAATCGAATCAGGACAATTAAGTTGGTAACTAATTATTTTCATTAAAAAATAAAAATGGCCCCTTTGAAAATAGTGGTAGTAATCCAGGGAATTTGTTAAAAGTCGGGGTAGGTGGGCCCCTTCCAAGTTCGCTTGCTCCTTAGCGCAAATCCTAGGTACGCCACTGCATCTATGAGCAATAAATGAAAGTAGCACACGTGAAACGATACTACTACCCCGCCACCAAATTTACACTCGCAAGCACCTCACATTATTACCTTCTGGCACATTCTTGTCATGGTACTATTATATCGATCTTTCAGTGAACGTCGTCATTCCGGTGACAGTTATGAGTGCCGGTCATAACTTTGCCATAATTGCGTCCTCGAGTCAGTGGGGCCATACCTCAGCACCCTATATCATCATCCACGGGCGTAGGGGTGTCCCATACATGACGGGAGGGGAGGGAGACAAGCCGGTTTCTCGGCCAATTCTTCCCAGTCAACACCATGGGGTTAGTGGGCAAGGTGGGGCAAACTTTGGAGGGGGAACATGTATCCCAACCAATCCAGAGATTATACCATATCACCACCTGCAATGGCAATCAACTTTCCTCAGCAGTGCGATACGATCGTGCATATCCAGCTATCATCAACCTGGGCGTCATGCAATAACCAACGGGAAAAAGTTCACAAAACATTTAGCTGTGGAGACGTGTCGGCTCTGACGCTTGTCACTGTGGAATGTTTTATCCGAAGGTAAGACCGCATCCAACTGCGTCAGGTCCGGTGCCTAATGATGGTTGCAAAAACCCAACCCGGTGACGGCTATTGCCGCGCGCGTTCGCGCGCGAGATAGAGTGAGAGAGAGAGAGAGAGAGAGAGAGAGAGAGAGAGAGAGAGAGAGAGAGAGAGAGAGAGAGAAAGAGAGAGAGAGAGAGAGAAAGAGAGAGAGAGAAAGAGAGAGAGAGAGAGAGTTCGGGGGAGACTGTGAGACATACAGATAGGTGGCTATACTATATATCTATATATATGTATATATATATATATATATATATATATATATATATATATATATATATATATATATGTATATATATGTACATATATATATATATATATATATATATATATATATATATATATATATATATATATATATATATATATATATATATATATATATATATATATATATATATATATATATATATATATATATATATATATATATATATATATATATATATATATATATGTATATATATGTATATATATATATATATATATATATATATATATATATATATATATATATATAATATATATATATATATATATATATATATATATATATATATATATATATATATATATATATATATATATATATATATATATATATATATATATATATATATATATATATATATATATGTGTGAGAGTGTGTCTGTGGGGGGGGAGTGCAGGTGTGTGTGTGCGTGTGCGTGTGGGAGTGAGCTTGTGTGCGTATGAGTATGTCTCCACCTGTCTCCTCCTATCTCTCTATCTCTATCACTCTCTCTCCCAGTCTCCCTCCCCCTCTCCCCCTTTTCTTCCCTCCCTCTCTCGTCATCGCAGCAAGATAATTCCGAACAGCAAACGACCTGATCTAGGCCCTGCATGCACAGAGCACAGACAGGGTGTTACGATCAGCGGGCGAGCCATTGGCGATAGAGCAACACCCAGACAGGGGACAGATGACGGCTTCTCCGACAATCATCAGCCTGTGTCAGCAATGTGGTCTGCCACACAGCTACAGCCAACTGTCCACCACGTGACACGCACCGGACAGGTGCTGGGTGCTGGGTGCTGGGAGGCTCTCCTCTGCGAGATACTGGCAATGGATCCTGCACTACAAGGTAGTGAGATCAGCCTGCAACATTCTCCTGTTCCGGAGGGGTGCCGTGACATCCTCTGCAGGAAAGATACAGAGCAGGTACCGTGGTGTCCTCTGCAGGAGAGGTACATCGGGCAGATACAGTGACGCCCTCTGCAGGAGAGGTATCAGACAGGTACAATGACGCCCTATGCAAGAGAGGTACACCGGGCAGATACAGTGACGCCCTCTGCAGGAGAGGTACCGGACAGGTACAGTGACGCCATCTGGAGGAGAGGTACACCGGGCAGGCACAGTGACGCCATCTGCAGGAGAGGTACGAACGGCTGCCGGCTGGAGAGGTGTGCCGTCAGCTGGGAAGGTGTGCCATCAGCTGGAGAGGTGTGCCGTCAGCTGGAGAGGTGTGCCGTCAGCTGGGAAGGTGTGCCGTCAGCTGGGAAGGTGTGTCGTCAGCTGAAGACGTGTGCCGTCAGCTGGAGAGGTGTGCAGTCAGCTGAAGAGGTTTTCCGTCAGCTGGAGAGGTGTACCATCCGCTGGAGAGGTGTACCATCAACTGGATAGTTACGCCGTCAGCTGGAGAAGTGTGCCGTCAGCTGGGAAGGTGTGCCGTCAGCTGGAGAGGTGCGCCGTCAGCTGGAGAGCTGCGCTGTCAGCTGGAGAGGTGTGTCGTTAACTGGAGAGGTGTGTCGTCAGCTGGAAAGGTGCGTTGTCAGCTGGAGAGGTGTGCCGTCAGCTGGAGAGGTTTACCGTCAGCTGGAGAGGTGTACCGTCAGCTGGAGAGGTGCACCGTCGGCTGGAGAGGTGTGCCATCAGCTGGAGTAGCGTACCATAAGCTGGAGAGCTGCGCCGTCAGCTGGAGAGGTGTGTCGTCAGCTGGAGAGGTGTGTCGTCAGCTGGAGAGGTGTGCCGTTATCTGGAGGGGTGCGCCGTCAGCTGGGGGTGCGCCCTCAGCTGGAGTGGCGTGTCATCAGCTGGAGAGGTGTGCCGTCAGCTGGAGAAGTTTGCCGTCAGCTGGAGAGGTGTGCAGTCAGCTGGAGAGGTGTGTCGTCAGCTGGAGATGTGTGTCGCCAGCTGGAGATGTGTGTCGCCAGCTGGAGAGGTGTGTCGTCAGCTGGAGAGGTGTGTCGTCAGCTGGAGAGGTGTGTCGTCAGTTGGAGAGGTGTGTCGTCAGCTGGAGAGGTGTGCCGTTATCTGGAGGGGTGCGCCGTCAGCTGGAGAGGTGCGCCCTCAACTGGAGTGGTGTGTCATCAGCTGGAGAGGTGTGCCGTCAGCTGGAGAAGTTTTCCGTCAGCTGGAGAGGTGTGTTGTCAGCTGGAGAGGTGTACCGTCAGCTGGAGAGATGTGCCGTCAGCTGGAGAGGTGTGTCGTCAGCTGGAGAGGTGTGACGTCAGCTGGAGAGGTGTGACGTCAGCAGGAGAGGTGTGCCGTCAGCTGGAAAGGTGCGCCGTCAGCTGGAGAGGTGTGCCGTCAGCTGGAGAGGTGTATCCTCAGCTGGAGAGATGTGTCGTCAGCTAGAGAGGTGTGTCGTCAGCTGGAGAGGTGTGACGTCAGCTGGAGAGGTGCACCCTCAGCTGGAGTGGTGTGTCATCAGCTGGAGAGGTGTGCCGTCAGCTGGAGAAGTTTGCCGTCAGCTGGAGAGGTGTGTTGTCAATTGGAGAGGTGTACCGTCAGCTGGAGAGATGTGCCGTCAACTGAAGAGGTGTGTCCTCAGCTGCAGAGGTGTGCCGTCAGCTGAAGAGGTGTGCCGTCAGCTGGAGAGGTGTGTCGTCAGCTGGAGAGGTGTGTCGTCAGCTGGAGAGGTGCGCCGTCAGCTGGAGAGGTGTGCCGTCAGCTGGAGAGGTGTGTCCTCAGCTGGAGAGATGTGTCGTCAGCTGGATAGATGTGCCGTCAGCTGGAGAGGTGTGTCGTCAACTGATGAGGTGTGTCCTCAGCTGGAGAGGTGTGACGTCAGCTGGAGAGGTGTGTCGTCAGCTGGAGAGGTGTGACGTCAGCTGGAGAGGTGTGCCGTCAGCAGAAGAGGTGTGCCGTCAGCTGGAAAGGTGCGCCGTAGGGTGTGCGTAGCTGGAAGGTGTGTCGTCAGCTGGATAGGTGCGCCGTCACCTGGAGAGGTGTGCCATCAGCTGGAGAGGTGTGCCGTCAGCAGAAGAGGTGTGCCGTCAGCTGGAGAGGTGCGCCGTCAGCTGGAGAGGTGTGCCGTCAGCTGGAGAGGTGTGTCCTCAGCTGGAGAGATGTGTCGTCAGCTGGAGAGGTGTGTCGTCAGCTGGATAGGTGCGCCGTCACCTGGAGAGGTGTGCCATCAGCTGGAGAGGTGTGCCATCAGCTGGAGAGGTGTGCCGTCAGCTGGAGAGGTGTGCCATCAGCTGGAGAGGTGTGTCATCAGCTGGAGAGGTGTGACGTCAGCTGGAGAGATGTGTCGTCAGCAGGAGAGGTGCGCCATCAGCTGGAGAGGTGTGCCGTCAGCTGGAGAGGTGTGTCCTCAGCTGGAGAGATGTGTCGTCAGCTGGAGAGGTGTGACGTCAGCTGGAGAGGTGTGTAATCAGTTCCGTCGTGTCGCAACGGAGCGCGTAATTGGCGGGTTTAATTGACGGGTTTTGCGCGCAGGGAGTGCCGCAGACACCACTGGCGGGGCGGGCCATACCTCACCACACCGGCGTCGGCTCAGTTGGACAAATGAGGTGCGCCCACCATGAAGCGTACCGACGTAAGCACCTCATCAGCAGGCGCGATTTCATTGTCTGAATGCATAGGTAGTCTCCCCCAGGCGTGCCAGCCGCAGCTCAGTCAATGGACGCCGACTCCGTTCTTCGCCATATCCGGTTAAGCGTATTCACCAGCGCTTGTCCGTATCCATCAGCTCTGGCGCTCGAGCGGGTGCATTATGCAGTAGTTATCTGCGCACCCGCTTTCATCGGGGTAGGTCGCGGTGAGGTCAAGGCCGCGCCAACTGTACGATGTACGAACGGATGTCCGCCACGGGTGACTGGGAGAGCATCAGTACTGCTGGTGGTACCTCACTTTTGGTGGCCGCAGGGATAAGGCGTTGCCAATCACCTCCGCACAGGGAAATCAGAATGGGCTCACGAGCTATATCACAGAGCAGAAACTCATCAGTTGAGAGGTATGTTCCACCGATTGCTTTTTTATATCATTTCTATGTTTTGATATCATTATATTTTATATCTATATTTTTACATCATTTTTATATTTTTCGCAGATTGTTATTTTTATATCACAAGCTTCTACGAAGGCCCTACAAACCGTTTATGATACCGGTGCAATACAGGCATCTCATTAAGCCTCCCATGGTACCCGGTTCCATGGTACCTCCCGCATATTTTGTTTGTGTGTAGGAGATAGCTTTCTGTAATTTCCTACCTCTGCCATTTCCATCACTAATAATGCTCACGTGACTCCTTCAGCCTGCGATAATGTAGCAGATTGTAGCTGACCTACCTGTAAACGTACATCATGGCCATGATATGAACCTTATTCTTTTGGACATTGAACATGATGACAAGGTAGGTACCAAATTCCATGGATAACTAAAATAAAGCATAATATCTATAACATGAAACATCAACTAGCAGCATAAGCTAATCAAGCTTAACTTCATCTTACCAGCTAAGCAATAGACTATTGTGTGATCGGTCTGAGGAATAGATAATCGTAATCCTAGGAAGATTCTGTTGGATCAGACTGTACAGCCAACTAATCAGCTGCCATGTGCAGTTAGTACCTACTGAATTGCAGTGGATGCGTCTTCATGTGAATGTATTTTCTTTGATGCATCAACATTTTTTTGTGGTGTTTGTTGAGGTATTTTATTGCAGAAGTTGTTGGTGTCTGTGATCAGGCATGTTGTTTATTTGACATATATTTGGAAGAACGCATGACCCCGAAAGCTGAATTGTGGCGAACAACTGGATGGGAATTAAGGTAGCTTAGCAGTGACTTTGTGAAATTAATGCTACTCTCCATATCTTTACTCGGAAAAATCGGCAAAAAAAAATATCTGAGAAGCAAAATCTAGCTTACTTCATATTATTGTGAAACAAATTCCATTCAGATCCGTAAAAGTGACTTTAAAAACATACATATTCACTCAGGGTTTTTTTAATTCCCATGCTATTACATTTTTTGCACAAAATATGTTGTGTTCTTGTACGATATCGATTTTTTTTATGTGGTGTTACTTTGCATTTGTTTGTTGCTCTCTAATTCGCTTCCATTCCCGTTTTCTCGTTGTCCAACACCTTGTGGGTCAGTTGCTTGATGGACATCATTGAGAGCATTGCATTTGCTTGTTTTCAGCTGATGGTGATGGTTTTGCCTTCCGAATAATGAAATATTTGGCAAAACATTGCAGTACAGCTGGTGGCTGGTTCATGACACTGGTTTAAAAGCATGAAGTGTAGCGCACCAGACCCCTGGGTGACGCCTGTCAGAGGCATGCAATTGCACCCATGAAGCTAACGGCACTCTACCTGAGTGGGCGTCGAGGGCTCTGAGCTGGGCTCACGCGCAGTGAAACTGTCGTCAGCTGGTCTGAAAAGAAAACAAACGCTATGTGAGTGGCGTGAGAATGGAGATTCGATTAGCAAACAGCTGTGCTGGTCAGTGTTCGGCAGTGGTGATCGACAGTTGAGTTACATGTATCTGCTGCCGGGGCGGTGCAATACGTCATTGTCAGTGACGCCCGACTGGGAGATCCCTACACGGGGTGGATTTATATTTTTGGAGTACTGGATGTGGAAAGGTGATGATTTTGGACTACTCAATCCGGAGAGGATAATTATATTCCTGCTTGTCATGTCAGAAATTCCTGTGGTGCATTCCAGTGAGTTTTGGCCACTTTTATCAAAGAGCAGGAATTTCGCAGTATTTATCCAACAGCGTGATTCAACCTTACAATAGTTATCTAGGTGCTCGGGGTGTTATTTTGTAGGGAATGAACAGGCTACGGCCACATATTTTGTTGTCTCTCGGTCATTTTCTGTATCCACCAATCCCGAGGTCTAAAAAATGAAAGAATGATTGGTTTGCGTGATGGATGGATCAGGCAAGCCTTAAGGACAATGGTTTTGGCTCGAAACCAGCATGGAACGATATCAAACTGGGCAGAGGACATTTTGTCATATTGACCATTTGATCATTATGGGAACACACAGTTTTCATATTTGAACTTCGAAATTGGAACACGATGATTCTGAAATCTTGCCATCATTACACTTAAGGGGCGGAGCTTCGCCAAAGTCGCGGGAACCTCTACCAGTTAGGTTCCACCGAAAACAAAACATTTTAACCCTATAGTATATGCCCATTACATCCATTATTTGCATAATGGCTCTTGGAAGACATGTTTGGAGGGGACGTCCCCTAGACATAGGAAGCTTGTATTCTAACCTTCTCTCAGTCTACATCGTCATTTCTATGACAGCATAAATGACAAGCACAGCCACGTCGTGTTCACGGGCACCTCAGAATGGACCGACACGTGACGTGACGTCGTGTTCACGGGCACCACAGAATGGACCGACACATGACGTGACGTCGTGTTCACGGGCACCACAGAATAGACCGACACGTGACGTGACGTCGTGTTCACGGGCACCACAGAATGGACCGACACATGACGTGACGTCGTGTTCACGGGCACCACAGAATGGACCGACACATGACGTGACGTCGTGTTCACGGGCACCACAGAATAGACCGACACGTGACGTGACGTCGTGTTCACGGGCACCACAGAATGGACCGACACATGACGTGACGTCGTGTTCACGGGCACCACAGAATGGACCGACACATGACGTGACGTCGTGTTCACGGGCACCACAGAATAGACCGACACGTGACGTGACGTCGTGTTCACGGGCACCACAGAATGGACCGACACATGACGTGACGTCGTGTTCACGGGCACCACAGAATGGACCGACACATGACGTGACGTCGTGTTCACGGGCACCTCAGAATAGACCGACACGTGACGTGACGTCGTGTTCACGGGCACCACAGAATGGACCGACACATGACGTGACGTCGTGTTCACGGGCACCACAGAATGGACCGACACATGACGTGACGTCGTGTTCACGGGCACCACAGAATGGACCGACACGTGACGTGACGTCGTGTTCACGGGCACCACAGAATAGACCGACACATGACGTGACGTCGTGTTCACGGGCACCACAGAATGGACCGACACATGACGTGACGTCGTGTTCACGGGCACCACAGAATGGACTGACACGTGACGTGACGTCGTGTTCACGGGCACCACATAATGGACCGACACATGACGTGACGTCGTGTTCACGGGCACCTCAGAATGGACCGACACATGACGTGACGTCGTGTTCACGGGCACCACAGAATGGACCGACACATGACGTGACGTCGTGTTCACGGGCACCACAGAATGGACCGACACATGACGTGACGTCGTGTTCACGGGCACCACAGAATGGACCGACACATGACGTGACGTCGTGTTCACGGGCACCTCAGAATGGACCGACACATGACGTGACGTCGTGTTCACGGGCACCACAGAATGGACCGACACATGACGTGACGTCGTGTTCACGGGCACCTCAGAATGGACCGACACGTGACGTGACGTCGTATTCACGGGCACCACATAATGGACCGACACATGACGTGACGTCGTGTTCACGGGCACCTCAGAATGGACCGACACGTGACGTGACGTCGTGTTCACGGGCACCTCAGAATGGACCGACACGTGACGTGACGTCGTGTTCACGGGCACCACAGAATGGACTGACACGTGACGTGACGTCGTGTTCACGGGCACCTCAGAATGGACCGACACATGACGTGACGTCGTGTTCACGGGCACCACAGAATGGACTGACACGTGACGTGACGTCGTGTTCACGGGCACCTCAGAATGGACCGACACATGACGTGACGTCGTGTTCACGGGCACCTCAGAATGGACCGACACGTGACGTGACGTCGTATTCACGGGCACCACATAATGGACCGACATGTGATGTGACGTGTTCATGGGCACCACAGAATGGACCGACACGTGACGTGACGTGTTCACGGGAGCCACAGAATGGACCGACACGTAACGTGACGTCGTGTTCACAGACACCACAGAATGGACCGACACGTGACGTGACGTCGTGTTCACGGGCACTTCAGAATAGACCGACACGTGACGTGACGTCGTGTTCACGGGCACCTCAGAATAGACCGACACGTGACGTGACGTCGTGTTCACGGGCACGTGAACTGTCCGATTAAGAGAGTACTAATGAGCGGTTATCCCTGCGGCATCACAGGACAGCTTACCTACGTATCTCGCCAACACAGCACGCGGTCACGTGGCCAACTGCAGGCCATAGCGACCAAGTGCGAGAACAGCTTACCTACGTATCTCGCCAACACAGCACGCGGTCACGTGGCCAACTGCAGGCCATAGCGACCAAGTGCGAGAACAGCACCTACGTATCTCGCCAACACAGCACGCGGTCACGTGGCCAACTGCAGGCCATAGCGACCAAGTGCGAGAACAGCTTACCTACGTATCTCGCCAACACAGCACGCGGTCACGTGGCCAACTGCAGGCCATAGCGACCAAGTGCGAGAACAGCTTACCTACGTATCTCGCCAACACAGCACGCGGTCACGTGGCCAACTGCAGGCCATAGCCACCAAGTGCGAGAACAGCTTACCTACGTATCTCGCCAACACAGCACGCGGTCACGTGGCCAACTGCAGGCCATAGCCACCAAGTGCGAGAACAGCTTACCTACGTATCTCGCCAACACAGCACGCGGTCACGTGGCCAACTGCAGGCCATAGCCACCAAGTGCGAGAACAGCTTACCTACGTATCTCGCCAACACAGCACGCGGTCACGTGGCCAACTGCAGGCCATAGCCACCAAGTGCGAGAACAGCTTACCTACGTATCTCGCCAACACAGCACGCGGTCACGTGGCCAACTGCAGGCCATAGCCACCAAGTGCGAGAACAGCTTACCTACGTATCTCGCCAACACAGCACGCGGTCACGTGGCCAACTGCAGGCCATAGCCACCAAGTGCGAGAACAGCTTACCTACGTATCTCGCCAACACAGCACGCGGTCACGTGGCCAACTGCAGGCCATAGCCACCAAGTGCGAGAACAGCTTACCTACGTATCTCGCCAACACAGCACGCGGTCACGTGGCCAACTGCAGGCCATAGCCACCAAGTGCGAGGGCAAATGCAGGTATACTGATGAGATGTTTCGGCTCCGCTGATTCCTACCGATCCCACCGACTACCGCCCGAGCTTTGTAACATGAGCCGACTTGATCTGTTCAAACTTGACTTGTTCAGCTGGTGCTTGCAAAGAATGCCTAGTGTGAAGGTTGAGTGTCGAATGTATACCTGTACATTGTAGTTATGTCATGTCAGTATGCTATTCTACCGCATCGTTATCGCATTATCTTGCCAGATCAGCAGCCAGTAGAGCCAAGCGTGACATATGTGGAAAAGTTGTGCATCACCACCATATGATGATGGTGGTGATGTGGTGATGATGATGATGGTCGAGGGACTTCCAAATCAATGGAGCCCTACGCCAACTCCGGAGGGGCGGCCTTGCTGCCGGTGGCTACCCTGAACATTGGTGGTGTGTTGGAGCCCGCACAGCGGCGACGGGTCACAACAATATTTATGATATCTAGTATTAGGCCTATGTGGTGTTAGTACAAAACCACCCTTGCATCCCTTCGTCCCCCACAGTCTTCAGCTGGTGGAGACGTCCGACCTCGTCCTACGTACCGCGCATGCGTTCTACCGCCGTACGAACAATATGAGCCGCTTCATGGCAAAAATATGTATGCACTAAGAATATCTTTGAGCATCTAAAGGTTTGGCAGCAGTTATTTTATGCCAGTATTTAAGCCTGTATAGCTCCTAATCAGCACATTCAATATGACCACAGTGATCGAGGCACCCTAAAGCCCTACTAACAAACAAACTAACCAACTAATCCGCACATTAGCATATAAGCAACATCAGAGATGAAACTCACGGCAATGGACACCACCATTTCATGCGCCTGGAATATTTTGGGCTTCTTCTATCCTGAAATTGACTAGTTCATACATTACGACACCTAACCTCTCTCAATAGTTCTTAAATTTACCATCGCGACAATGGTGTTTGCCTGAAAATGTCCATAAACACCCTGATATCGGTCAGGTTAATTTCGCGTGGCAGAACCGTGCCCTTTTAGCAATGCCGATGCTGATACTCACTGTAGGCTCTTGTCGCCACCGGACGATGCGATCGGTGAGAAGATGACCTCAAAGTTCACCTCCTGTGGGGCTGCTGGCGCAGTGGTCGCTGACGCTCTGAAGATATCCTGAAAGTTCACGGAGTCGCCCTGCTGTACGATAGCCTCCTGCTCTCCGCCAAAGTTAGCCTCGAACGAGTTGGGTCGGAAGACATGTGAATCACTGGCTTGGCTTCCCGACAGAACACCATCGAAGGACAACTGTTGTGCCTTTTGTCCATCCCCGCCCTGCAGAATACTTTCGAAGAAGACTTCCTGCGGCTTTTGCTGACCTCTACCATGCAGTATGTTCTCGAAGGAAACTTCCTGGGGCTCTTGTTGACCTCCACCCCGCAGTACGCTCTCGAAGGAAACTTCCCGGGGTTCTTGTCGATCTCCACCTCGCAGTACGCTCTCGAAGGAAGCTTCCTGGGGTTCTTGTCGATTCCCTCCACCTCGCAGTACGCTCTCGAAGGAAACTTCCTGGGGTTCTTGTCGATTTCCTTCACCTCGCAGTACGCTCTCGAAGGAAACTTCCTGGGGTTCTTGTCGATTTCCTCCACCTCGCAGTACGCTCTCGAAGGAAACTTCCTGGGGTTCTTGTCGATTTCCTTCACCTCGCAGTACGCTCTCGAAGGAAACTTCCTGTGGTTCTTGTCGATTTCCTCCACCTCGCAGTACGCTCTCGAAGGAAACTTCCTGGGGTTCTTGTCGATTTCCTTCACCTCGCAGTACGCTCTCGAAAGAAACTTCCTGTGGTTCTTGTCGATTTCCTCCACCTCGCAGTACGCTCTCGAAGGAAACTTCCTGGGGTTCTTGTCGATTTCCTTCACCTCGCAGTACGCTCTCGAAGGAAACTTCCTGTGGTTCTTGTCGATTTCCTCCACCTCGCAGTACGCTCTCGAAGGAGACCCGCTGCTGCTGCGGCGCCGTCACAGGCTGAACGCCCGGCGCATCCCTCACGTCCAGCGTGGGCTCGGTGACGATGCTGCTGCTTGCCGGTGGCCCGTACCCGGTGGGCACCGCTGTCCCGCCGACCTGACCGCTCTGAGGAACCGTGGAGCCTGCCGAACCTGCCGCAGCCACCCCCAGTCCGGCCACACCTAGCACGCTGCGGGCGGCCGGCGGCCCGTACCCGCTCGGCGCCGGCCGAGGCTCCGCACTGGGAGTGTGACTCGGCATCAGGCTGGTGACCCGGCCCTGTGCAGCCGCCGCCGCCGCCTCGGCAGCAGACAGCACGCTGGAGCTGGACGGAGGGCCATACCCGTCAAGGGGCTCAGTCCGCTGCGGTCGGCCGCCGGCGCCACCCTGAATGGTCACTGCTCCTGCCGACAGAGGTCCTCGCAGGACATCGCTCGCGCTCGGCGGCCCGTACCCCTGCGGGTGTTGTTTTGCTCCTGGGATGTCCTGCGTGGTTGATAGCTGACCCTGAGGGGCCCTCACGGTGATTACCTTCGTCGGGAGAGGGCCTCGCAGGATGTCGTTCGCACCGGGCGGACCATACCCCTGTTGTTGTTGTTGCTGCTGCTGCTGCTGCTCCTGCTGCTGCCCACCGCCTGAGGGCACCTGTGGGATCAGCTGCTGAGTCTGAGAGGTGCTGATGACGTCTCGAGGCCGCGGTGCTCCATACTGCTGAGAGTCAAGCCCAAACTGCGGCTGAACACTGTCCGAGCTCTGCACCTGCGACAGAGGGTGGGCCTGCCTCTCGCTCGTAATGCCGTGAGGCTGAGGGGCGCTGTCTTCCCCATGAAGTCTGACCGACTGTCCTCGCGTTACCTGCACCACATTAGGACGGCTCGCAGCCTGTGGAGGTGCGCTGTGGCCCTGCTGAGGCCTGGCCGACAACACCGGGGCGAAGCCGTGCTGGATGGCGGGTTGGGAGGCGGGCTGGGACGCGGGCTGAGCCGGTGAATGGCTCTGCTGCGGCTGTGGAGTCGCTTGCGGTGATTCATACTTCTGCTGCGGTTGGCTGCCGAGCTGCTTCGGCTGCCTCAGCGGCTCCCCAGTCAGTGCGGGCATAGGAACCCATTCGATCTGACCGCACGCGTCGCACGCCGCCGAGAAGTCGATGCCACGCCCCTGGTGTGCCGACCCAGCGCTTCTGCCGGCACTGCTTCTGTAACCTCCGCTTCCTGCGTGGACTCCGCCTCCGCCACGGCTCCCTCCACGACCGCCTCCATGACCTCCACTCGCCGTGTGGCCGACCGGGCCGAAGGCGGCAGCGCGCGGCGTGCCATACCCGATCGACGGCGGCGCCGCAAGTACTGCCGACTGGGGCCTGAGGCGGATGGGCCACGGGTAGGGCAGAGGGCTGGCTGGGGGCACCACACGGCGCCCTCCGCGACCGTAGCCCCGACTGCGCCGCCGACCCAGTCCGAGCAGCTGCAGCAGATCGCGCCGCTGCCGCCCGTGTTCGGCGCCTGTTGTCGCGAGCAGCGTGGCCGCCGTCAGCAGACACACCTGGGGTCAGAGAAGCACGGTGACGTCACGGACATGGTGGTGTGTTCGGCGCCTGCTGTCGCGAGCAGCGTGGCCGCCGTCAGCAGACACACCTGGGGTCAGAGAAGCACGGTGACGTCACGGACATAGTGGTGTGTTCGGCGCCTGCTGTCGCGAGCAGCGTGGCCGCCGTCATCAGACACACCTGGCGTCAGGGGAGAACCACAGTGACGTCATTGACTTAGTGGTGTGCTTAAACGACGATCAGTGAGGGGTGACGCCAAGGGGAGAGTAGAGGAGGGTGCTGACGGTCATGACGTTACATGACACTGATCGACCCTCTCGCCTCATGTTATCTAAAATCCGTGGCGGCGCTCTTAGTTCGGGGTAAAGACAAGGTCATGGGTGACACAGTTCCAGGACGAAATCTCATACCATCTGGTCAGGTGGTCGGGTTTTCATGTTCACAATAGGATCGCACTCTTGAGAGGAGTTTATGCTGTCGACCTCTCCGCTAACTATGCCACTATGGTAAAGAGGGTTTGGTGGCCGAAGCCGGAGCGAAGAGTGGTCGATGGGAGCATGTTGTGGTGGCTGTTGTGGTAGTTGTGAGAGCATGTTGTGGTGGCTGTTGTGGTAGTTGTGAGAGCATGTCGTGGTGGCTGTTGTGATAGTTGTGAGAGCATGTCGTGGTGGCTGTTGTGGTAGTTGTGAGAGCATGTTGTGGTGGTTGTTGTGGTAGTTGTGATAGCATGTTGTGGTGGCTGTTGCGGTAGTTGTGATAGTTGTGATCGTGGTAGTTGTGAGAGCATGTTGTGGTGGTAATTCAGGTTAAAGTTGCGCCGCTCATGCTTTAATTGGGAGGGCAAACGTGACGTGAAATGGAGCAGTGAGACGTGTGACTAGTTAGGTGACGCAAGCTTTTTGGTTCTGGAAATTGTATAGCAAATTATTTCGCAACTTTACCAGCATCGATAATCATTCATGTTTCGCCACAGTAGCCCTTTCACTTTTCGGACCGCGTTGGCAGCAAAAACAGCGACAGAATTGGGGACATGCATATGAGGAGAGCGAAAACACCAACCATTTCGCACCAAGCGCAATCGCGCGGACAAGGCAGGAAAAACGGCGACCTGTCCCTCGCGTGAAGCAATGCTGTTTTCTTTTTCCGACGGTGATTCGCTCGGCATCAAACATTGCCCTGTCCTCTTCGCAGTTGGCTTGCCTCTCCCTCGTGGAAATACGTGGCACTGCAGCTGCACATGAATCATCTTGTTTGTTCCTCCCTCCCCAACAGAACCCCCCCCCCCCCCTCCCCCTCAGCAGAAAATGTGACCACTCACTCTTTGCATCGAACAGTGCTATTCGTTTGGGGATAGGCTGCCCATTTATCTTATCATCTAATTAGATACCTTTCTATCACGTGAAACAGAGGAAAGTAAAACCAGGGTGACACACGGATCTGAAGTCAGCTGACATTCGTCACTCATGTAGCAGATACGCGGACCTAGGGTGAGATACAGATCTGAAGTCAGCTGACATTCGTCACTCATGTAGCAGATACGCGGACCTAGGGTGAGATACAGATCTGAAGTCAGCTGACATTCGTCACTCATGTAGCAGGTACGCGGACCCAAATTCGTCGCAATTCAGAACTGAACCAGTCTTACCAGCATAGCAGCTTTTTCAAGATACCAATCGCAGCACAGGATTTCTTTAAATGAGCACGGACGATACAACAAATGTCCCAAGCCTGGCACTAATATCGGTGAGTGGCATGCCAACTTGCTAGCCGGTTCCAGCATTCCTTGGATCAGCCATTCTGAGCGCCTTCGACTCATTTCCCATTTCGCATGCGCAGCATGCTTCAGTAATGTCGCCTCCTCCTCTTCCACTGCACAATATGGCGTGGAACTCAAATTTTATTTTGCTGTGCCTTTCATTTGCCTTCGCCCTTTTTCTCCACCAAAATTTGGGTGGTCAATGAGCCAGAACAACACAATATTAGTGCAAACAGCACAACGTTAGTGCAAATAACACAATGTTAGTGCAAGCAACACCACATTAGTGCACATAATTAGCAGCAGCGTCTATCACTGCCTTTCAATTGTGCGACGGAAATGTTGACCAGTGACCAGCACTGTGCACTGGCAGTGAGAACACAAACGAAATTGTGTGCACGCATCTCGAAATGTATAAATGTGGAATGTGTAATGCATCTCGAAATGTGTAACGAAAATATCCCACGTTTTATAAATTGCTTGAATTCCCCATTGCTTGCTATTGGCTTGCATATCGCACTGCAGGGACTGGTGTCGAATACCAGTCGTGTGTGTGCACTTCCATTGTTGAACGGTCAGATGCTGAACGGTCGCGCTCCAATGTTGCACCTCATGATATACTAAGCAATGTAATGCTCCACATTTAGTACGGCATTACCTGGACCTCATTCCCATTTACCCACTCTCCACCGACAGAAGTACGTATCTGAACGGAAATGCCCCGGGGTTGTGTACTAGCCGCCACAACTCAGCTATGTACATCAAAACTCAATCACACCTGAGACCACTTGACTACACCGGCATGTTGGAGAGCGGAGAACCCACGAGATAGATGAAATACCTGCTACGAAATGCAATTGCCCACCCAGCCGTCCACCTCCTCAGACATCATATCAGCACTGCCGTCCACCTCCTCAGACCCCATACTAGCACTGCCGTCCACATCCTCAGACCCCATACCAGCACTGCCGTCCACCTCCTCAGATCCCATACCAGCACTGGCGTCCACCTCCTCAGACCCCACACCAGCACTGCCGTCCACCTCCTCAGACCCCATACCAACACTGCCGTCCACCTCCTCAGACCTCATACAAGCACTGCCGTCCACCTCCTCAGACCCCATACCAGCACTGCCGTCCACCTCCTCAGACCCCATACTAGCACTGCCGTCCACCTCCTCAGACCCAATACCAGCACTGCCGTCCACCTCCTCAGACCCCATACCAACACTGCCGTCCACCTCCTCAGACCCCATGCCAGCACTGCCTTCCACCTCCTCAGACCCCACACCAGTACTACCGTCCACCTCCTCAGACCCCATACCAGCACTGCCGTCCACCTCCTCAGACCCCATGCCAGCACTGCCGTCCACCTCCTCAGACCTCAACCAGCACTGCCGTCCACATCCTCAGACCCCATACCAGTACTACCGTCCACCTCCTCAGACCCCACACCAGCACTGCCGTCCACCTCCTCAGACCCCATACCAGCACTGCCGACCACATCCTCAGACCCCATACCAGCACTGCCGTCCACCTCCTCAGACCTCATACCAGCACTACCGTCCACCTCCTCAGATCCCATACAAGCACTGCCGTCCACCTCATCAGACCCCACACCAGCACTGCCGTCCACATCCTCAGACCCCATACCAACACTGCAGTCCACCTCCTCAGACCCAATACGAGCACTGCCGTCCACCTCCTCAGACCCCATACCAGCACTGCCGTTCACCTCCTCAGACCCCATACCAGCACTGCCGTCCACCTCCTCAGACCCAATACGAGCACTGCCGTCCACCTCCTCAGACCGCATATCAGCACTCGTCCACATCCTCAGACCCATGCCAGCACTGCATTCCACCTCCTCAAACCTCATACCAGCACTGTCGTCCACCTCCTCAGACCCCATACTAGCACTGCCGTCCACCTCCTCAGACCCCATACCAGCACTGTCGTCCATCTCCTCAGACCCCATACCAGAACTGCCGTCCACCTTCTTAGACCCAATACGAGCACTGCCGTCCACCTCCTCAGACCTCATATCAGCACTCGTCCACATCCTCAGACCCCATGCCAGCACTGCCTTCCACATCCTCAGACCCCATACCAGCACTGCCGTTCACCTCCTCAGACCCCACACCAGCACTGCCGTCCACCTCCTCAGACCCCATACTAGCACTGCCGTCCACATCCTCAGACCCCATACCAGCACTGCCGTCCACCTCCTCAGATCCCATACCAGCACTGGCGTCCACCTCCTCAGACCCCACACCAGCACTGCCGTCCACCTCATCAGACCCCACACCAGCACTGCCGTCCACCTCCTCAGACCCCATACCAGCACTGCCGTCCACATCCTCAGACCCCATACCAGTACTACCGTCCACCTCCTCAGACCCCACACCAGCACTGCCGTCCACCTCCTCAGACCCTATACCAGCACTGCCGACCACATCCTCAGACCCAATACCAGCACTGCCGTCCACCTCCTCGACCTCTACCAGTTACGCCACCTCCTCAGATCCCATACCAGCACTGCCGTCCACCTCATCAGACCCCACACCAGCACTGCCGTCCACATCCTCAGACCCCATACCAACACTGCAGTCCACCTCCTCAGACCCAATACGAGCACTGCCGTCCACCTCCTCAGACCCCATACCAGCACTGCCGTTCACCTCCTCAGACCCCATACCAGCACTGCCGTCCACCTCCTCAGACCCAATACGAGCACTGCCGTCCACCTCCTCGACCGCATATCAGCACTCGTACATCCTCAGACCCATGCCAGCACTGATTCCACCTCCTCAAACCTCATACCAGCACTGTCGTCCACCTCCTCAGACCCCATACTAGCACTGCCGTCCACCTCCTCAGACCCCATACCAGCACTGTCGTCCACCTCCTCAGACCCCATACCAGAACTGCCGTCCACCTCCTTAGACCCAATACGAGCACTGCCGTCCACCTCCTCAGACCCCTCACCAGCACTGCCGTCCACATCCTCAGACCCCATGCCAGCACTGCCTTCCACCTCCTCAGACCCCACACCAGTACTACCGTCCACCTCCTCAGACCCCATACCAGCACTGCCGTCCACCTCCTCAGACCCCATGCCAGCACTGCCGTCCACCTCCTCAGACCTCAACCAGCACTGCCGTCCACATCCTCAGACCCCATACCAACACTGCCGTCCACCTCCTCAGACCTCATACAAGCACTGCCGTCCGCCTGCCCAGGCTTCGCCCAGGTCTGGCAGTCTGACCATCCCATTGGGGTCGACGGGACTAACAGACTGGTCCGACCTTCCGCCAGACCAAACTGCCAGACCAGACTGCCAGACCAGACCACTGGCTGACATGACCAGACCTACGCGTTGACTGGACTGAGGTTAAATTGCAGGCCGTTAGTCCACAGTGACAGACTGACAGACTGACAGACAGACGGGTCGTGAATCCAAACTGTCAGACCGCGAGGCCGCTAAGCCAGATTAATATACCACCATACCACACTGGCAGACCGTCAGATCGTCAGAGCAGATAGCCAGACTGCCAGACAACAAACTGACAGACACGAGATCACACCATCAGATCAGACTACCGAGCCCGCGACCTTACTGCCAGGCCGGGACAGCTGTGTGTCTACCGCCGCGGGCGCCGCACGTGAGACGCATAACGCGGCGCACTCTCTGCCCACGGCGGCAGATCCGACGCGGATGCCAATCGCTCATCCGCGAGACCAGCACACCGGAAGGACGGGAATAGCGGGTGGGAATGGCGGAGGACGAGGCGGAGAAATTGGTCAAGGACAAAACGGTGTCGGCTCGAGGCGAACGCTCATTAGCACGCCGCGAGACCGGAGAGATCGGCGTTCCGGGAGGTGCATCAAGGTGCGTCACGTGCCGCCCCAGTGGCGTGGGATGACGGATGGACGTCGTGGGCACGTCAGCAGCCACGCTGCCCCCTGTCGTCACGCGACAGATCGTGCTCTTCGCGCGCTTCCCGGCTGGCGCGGAAATCTTCGAAGTGGCTAGATGTATCAGCTGACTAAAATGTTGCGATGCTCAACGGAAACGCTGTTTTCCCGCTTTGTCGTTTTAAGCAGGATAGTCCCTTCTTGGCTTGGGTGAATGCGGAATCAAATGCAAACACAGATTGGTCTGGTTACAGCACAGAGCCCCACACTATTCCTCATTATCATACCCTATATTTGCTTTTACCTTACTTCACCGACATGTTTTACCAGAAAAGATCAGTGACATCAAAAACGGACCACCACGATGCCAAAAGACAAAGGTTGTCAGAGGAGGCGAAATTTAGTCGCAGATAACTTTGCGTGCATTCATGGCTCGTTATAGTAGATTTTCTAACACCGTTTCGGCAAATACTCGAATCCAAACAGGTTCAATGCACGGGTCTCACGCACACTGCACGGTGAACATGGCGAACTTCACCCATCCCACCACCTCACTAGCAACTCCCAGTGTCAAAAACAATAACTATGAAGCTGGTCAAAACGAGTGTGCGAGGAACATTGCGACATCGCAGTCGCGAGTTCGAAACTACGCACCTTCGACACTCCCGGCAGACCCACGCCGGTAAGAGAACCCAGTCAGGCCCGGCGTTCGTGTATTAATGGTTATGATAAGAATGGTAAGAAATGAAGTATTAATGGTTAAAATATTCATGATTGAGCAGTGTCCGAAGCATCAGTCTCAATGGCCCAGCTCTCAATCGCGCCACCACGGGATCATGTGTAGGGTGGGTCAGCCGCGGTGACCTCATCATCATGTGTGGTGTGAGTTAGCCACGGTGACCTCGGCATCAAGTGTGGGGTGAGTTAGCCGCTGTGACCTCATCAACATGTGTGGGGTGAGTTAGCCGCGGTGACCTCATCATCATGTGTAGGGCGGGTCAGCCGCGGTGGCCTCATCATCATGTGTGGGGTGAGTAAGCCGCAGTGACCTCATCATCATGTGTGGAGTGAGTTAGCCGCGGTGGCCTCGGCATCAAGTGTGGGGTGAGTTAGCCGCGGTGGCCTCGGCATCAAGTGTGGGGTGAGTTAGCCGCGGTGGCCTCGGCATCAAGTGTGGGGTGAGTTAGCCGCGGTGGCCTCGGCATCAAGTGTGGGGTGAGTTAGCCGCGGTGACCTCATCATCATGTGTAAGGTGAGTTAGCCGCGGTGGCCTCGGAATCAAGTGTGGGGTGAGTTAGCCGCGGTGGCCTCGGCATCAAGTGTGGGGTGAGTTAGCCGCGGTGGCCTCGGCATCAAGTGTGGGGTGAGTTAGCCGCGGTGACCTCATCATCATGTGTAAGGTGAGTTAGCCGCGGTGGCCTCGGAACCAAGTGTGGGGTGAGTTAGCCGCGGTGACCTCATCATCTTGTGTGGGGTGAGTTAGCCGCGGTGGCCTCGGCATTAGGTGTAGGGTGAGTTGGCCGCGGAGACCTCATCATCAGGTGTGGGGTGAGTCAGCCGCGGTGACCTCGCGCTGGCCAAAGCTAATCACCAGACTTCACAGTCAGACAGACCTTATAGTCAGACAGACCTCATAGTCAGACAGACCTTGGGACCTTGGTCAGACAGACCACACATCCACCATGCGCTCACTACACATCTAGCCTGCGCCAGGGGACTGTGGCTACGCCCCACATTGGTACACCGAAACAGTGCCCATCCATGTTCTTGTCTCGGTCTTCATCCCGTCGACCATTCCCGTCGCAGTCTCCACCCCTCCTTGCCGTCGGCTGTTTCCCACCTGCCACTCCCGTCTCGGCACGCCCTCGGTCGGTCGGGCCGCCGGCGACGGGCCGAACCGAGCCAACGCAGAAAGGAGAAGTGAGGACCACCTGTCGCGCGCGACTTCGTCGGCCCGTGGTGGACTCCGAGCCATGATAGTAATGGTGGATCCGAGCACCATGGAGTGGTGGACACGGGCAGTGGCAAGTAAACTGGATCCGGGCACAAAGTGGACCATGTGATGGTGAACTTCCGACAGTGGCTGGTATTGTGCACCCGATCAGCTCCTGGTCTAGGGGTGGAGGACACCAGCAGGCAGCAGTCTCTGATTCAGAGGTAGGGGACACGAGCAGCCCCTGGTCGAGAGGTGGGGGACACGAGCAGCTCCTGGTACAGGGATGGGGGACACGAGCAGACAGCAGCCGCTGGTCCAGAGGTGGGGGGGGGCAGGAGCAGCCCCTGGCCCAAAGGTGGATTCAAGCCAGCAGTGACCGCTGGTGGCTGTGAGGATTAGCACTGGGTTAATGCGCTCACTTCAGATCTACAGAACATTGTAAAGTGACGGAGAATACCGAAATGTTAGCCACAAGTTTGTGCTTTGCTACCACCTTTCTGTTGGTGGCATCTGTCTGATCTACATCCGCCCGTGCAATTGGCATATTGAGACGACAGCGATACACTGGATACAATTGGCATATTGAGACGACAGTGATACACTGGATACAATTGGCATATTGAGACGACAGTGATACACTGGATACAATTGGCATATTGAGACGACAGCGATACACTGGATACAATTGGCATATTGAGACGACAGCGATACACTCGATACAATTGGCATATTGAGACGACAGCGATACACTGGATACAATTGGCATATTGAGACGACAGTGATACACTGGATACAATTGGCATATTGAGACGACAGCGATACACTGGATACAATTGGCATATTGAGACGACAGCGATACACTCGATACAATTGGCATATTGAGACGACAGCGATACACTGGATACAATTGGCATATTGAGACGACAGCGATACACTCGATACAATTGGCATATTGAGACGACAGCGATACACTCGATACAGTGACTGAATTGGTTGCACCGTCAATTGGTGGTGCAGAGCTGAGTTTTCCTTTACATCGAGGCTTGGGAGCGGGAACGGAAGCTGTGAGGGTATTTTTTCACCGGTGACGGAGCCTCAAGCCAGCACTATCGCAACCAGACCCAGAAGCTTCGTTTCTTGCGCTTAGCGAAAGAGAAAACGAGACTGGGCCGCTTATTGAGAGGAGCGTTGCGGGCGGTCTGGTCCGGCCATGGGGGGGGGGGTCACTAGCTGAGCGTGCGCGGGGTCCGGTCCGGCGGCATCGGGGCAGAAGGGAGCGTTGCCGGCGCGGTCTGGTCCGGCGGCATCGGGGCAGAGGGTGACGTCACGTCACTGAGCGGAGCGCTGCCCGCGGGGTCCGGTCCGGCGGCATCGGGGCAGAAGGTGACATCACGTCACTGAGCGCAGTGTCGCCCGCGGGGTCTGGTCCGGCGGCATCGGGGCGAGCGGCGGCACCTCAAGGCGGATCTAGTCGGCTTTCCAATTTATTCCAGTAAAAAATATGGGCATGCGAATTCAGCACATTACCTTCGACCATGAACATGCTCGTTAAAATTACGAGAAATCGGCCGGAGGCAATTTATCCCCGAATTCACCAATTATAGGTCAAAGTGGCCATGAAAAGATTACACACCATATATGATGTTATAGCCACCTACGGTGTGCCAGTGCATGTAATATACACAAGTCATTAATTGGTATTCATAACGTGAATAATGTTGCCCTGTTTCTTTGGCGAGAAGGTGAAATGCCTGGTGGCTCTAGCAAGCGTTTGTACCGCATTATCGCTGGAAAGAACTATGTTCTGCGGGAAACTCTCAAAGTGGCACTTGAAGAGTCGTTTATTGCGTAGTATTGGTGCGTGTGTCGGAAGCGCTGGTCAGAGCTACGATCCACATCTGCAATCAATGGAAAACGCGCCAGAGCCGCACGGGGCCGGGTGTGAAGTACGTCAAGGTCAATGCTTGTCGTGGCGGCAGATTTGTGCACGTGTGGACCCGCTGCCCTCCAACCCAAGGCTAGCAGGCTTCGGTAGTGGCGCCCCTGGGGCTGTCCGTTTGGCACTGGTTTTTTGTTGGACACTGTTGTGCTTTGCTGCTGTGCGCACTTCTGCTGTTGGGAGCTGTTCAGCTGATTAGTGGTGGGTGTGGTTGTTGGACGCTCTGCTGCTGTGTGCACTTCCGCTGTTGGTGGCTGTTCAGCTGATCGGTGGTGGGTGTCGCTGTTGGACGCTGATCAGCCGTGTAGTTGGTGAGCGATGGCTACTGGGTGGCGACACACCTGACCGAAATCCCTGATGACATTCCTGATGACGTCACTGATACTGGGTGACGCCAGAGCTGAAGGAGGTGACCTCTGTGTGCGGGCTGGATGCAGGTGAGCGTGCAGTCGCACCACCACCGGTCGAACGTCTGAATGTTAGATTGCTCTTTGGTTCGAATCTTGCATACGTGCGCTTCACTTCAGCAGAATATTACGACGAGTGGTCTCTGACATCATGCTCACTGGCATAGTTATTGACAGAATATTGTTCGGACTGCTTCGCAGGCAAAAATGTCTCCAGATGTGTGAATGTTGAGTAGCCACTGACCACATTCTTCATATAGCCCACATATATCCCAAGATAACCAATTGCTGGCGTAAACCACGAATGCTTCCAATGGCATGACGGATGCCCGTGTTAGATAGCCTCTCGTAATATTACATGCACAACTGCCTTGCTTGCCTACTTTTTGAATGTCTACCTGGCCCATTTACCCATTTATGACCAATTTATGTAGCAATATAAATGGGTTGCCATATCGCAAGGGGTTCTAAGGGTTATATATGCATAGTCACAGCGACATGTACGCACTCAGAATATTCATCTATCTGATGAACATTGTCAAATGGTCCTATCATGCAGTCTGGCGGCGATGTTGCCTGAAACATACATATTTCGCAGACCGTCCGCTCTTGCGCACTTCATGGAGAGCAGGTACGGCCCATCTCGCAAAGACGTTTGAAAGTTATTTTACAAAATAATCCACTCTTGCCCCGCACCGTGCCAAAATCGCGAATTACCGGCAATGAATGTCAGTTATTGCCCATAAAACACCAGTGATTGCTGTGTCAGGGTGCTTCACGACTCAGTTAACCTCTGTATGCAAGTCATTAACCTTTCCTTGGTCACCCGAGTTCACGGACATAGTTTGACCTCAAATTACCCTTCATTGATTACGAGTCATTCTAGGATTAATGGCACTTTTGACTGCTTCTAGGTTTTACCCATTATTAATAAATAATCCATTCTAATGTAGATGGGGCGGACGAGAGACCGACTTTTCAAGCGCATCTATTCAACGGATCACGGATGCTACCAACACCTGTAAAATCAACGCATTTGTACCCCTGTACCTTATTTGACATGGGTAACTGTTGTCAAATGATCTATTTTTCAGAAATGCTTGCCTGCTATAGTCAGAAATTTCCAAAATCTTTATCTTGGTTTTATCTCGATTTCGGGCGCCTTCACACAGCGCACATTACCAATACGCACAGGTGCTGAACACTTCGTGAATTGATGTTATTGAGTAACATTGTTTCAACTGGAGCCAAATACAGAGGGCGGAGTTTCTTCCCAACGGATCCTGGGCCACTACCCTGAAATGTAGCCTCAAAGAGATTAAAACGACATTAAGGCCACGCCACTCTTTCCATACTAAAGGGACACGCAGCAACACAATGCATTATATTTTGGAGCTTGTGGTGGACTTGTGGACTTGTGGACTTTGGGACTTGTGATGTGATGGACACTTTTTCATCACATTTAGTTATATATGTAGTTGTTTGTCGTGAGAGTTGCATACCATGCCATCAGGTCACTGTCACATGCCTAAAGCCAGGTCACATGAGTTACAATGAGTCATGGGGTCAAGGTAGATCACAGGGTCGTGTGAACTCATATCAGATAATATCAGGTTATTTCACTGAATCCCGGAATAGATGCACGGTTTTTTTTACTTTTGTTTCACATGTTGTGCCAATGAATATGGTGTGGGGTGCAATGGTCGGTCAGGTCGCCTCAGGTCAAGCAAGGTCAAACGCTAAAGTTGTAGGACACAACGGCTACGAAATGGATTTCTTGCGAATGCTTGCGTGAAATGGACCAGAGACGCTTTCTGTTGAAGAAAGACAACAATAACATATTATCTCAAAACCGCTGCCAGTGATACAGATTGTATGGGTACAGAAAGAGGCTGCATGAGCATATGAATTAATATCAGGTCGTTGCATTACGGCCGCCGGAGGCGAAACCAGCATATCATCTACAGCAACGTTTTTATCACGATATGACCGATATTATCAACACCTGTTGACTCCTGGCCTAGATTAACATCATTTCCCCCCAGATCTGTCACATTTACTGTTATATTCCGTAAACGCCAGTATGTTAGCTTGCGATTCCGGCGGCTTTTGGCCTAGTTTTTAATTCATTCGGTAGCGTATGCGACGATGGCCCCACCAACCCAATACTCGGTGGAGAAGTGTACCAAGTACCCGAGCAATGTACGATGGCCCCACCAACCCAATACTCGGTGGAGAAGTGTGCCGACCACCCGAACAATGCACGATGGCCCCACTAACACAACACTCGCTGGAGAAGTGTGCCAATCACCCAAGCAATGCCGGTGCCAATGGCTTTTTATTAATCTTAGACGTGGTTATTCAATACTGTATTTGTCAATGGTCACCCCATTGCATCATCCGGTTGGGGACGATTCCCAATACCAAACAAGTTTGTTGGCCCCGAATAGTTAACAATCTCAGTAGCAACGACTTCCGTGCCCTTCGGATATGCTTTCTGTTTGTGTTCAGCAGTACGGTTATCATGGCTCAAGCTGCGATGCATCATCGGTACTTGGAACCATACCCTGCATACACCGACTCGTGACGAGCACATGAGAAATCGACTCAGGCAAGTGGCCGCCGTATCACACCTGCAGCCAATAGTGGCCGGCATATCACACCTGCAGCCAATAGTGGCCGGCATATCACACCTGCAGCCAATTTCTGCGCGTGACATGCATGTATTCCGTTTTGTATGTGAGATCAACTGGAATAGAAGCAAAGAGTGTGCATAATTCGCACAACTGAGCGATGCAGTGGCCATGGCAAGCAAATGAACCCAAATAGGCCATGTTGCCTCTCCCAGCGTGGAAGCCGTGACAGGAATTTGTCACTGTGTCGCGAAATACATAATATTTGTAGCATTCAGACGATCACTTACTATTTGCGCAATGTTCTTGAATGGTGTAAGTACGAACATCTGCTACAATGCAGTTCATTACATCTGAACTATTGTAGTCTCGAATGAGGGCCTTTGATGAAGCCGCGATTGTTACACATACCAGCCTTATTCGCTGCCATTTCTTTCTCCAATATTGCGTAATAGCATTGTTCAGTAAAATTGTAAAACACAATCACAAGCTTCATAACTGACACCGCTTATTAGAGGTGGCAAATGCTTGAAAGTTTTCTGCCCAAGCCCAGGCTTGGCCTGTCTGCTACGCCCAATCCCGGTTGTGGTCCGGTCAAGTGCATTGAGGCCAGTCAAGAGACCGGCCTTGTAATACATGTTGTTTGCATGTAATGTATTGCCATTGTGATTTTTTGTTGAATTAAGGTCACTTAGGTAAATCGCATCATTTTTGAAGGCATTGTCCACTTTCAGAGCATGAATTGAAGGGACTCCTCATATTTAGACCTTCATTTTCTATTATCACTTATTCACAGCCAACATCGTCATTACAAATAATTATTGACATGCGCAGCCTAACACCCCTTACTACGCCTGCCAGCCACAATGTAAGGAACATAAAAATTGATACGATCATGTTTCGTGTTCCCGTTGAATACTAGATAATCAACAAGCAATCAAAGCAATCAATAATCAATAGTCTAATAAGTCCAATGATCTATACAATGTTGGATCATGTATCTAAAAGTCATATTATGCCACTACCGGACTCATAAATATAAGCTATGATATCCTGTCGTTTTCAAACTTCACCACCTCAAACTTCTTTGTACATCACTTCAAACTTCTTTATCCATCACTTCAAACTTCTTCATTATCTACCTAAAATAAATATACATTGTGTACTTCACTATCGTTACAATACTGGTCTTTTGAATTTGGCCACGAATTGGTCACCTTAGCCTGGCTGCGACCATTCTCTAATGCTCAATGTGTAGTAAAGTCAATTTAATAATTGCTTGTCTTGATTGCAAGTCTTCCTCTTGAAAAATGTGCGTCAATGATATGCTTCAGCTATTAACTAACGGCTTTGATGATCTGCTGTTTTCAACAACTAGCATGCAAGCAATTGTGGAACTATTCAGAGATGTATCTTCAAATTATTGAAGGCATAGGAAAAACTGCTGGATGGAATGTTGCAACATCTCTTAAAATATTCATTATCATTCGCGGTTTAAAAAAAAAAAAAACATGTACATTGATGTTTTTTTCTTGTTTGATATTTCACAGTGAAGCAACAGAAGAACAGGTGAAAGCCCGATAAAATGTCCCCAAAATCTGTCAACAGTAAGCAGGTCCGGACGGTGCTTCGGACCGGGCTGTCGGTCTTTAGATTCGCCACCTCTTCTTGTTACGCCTGCAGTACAATTGACCATGATGCATGTTCGTTTGTTTAGGGATTCGCAAAGCGTGCAACCTACGCGAAATATATAGTCGCATAGTACGTTAAAAACAACAGCAGTCCAAGTCCGTCCATTTGGTACCGAGCCACCTTCACTCACCCACTGAAGGCACTTCATGCCGCGGAAGTGAGAGTCGCCTCTGGACGCGTCTGAGCCGAACGGTTGCGTGACGATGTTGCGCCCGGTCACCGTACAGTGGCGGCGTGTCCTGCCCGCCGTCCCCACTCGTACTGTGGGTGGATGGGCCGGCGCACGGCAGATGTACCACAGCGCGCACCTCTCTCCCCTGCCCGGCCTACTCGTCACCAGCACTTTCTCGCCGATACCGGGCCACCTCAGTTCGGTCCAGGGGGATGCCTACAGGACGACGCGCCGACAGGATTCATAATGAATGGTCAGATTCCATTCACCGATGTTATTCCAATAGTTCGATATCATGTCCCCCCCCCATGGAATGTGACGAAAAGCACCCGCTCATATCTCCCACCCACACAGACATGCACTCACACACAAATACACCATCATGGTCCATATATCCGATATATATGTGGATATCTATATGTCCAATAAATCATCAGGGTCCGAATAGGCCGCTGCTATACGCTGTATAGCAGGAGCCGATCCAAATCTCGATGACATCAGCAAGCTATTTCTCTGCGTTTGGTGCACATCTGTCTCAGTATTGCACATTATCAGAGGAAGACCTCATGCCAAAGCTTTGGAATAGAAAGAGGATAATGGAATCTGGACGTTTATCTTAAACCATATCAGCACGCTCACACCGGTCAGTATGAACTAAACATGGATTGCCGCAGACATGATTGACTGTCCTGTCTGGAAAATGTGAGTCATCAAACTTTTTCAGAAGAGGTCTTCATTTTCAGGTAATATGGTGATGTGGGAAATTGTTATGTAGAAATTCGAAGTGAAATAAGAGACTAGCCTGCATTCCATTCCCCTCCATTTTTATCTCTTCACCTAGTCAGCAATCCTGAGTTTTAACCAGATAATTTCAATGCATATGCACGCACACACACACACACACGCGCACCGAGAAGCATATATATATATATATATATATATATATATATATATATATATATATATATATATATATATATATATATATATATATATATATATATATATATATATATATATATATATATATATATATATATATATATATATATATATATATAAATATAAATATACATAAATATATATATATGTATATATATATATATATATATATATATATATATATATATATATATATATATATATATATATATATATATATATATATATATATATATATATATATATATATATATATATATATATATATATATATATATATATATATATATATTTGCGAGAACACAGAACAATGAGAGCATATTTTTAGTCGCAGCGTTTTGGCTCACGTCTTTTTCAAGTTGATGTTCATGCTTGCGGATGTTTAGCATCCGTCGTTTTTTCAACGCAGATCACGAGACGGAAGTTATTCAGTACTTGCCTACGCTAGCACTGAATAAACCACATAGAGAAATAGTCAATTGAAAACAAACAAAAAACGAAATAAACACGACAGTGATGTTCACTCTATCCTTCTTCCACAATTAGTTCCGCTAAAGCACCTGCAATACTGAAATTATCCGAAACACCATTGCTATTCCTGCATGTGGCAATATGCGCAGATTTTACCGTCTTCCTACATCCCTTCCTTAGTCCACCACAAACAACAGATGAAAGATATCTTCTAAATTGAAACGAAGCATCTAAGTGGTTAGTGGTTAGTGGTGCTATGAAGAAGGAATGTAGGAAGATGGTGGAATCTGCAAGTTTTGTCAATATCAACGGTGTTCCTGCTAGGTTTTGGATTGTAAGTGCTGTAGCGTAATTCATTATGGAATATGATAAAAAGGATGAACATCACTTTCGTATATATTTCGTTTTTAGTTCGTTTTCAATTGACTCCTTGACTATTTGGCTTATTCAGTGTCAGCGCAGGCAAGCACAGCTGTATAACTTCCAACTTGTGATCTGCGTTGAGAAAACTACAAGCGTCAAATATCCGCATGCATGTACATCATCTGGGAGCTAATCTGAC
Source organism: Ashinkailepas kermadecensis (assembly GCA_034440615.1). Lineage (NCBI taxonomy): Eukaryota > Metazoa > Arthropoda > Thecostraca > Neolepadidae > Ashinkailepas > Ashinkailepas kermadecensis. The sequence goes on from JAOTOM010003975.1 coordinate 156,838, forward strand.
ATAGGCGTGAGCCAAAATGTTGCCTACAAAATTATGCCCCCACTGCTTTGTGTTTTCGCAATGTGTCATTCCATCCTAATTAGTGCATCTATATATGAATCCGCCTGCTGTTCCAAAAATTACCCTGCTAATATGACAACCGACTTGGAAACCCCATGTGATACGATTTCATATGCATTGGGTCATCACCGGATGTTATAGCGTGAAGCTCCTAGGTATGAGAATTGGATGGGGCGTGGATAACTCAGTGGATAAGCGGAGCGTTTGGCATGCTGCAAAGGTACTGAGTTCGATTCCCCGCGGTGTCCGCCCTTCCTGCTAGGGTGATAGGCAGGCGACTCCATATGGCCTCACGCTGCTGAGTGCGTGGCAAAGCCACAACCAACAACCAATTAGGTGACTACATATACATACTTCCCATAATGTCTTGGTCAGCGTTTATACGCCTGACGGGATTGCTTCATCCTTTTCCTCTCCCCGTCCTGGGTGAGGGCTATTTCCTGATACATACTTATGTCATGTCGGATGCTCCTTTTGATTACCTCGCAACGATGTTAATGTTAGTTTGCGAACTTCGCCATCTTCCGAATTCCCTTGTGAGTGCACTGTATTCAATGGCTCTAGCTGGCGAATGCTAAGTGTTCAATGGCTGCGTATGTAAATATGTAGTGCCTAATGGTCTTGTGTACGTGTACAGTGTTTAAGGGCTATGCACGTGAGTGCACAGTCCCCGGTGGTTCCATGTGGTTATCTATGGCCTTCAATGCTTGATTGCGCGAGTGCATAGTGCTTAATGCTTTAATGTATTTGTGCTCTGTATGTGAGGCTTTATTGTTGAATGCTTCCATGTCCGAGTGTTTAGTGTGTTTGCGTTGTTTGTGCGCGTGTAGTGTTTAATGGGAATGGGAGTGTATGGCTATGCGTACGAGTATATGTTGTTCAGTGAATATGTATGCGAGTATGTGAATATGTGAATATGCGAGTATGCGAGTATGAGTATGCCTGTATGAGTGAATATGCGAATTTCTCGTGTCCAATGTCATTGTGTGCAGTGTGACAATGTGCTGTAGTAGCTCCTTGCGTGTAGTTGTGTGTGTGTATGTGTGTATGTATGTGTGTGCATGTGTGTGTATGTGTATGTGGGGGTGTGAAGGCGTGTGTGTGTGGGGGTGTGAAGGCGTGTGTGTGTGGGTGCGTATGTGTATACGTGGATGTGTGTGCATCAGTGATCAATGATTATATGTATGCACGGATGCTGATATGCAAGAACTCTGTGTACAGGCGCCGTGTTGCACCGTGCTGCTGTCTGCTGCTGTTCTGTGTACAGGCGCCGTGTAGCATCGTACTATTGTCTGCTGCTGTTGCTCTGTGTACAGGCGCCGTGTTGCACCGTGCTGCTGTCTGCTGCTGTTGTTCTGTGTACAGGCGCCGTGTAGCATCGTACTATTGTCTGCTGCTGTTGCTCTGTGTACAGGCGCCGTGTTGCACCGTGCTGCTGTTTGCTGCTGTTGCTCTGTGCACAGGCGCCGTGTTGCACCGTGCTGCTGTCTGCTGCTGTTGCTCTGTGTACAGGCGCCGTGTTGCACCGTGCTGCTGTTTGCTGCTGTTGCTCTGTGCACAGGCGCCGTGTTGCTATGCTGTCTGCTGTTGCTCTGTGCACAGGCGCCGTGTTGCACCGTGCTGCTGTTTGCTGCTGTTGCTCTGTGCACAGGCGCCGTGTTGCACCGTGCTGCTATCTGCTGGTGTTGCTCTGTGTACAGGCGCCGTGTTGCACCGTGCTGCTGTTTGCTGCTGTTGCTCTGTGCACAGGCGCCGTGTTGCACCATGCTGCTGTCTGTTGTTGCTCTGTGTACAAGCGCCGTGTTGTGCCGTGCTGCTGGCTGTTGTTGCTCTGCGAGCAGGCAGGTAGTGTGAAATGACTCGGTGAGTGGGTGTATGCAGTGCCCAATTGCTTCACGTGTACGGTGCTGTAGTGCCTCACGGATCTGGTATGTCACCATTGTCCGTGTATTGCAAGACACCTTGAACTGGTGCGACGAGTATCCAGCTGATGGCTCGCAGTCACCTGAACTGGTGCGACGAGTATGCTGAGGTTTGCTGTAGTGCCATCACTACGGATCTGGTGAACTGGTGACGCGAGTATCCAGCTGATGGCTCGCAGTCACCTTGAACTGGTGCGACGAGTATCCAGCTGATGGCTCGCAGTCACCTTGAACTGGTGCGACGAGTATCCAGCTGATGGCTCGCAGTCACCTTGAACTGGTGCGACGAGTATCCAGCTGATGGCTCGCAGTCGATATGCGTCTGAAGTATTCCGTCTGAAGTATTCCGTCTGAGATATTCCGGAGGTGGCGTCACTCTTCATTTCAGCGATTGGTCCCACCTCTGACGGGTCTGCGTCTTTCCATGGGCCAGGCCGACACCGGCCCAGCCACTTTCTATGAGCGAAAGGAATTTATCCACTTGCTGAACAGTTAAGTTTTTAATTGGCTAGTGACTTCACAATTTACGGGCAGATAATAACTTGATGCTTTCTTAGAGACATTTCACATAAGCAAGTGGTACTTGCTTTAATCCATATCAATGAATTGATGGCACAATATTTTGGATAGGAACTGATCGTCTTAGTTCTTGGGCAAACTTCTTGATGTATTTATCCCGTGTAAGGCTGTTCGCTCTACCCCATGTCCATCAGTGACGTGTGATCTCGTGTCCGCTGAAGGTCACTACCCTCCACCCTCCTCCAATTTTTTGGCTTTTCCGCGGCAATGCCGGCTCCACCGCTGCCAGCAGCTGAGGCTTGCAATAACTTCAGGTCATTACACAAGGCATGTACCTGAGGCATGGAACTCAGGAGAAAATGTCGCCCCGCTCAGCTTGGGCCACGTCGTCATGACGTCACAACTGCAGGTGTGTACAGCGATGTATCATGTCTTACATACGGAGTTGGTAGCAACACCTGGTGAAGGCGACATATAGGGAATTGCCCGAGTTGCGCCACTTTCGGCGAGACGTCATATGGCAGCTGCCCTATTCAAGATAAACAGCTGACTTTGCTGTCAATGGCTCGATCAATGTATCAATTTTGACGACAACAAGCAATAATATTGGTCTATGCAGAGGGAAAATATGATCAAGGCAGGTGGTTGTATACAAAATACTCATTTCGAACACCCCCGGCCCTTTGCGGACCTGAGATGCCTCGATGTATTTTGCATCGAACCAAATCAATATTGTGTGGTTTTGTTTTGCATGAGTCATTGAAATAACACGAGGGATGACTTGCTCGTATTTCTGACAATAACAAATCACACGGTGACAAATATATACCCATAGAACTTCCAGACTTTTTCCCCAAAGTTCAAAATTGGCGAAACGACCGTGTGTGAAGCATGATGGCGCATTTGGTACTCCGCTTTTGTGAAATAACATCAGCCAATGCTTGATCGGATGACCGAAATGTGCTAAAAATATCCAATGATATGAATGCATGAAATATGCGCTTTTACTCACAGCTCAAGCTTTTAGTTTTCGTTGTCACTTCTCCATAAGATTCAAATATCGTAAGAAATGGGAATGGGACATAAATATTTTCAAGGTATTCTCTTTTAAAGGCCACCGGCCGCGGTGACCATTCAGCAGCTTAAAAGTATGAATAAAATTCTGCAAATATGTTGTCCTTTACCTGTCGCCCAGTGACCAGCGCGATCTTGTCGGTGCCGCAAATATGGGCTGTGGCACAGTTCGGGCACTTTCCCATGCCATATCGACCAGGTGCTTTTTTCCATACCATGTCCACCAGTTGCACTTTCCCATACCATGTCCACCAGTTGCACTTTCCCATACCATGTCCACCAGTTGCACTTTCCCATACCATGTCCACCAGTTGCACTTTCCCGTACCACGTCCACCAGTTGCACTTTCCTGTACTGTGTTCACCAGTTGCACTTTCCGATGTCATGTCCATCAGTTGCACCTTCCCATGTTATGTCGACCAGTTGCACTTTCCCGTACCATGTCCACCAGTTGCACTTTCCCGTACCATGTCCACCAGTTGCACCTTCCCATGCCATATCCACCAGTTGCAATCCAAGGTGTAAGAATGTGCTAAATGTTGAGAAAAGTCATGTTCAAAGCCCAATCTCTTCATGCATCAAACACATAGCAAATTATCCAGAAATGGTTATTAATATACTAGTATTTGTGTTTAATAATATTAAGGCGGAGACAATGATGATGGAGGGGGATAAAGAAGCCGCCGGCGTGCTGCCAGTGGCTGAATATCCAAGCTGGTGGCGGATAAAGAAGCAACATCTCTGGCGCATTACACGAGTTATTATTAAACACCCCCGGGGTTTGCCTCCCCTTGTGCCTCCTGCTCCCCCGTGCCCTGCCTTGGGGGTGCGGTGGGTTTGGTTGTTTGGTGTGTTTTTTTTCTCCTTTTGTGTCTGTGTTGGGTGGGTGTTGTTTGTTTGGTTTGTTTTGTTCTCTGTGTGGTTTTTTGTTGTTTGTTTAGTGTTGTGGTTGTTGTGGTTTGGGTGGTTGTGTTTTTGTTGGTGGGTGTTTTTGTTGTGTGTTTTTTTTTGTTGTGTTTTGTTTTGATTTTTTGTTTGTTTGTGTTTTGTGTTTGTTTTGTTTTTTTTTTTTTTTTTTTTTTTTTTTTTTTTTTTTTTTTTTTTTTTTTTTTTTTTCACCTTGACATTGTGCCTCTCTCGTGATCCGTGCTACAGTGTTGTAGAACGGAATTAAAAGCAGAACGACCCGGGCTATGCAATCCTCACAGAGGAGGTAGATTCACCAGTCAAGATGGCTCCATGTTCCCCCGTCTCGGAGGCGACTGTGATACTACGCATAGATGTCATCGCGCCACGCTTCTGAACGTAGCGCGGCTTGCCGAGGAAAAAAAGGAAAGATCTGCGAGTGGATTCAGGTCCCCATATGCTGGTGGCGTTCTGTCCTCATGGCTCCGTCCATGTTCTTGTTGGTTCTTTTTTAAACTCAGATAGGTGCATTGACCATCGTCGATTATGAAGATGAATCCAGAATGGATCGACTCACACGGAATGTTTTGCTTGTGTTCGCCTTTTTCGTTCAGCTGTCGCAACAACCCTACAGGCAACACTCGCGGAGTGCGAATGCCATCTCAAATGGATTGACCGACTTTCTCAACAAGGTGTTTGGAAGGGTGTCCTACTCCCGAACCAACCGTACGATGAGGAGGATAGTCATTTGGTGCACAAGCAGCGCTATGCATGCCGGGGTTGGGCATGACTTTGATTGTCCGTTTAAGATTCGCCTATTTATGGGCTCCATGCAAGTTGAGTCGGTTGGGTCGAACTGTCCCTCACATCAGCATGCTTTTGATACGTGGCCCAAAGGCGACAAAATGCCGACCCTCATGTAGGAGCCCTGCGGGCAGTGCGGAGAAGCCGATCGCTCGAAGGGAAGGGCTATTAATATTGCCGCATGGAAGCGGACATTGCGCCAACCTGGTGTCAGAGGTCGTCCCCCAGCCCCACCCCACCCCTACCCCACCCGTAGCCACCATCCAGCATCAGTAGTTCAGCACCACGAGACGTGGCGCCACCTGCATCGGAGGCGCTGCGAATGGTAACCATTTATGTAATCCGACAAGTTTGTAAAGAAAACAACGTAATATATAGCATGACTATTAAAAATAAAGCAAAATGCGAACAATTAAACATTGATCGATAACATACTCGAGACTCATTCAGGGCTCATGAAACCTGTCATAAATGTATTAAATAACGCATTCAGCAACGCAGACAATAATCTGCTTGGATTTTGGAGCGCCGGGTTTGGATTTCCGTGGATTCGTCAGAAGCAGTGATCTGCCGGATGATTTTCAGATATAATTAGTGGTTCACATCATGATGTAGACTTTGCTGTTCGTATGCAATCCCCTGCCCATGTCATCTCCCTACAACATGTCATGTCATGTCCATGTAATCTCCCTATAGCATGTCATGTCATGTCATCTCCCTGCAGCATGTCACGTCATGTCAATGCCATCTTTTCCTTGGCATGACATTTCTTTTCAACATGTAATGTCATGCCAATGTCATCTCCCTGCAACATGTCATGTCATGTCATCTCCCTACGACATGATCTGTCGGTATGGAATATATTTGATGACTAATGAATGATCGTGTACACTTCACGACATTTGACGTGGATTGACACAGCGTTAAGTCACCGAGTAATGTCGGATCTGCAAGTTATCTCTGAAAAACACCGTGCTGATATTTTCCGAATCAGTAGCGTAAAAGCGCTGTTCAATGGGGCTGCGCGTCAGCAGTGGCAAGCACTACAATTCGTGCATAAATATTTGTGTTAGGCGGAAAAAGAGAGTCTATATTCTAAATAATGCTCAGCAAAGGCAGCCGGAAAATGACATACAAAAAAAATACAATTTTAAGCATCATAATGTATTACTTTGCATTAGGGGCTTCCAATCGCTCACTTGAAACAGCTATCAAAGGTGATGTTTCAAACAAACAAATGGCATGAGGATGCACCATGGAAGTTCCGGTGTACGAGCATCTCCATGCAGAACGTTTCTACCGCCTTTCACAGCGTGAGTTACAGTGTGCGGATCGATCAGGTCTATGGACTTCCAACAAGCCTATGAACACAGGCCTATGGGCCATACGCGTTGAACACGCATTGCTTCTGATATCAGCGAAGCTCCCCGAAGGTCATCAAGGCAATATGTTGTCTTATTTATCGATACCTGGTGCATATGCACATATCCGTAAATAGGTAAGTAATTAACGTTAATGACTGCAACTTCCCGAGCTGTTGAAATTCCTGCAAGAGTCGAAGTCCGGTAGGGCTCAATATTTCCCGTAAGGTGATTTTCAGGTTGTGCGAGCCTGGAGGCACGGTCACCAAAACATTGCGAGTGGTGTTTTCCCATGTCCTCGGTGTTTTTTGTTTTATTTAGGTGCCGACAGCCATTTGTTTGTTTGAATATCTGTCACCATCCGTTGGCCATCGTCAGCTGGCTAATTACGCTAACGCTAAAGTTGCAAAACATAGGTAGTACCGAACAATACTTGGTGGTGCTCAAACACAAACTGTTAATAATGCATCACAATATGCAATTATCAGACAGCAGCACAGGTATTTCAAGAGCTATCGGGCCAAATAGTCTTCAGACAATCAAGATATATTTATTGACCGAAATTTCACGTCAGAGATCAAAGCAGGACGCAGTCGACAAGAACGCTGTCGACAAGAAGTCGACAAGCACACTGAGCCAGCAACACCGGCAGGATCGCCGCAGGCACAACGCCGGAGTCAGCGTCAGCTGGATTGGTGCAGTCGCAGGCCACGCTGGTGACGTCACGTCCGCCGTCCGGCGTCACGCAGCGATGTCTACGTCACGTCTCGCCACGTACAGCCAACAGGGCGGCCTGTGTGTTTTTGTTGCCGGCCGTCGCGCCGGGTCTGCCGGGCGTCTGCCGCGCACGTCGACGACTGCACCCGTAATGACGGCTCGTGCGCGCCGGATCGCGGCACGTGCGCCGCTTTCGTCACAATCTGAGATCACCAGCGAGCCGGCGGCTCCGATGTCAGGCTCGGTTTCATAATTGAAAGTCGCTCGGCGGAAGCGTGCGACCAATGGCGGTTTTCGAGCAGAAGATATCCACAGGACCTGAGGTTCGATCACCATAAACATATGTTGTCAGAAGTCAAGTGTGACCGCTCATCAGCTATGTCATATTAGTTATGAAAATTATGTCATAAATGCATACAGAGAACTTTTCAAAGGTATGCAGTGAAACATGGAATATGACTGATGAGCCGAGAAATGTGTACATATACATACATGCACTTGCATATCCCTTTGTATATATATACATAGAGAGAGAGAGAGAGAGAGAGAGAGAGAGAGAGAGATGCAATCTGGATCACATCATCCCAACGTATTCAAGAAGTAGCTATGGCAGACTGAACTCTGACGGCAACGCCTCTTGTGGCTACTTTCACCATCGACATTAAAATGTGACGGCAGTTGACACTGCCCTGATTCTCACGATGCCGTCACCCTCATTTATTCCTGGGAGAGGGCACCAGTGTCGATCCCAGCCAGTGGTGTCATTTTATTTACGCCACTGGCTCCCTCAATCATTTATTTGCCCCCAAATCAGACTGAAGCTTAACTATTGAGCCAGTGACGTCAAATCCATCAAAAAGGTTGATTTTTCACCCTCCCAAACAATTTCACAAAGTGACACCCGTGTTCCCAGGTGATAGCAGCCTGCAATTGCAGGTCGCGAAGGCTGTCCCCAGGGCTGGCGATTGCTCTGGAAAGTGTTTGGGGCCAGGGTCGAGAGGCCCTCAGGTCATAGGAGCTCCCTCGAGCACAAGGAGCTTCCTCCCTCAGGTCATAGGAGCTCCCTCCCTCCACCCTCCCGATTAAAGACTTCCCGGATTTCGGCCACTATCTCTCCCCCTAAGAAGCGAAAAATCGTAAGCATCAATATTTTGATCACTGAAAAGACACCTTGGAAAAGACGTCGATTTAGTATTCGGTAAGTGGTAAGTAAGCGCTTGTAAGGCCCACACGCATTCGTAAGGGTCCGTACACGCCGATCGGAGCGCCGCCTGGCGGGGGCGCGCGCTGACTCGCAGGTGGGGGTCGCCGGCCGCCCAGCTGGTGGACCTTCTGGGCGGCGTCCTGAGGCGTGCGGAGCGAAGAGTAGCTCACCTCTGAGTGAAGACGAGCCGCCGTGAGCGGGTGGCAACCTCGGCGGCGGAGCCTCCAGTGCTGATCCTGTCGCCGATTTGGCATTTGAAGCGGCACTTCCAAAACGGCGCTGGGACAGGCTGGAGGAAGCGACCATCCCAGGTTTTCCTCACCCCATTCTGACCACCCAAGTGACCATCAGCAGGTTTTTTGGTGCGTGATACACTAATACCCAGGCAACAAGTCTGCTGTGACCCCGATCAGGATTAGCTCCGGCTAGCCCGAGTTGCCAGATTGGGCAAACCAGCGTTCAGGCCGCTGTGCTTGGCGTTTCAAACACCGGCCCAGGCAGAACGCCGACCAAAACCCGAGTCCAGCCCGACCAGGCAACACCCTACTTGCGCTCTGGCATACCCGAGTACGGGACGCGGATGTCGTAGTTGAACCTGGGCAGAGACACGCTGTAGCACATTGTCCGACCGGTTTCCCCAACTGGGCTGCGCTCGGGCATACCCGAGTTGCTCGCGCATGCCCGATTTCAGCCCAGGAAGAGATACGCCGCGATACGTGGACAGATCTGTGGCCCCATGCTAGCTGTGCTGGAGCATGCCCACCTTGCGTTGCTTGGGCTAGCCCAGGCATGGGGGACATCTGCGCGTGCAAAAAGGTTCACTGGTTGGGCCCGATCTGACATTCCCGAGAGTATTCCGACCACCGCTGTTAAAGTTCGGTCGATTATTTTGGTGCTACGATGCGCCCACGTGATGAAATGTTGGGGCCCATCAGCTGTCCATTTTCCATCTTTGACCAATATGTCGGTAATATTGTGTATACTCGCAACATGTCGAAATGTTCTATGTTCTCCAGAGTCCGTCACTGTCGCCTGTAACTAGCAATTTGTGCAATGAAAGTGATACAATACGTGATATATTCCACACAATGTATTCGTCTGAGATCAACAAAGGTAATATGAACCATCATGTTAGTAAATTCATACACAAGGGGGTAACTTCTTTATTGAGACATCAGCAATGCTTGGCATGACAACATGGCCAAATACTCATCGAGCGGGACCACTCCTGGGCCACCGTGTGAGGTGGCCCTAACAGCAAGGGCTTCCGCACGAGCCATGGCCGGTTCTGCAGACGTAGCGACACCAGTAGCGACAGCGGTTGGCTCCACAGTCACTGAATGCGCCGGCTGTGTCTATCTCTGCTGTCCGACAGCCATTTTGCCGACCAACTGTGGCCTTGTTTGTGCTTGTCGGGTTGCATAGGGTAGGAACGTATCAGAAAGTGGGTGGGGCAGGGTCAATGATTAGGGCGCACCCAGGAATTTCGCAAAGCACCATGGTTGAGCACTTTTGGATAGATAACCCGATAATTTCAATCTTGAACACACGAATTTCACCGCTAAGGGGATGGGGGCAGGGCCCCTAGGCGCGCCTATGGATAACAGCAACATGTGATACTGAAAAAGAACTATCATCACAATATAAGTACTTTCAAATTCACACTTCTTGCTGGACATGGAACTCTTTTCACGACTGATGGATTCTTTTGTAATAACAGGTTTATCTTCCTGGTGCGAGTTGTAGTATTACTGTTCAAACAAAACACAAAATTCAACTTCCGCTATGTGCGTATGTGAGGGTGGGTGGGTTGCAAGCTCATTATTACCGCTTCACTAATGGTTATGTGGTGTGCCCTAGTTTCCATGATATAGTATTATACGTCTTTAAGATGTCACCCGTTGTAAATGTTCACCGATGTTGATGAGGAGAAAGAATAAGCAAGAACGAAGCTTGCTTGCTGGTTCATGGCAAAAGAAGTCTCGTGATTGGTGCTGGAGAGGATGAGAAAAAGGAAAGACAGGTGATCGCTGATTGAACATTCTTTGATCTGGTGAGTGGCAGACCAAGATTGGCAGGCTGACATACTGGGGCAAAAAAAACGCAATAAATAAAATGCATGGTATGGTGTTCGTCCTCAGGGCCTAACTTCAACACATAGATGATCAATCACCTCAAACATCTCTGTAGTACACATCGTGCACTTCAGAACATCCGCCACTTGAAACGAAATGCTACAACTATATCATGTGGCACCCGGCTGAAGCGGAATGTAATCGCTTATTTTGTGGACCAACAATTCAGTGCAAAATAGCCGACAGAAGACAACACACGGCACCTCATGAAGTCATAACGTGGTCAGACTTAAGATCCATAAGGGCCCATCCTGAATTCAATTCGATGACTAGTTCTCTTCTTCCCACGCTTTCTGGTGGCTAATAAATCCGAATAACCGTTGCTTTTTGTTCACCAACGATATTTTTTTGTATCGGCGCGTTTTTGCAGGCACCGAAGTGTTCATTTAGTGCGCGGTCTTCTTGTTCCTTTTCTAGGACCATGTCGATTTTTGAGGGCCCTAGCCTGTTTTTGAGGCCCCCATGTGGTCTAAAACCCCGCTGTGCTTTGAGTTGTGGTTTTTTGTTTTTTTTAAGCTCCCGGTGTGTTTATTTAGAACTGCGAAGCATGTTTCAAGGCCTTGCCGTTTTTTTGCCAGACTGGGTACGCTTTGCAGGGCCCGGTGCGTTTTCATCCTCTCAGGCTCTCGCTGTGTTAATTCGGGGCTCCTTGCTCATATTTGTGGGACCCCAGCACGATATTAGGGGCTCCGGTATAATTTCTCGGGGTCCTGTCATGACTCTTCGGGTACAGGCGCGTGGTTCCGGGGGAATCCGACGCTAGTTTTCTGGGCTCGACGCAATTTTTGTGACTTATTCTGAATTATGTAAAGTCCCAGCCAAGGCCTGATTTTTCGGGCCTTCGGCGACATTTTTGTGTCCCGTCGCGATTTGTCGAGCTCCGGTACGTTTTTCGGTGCCGTATGCGATTTGTTAAGGCATCTGGTGGTATGTTTGGGCTAAGGGGCGATTTTCCTGGCTCGGACATTCATTTTTCGGAATATCTTTATTTTGGAGGGCTCCGGCTTGATGCTTGTCGGGTTCCGATGCGATTTTGGGGCCACGCTGCGCTTATTTGGAGACATCGACGCCAATTTTTAAGAGACCCAAGGGAATTATTGATGCCTCGGCTAGAGTTTATGCGACTACCGACAGGTATTTTGGGTCCCAAACGCGATATTTGGGGGGCTTGGCGCTAGTTCACGGGGCGCGTTGTATCTGGGCCCCAGCGCGATTTTGGCGTTCCTCAGCGCAAATGTTTGGGCCCGGTGTACGTTTTTTTGGTATTCGCTGTATTTATTTATAACCCCTAATTCTGGGGCCCCGTCGCGAATTTATCTTGCCTTAGAACCATTGTTGGGGACCCCGGAGCGATTCTTGAGTTCTTGGGAGCGCACCTCTTTAGGATGGAGGGGGGATTTACCTCTTTAGTATGCCACTGCGGCTGCTCAACAAGTTTTTTTTTCAGCCGATGGTACCCGTCAGTACCCGTCAGATTGGAAAGGCCCTCAGAAAAACTTTCTTTCGGGACCTGTTCTGAATTTTCCCGTGCCCGGGTGGACTCGATAGAGTCCCTTTGTGATTTTGGGGTCGACTTATATTTTTGTAAGCCTCCTGCGCGAGATTTGTGGACCCCAGTACGATTATTCGGGATCCCGGTGCATTTTTTTCGGTGATCCAACGCGCTTCTTTTCCGGGGTCCGACGCCTTTTTGGGATCCTTGGCTCAATTTGTGTGGCCGCAGAGTAACATTCCGGGAAGAAATTGATTTTTGGGAAGCCAGCTACGACCTGTGGGGCTCCGGTGCGACTTTTTGGGCCCCTAGTGTGATTTCCAAGGGCAGCGGCGCGACGCTTTTGGGTCTAAGTGCGATTTTTGGACCCTGTCGTCATTTGTTGGGATGCATATCGCGAGCTTTAGTGACCTCGACACGTCTTCGGGGGCCCAACACGTCTTGGTTTCTTTTGTAGCGATTTCTGGGACCCCAGAGTGATTTTCAATGCCCGGACTGCTTTTTTTTTGTTGCGCCGGCTTCATTTATTGAGTGTTCCCGATGTGACTTTTGGGGCACCGGTGCGACCAGTCGAGCCTCTGGCGTGATTTTGAGGAGCACGGGCGCGACTTCTTGGTACTTTCAGGCTCAGCGTTATTTTCAAGAACCCCGGACGACTTTTTTCGTCCCCCAGCGTGATTCTCAGGGCACAAGCGCGATCCTTTGAGGACCGCAGCATGATTTTTAGGGGCCCAGCCCGTCGTTTTGTGGCCCCATCGTGATTTTCGAGGATCACGACACTATTTTTTTGTGCTCCCAGTGTGGATTTCAGGGGCCCAGTCCGACTTTTTGGGGACCCAGCGCGATTATCAGGGGCCCGTCCCGATCTTTGGGAACCCAGCGTCATCTTGAGAGCCCTGCCAGACTTTTTGGGGCCAAGCGTCACTTTCTGATGTCCCGGCGAGACTTTTTGGCTCCCAGCGTTATTTTCAGGGGCCCTGCCCGACCTATTAAGGCCTTCACATGATTTTCTGGGGCCCTGGTGCGACTTATTGGGGTCCCAGCACGACTTTCTGGGGCATCATCGGTATTTTCAGAGGTGATGTCCCACCTTTTGGAGCCCTCAGCGTCAATTTAGGGTCCCGGAAGGCTTTGTAGGCCCCCAATGTGATTTTCATGGGCATTGGTGGGATTCTGGGGCCCCTAACGTAATTTGCATGGGCCTCTGCGCAACTTTTTGGGGGCCCGATGTGATGTTATCGGCCCCGGTACGATTGTTCGGGACACCAACAGGATTTGTAGGGAGCCTGGCGCTATTTTTTCGAACCCCGGCGCGATTATTGGGGGCCGACAACCTCTCAGGAGGACTGCTCCAATGCCCCCCTTCGGTACGCCACTGCGCATGTCCCAATTATTTTATAGCTTAACAATGACGTTGATGGAGATCGCACTACATCGACTTTCCTATGCCCATTTAACTGCTCGCACCACAAGTAGTGTTCAGAAATATACAACCTGCAATTGACCTAAATTCATCCCATTACCTTCGGGGTTCTTAAATTTCGGCCTGGACGTAAACATCACTGGACGATGAAAGGCCTCTATAGTAGTCTCCGTTGTAATTCGGTGTTTTAGTACTTTTAATCCAAATGACTTCATTGAATAGACTCTGGGATCAGAGTCTTTGCTAAGCAGAGATGGTTACATATACCATGAGTCCACCATCTAACCGAACCATTTCTGTTGAACGACATAATTTGAATTCAATGTTTAACGTGCTGTCAATGCCACTACGCAGCTGAAGATCCACTCGGGTCAGTTGCCAGGCTCGTCATGTGCCTTATCAGGCCACATGACCAGCATCACTCGTCATTGGTCATCATTCTTCATATCACTCCTCATGTGACCTTTTCAGGTCGCATCACGTGGGCCTAATCCTCTCGGGGGATTCTGAAATTCTGAGAGGCGTTCTCGCACTTGAAGTTGACATAATAGGGTGTGGACTTCATCATTGCACCTATGCCACCATAATCAATGATGGAATAAGTATTTTGCTATGTTGGATGCCAGCACCGAGAATACCCAGCCATCTGACTGAAGCAGTTGGATATCTGTGTGCTGTCTCAAACTGTGAAAATCCATTGAAATGTGGAAACTTTTACGTTCCATCCCATACTACAGTAGCACAATGGGTGTATCTGGCAGTAATTTGTATGCTTCAATAATCAAAATGCATATAAATGTTGAAATATATGGCAGCTAGGACCAAGACCATGTATAATACATCGCTATGTAATATCAAGGCAAGGAACTTGCAACTTGCGAATTGTATGTCTTACATTGTGTGTGTTACGTTACTGCCTTCAGCCTTTATAATTTTATACTGCAGACAATATTAATGAAATAGATGTTAAATATGGTAACAGCCAAAGAACCACAGTGAAACTCTAGTATGAATATATTTTGGTACTGGCTGGTACATTATCTGCTTTATAGTTTTTTTTTCATAACATAATATAATGTGTGAATATCCATACATCTGTTGCATTACATCAATTCCTAAGTTAGTTGCATTGTTGTAAGGTCATGTCCAAGTGTGCATGACTTTAAAAATGAAGTGCTACGATGTGATATGTGCAGATTTTACTTAGTTATAGATTGCAGGGAGTTTTTCCCATATTCAAATGCGTGCATGCTGCTTTTTTGGAAGTATAAATGTTTCAAAAGTGGGTGGGCCAGCTACCATTATTGCCCCCACCCCCCACCCCCCCCCCCACCCACTTTGAAAAGTGGGTGGGCCATGGCCCCTCTGCCCCCCCTCCCATCATGGAACATCATGAAACATGCTGTGAACAATCGCTACCTTGATCCCAGCCAGACCAAATATAACTTGAGAATTTCACATTGACTATTTTATCTGCAAGCATTACAATTACACATGCTAGATTCACAGCAAACAGAAAACGTACCTCCACGAAATTTTTCCATGTACAAAACAGCTAACTAATTTTAGGGATATTGCCCTTTCACAAACTGATACAATTGCACACATAAATAGGCGCATTGACAAATACCTGCACACCTGAGCAGCATGCCACGTCAGGACGGGCAACCTGACAGTACAGAAATCAAAGCAGACAAAGAACCCAACAGAAGAAACCTTTACATTTGTATTTATTTCAGCGATCTTTGTTCTCTCCACAGCTATGCAAGACTATACACAGTAACAATAAAGTTGAGATGCACACACAGAAGAAAACAAAAACGCGACGAAAATATCCAATGTTGCCAAAGACATAGCAAGCATGCCTTGAGCAAGATAACCATTTGTTCAAACCCTCCTAGACTACGTATGTGTGTGGCCAGCAAACACCACATACTGTTGCAATGAACACAGCTATGAGGAAGACAGAGGGTGCGATTAATTATGAGGATGAAGGATCGCTACAAAATGCATGCTAACCATATATGACCCGCTAACCATATATGGCCCGGAAAAGCCGAGTGTCCCATGCTGGTCTTCTCGTTGCCGCCTGCTAAGGATAGTTTCTCCGACAGGTCATTTGTGATTAGCTGTCTCATAACGCAGCTGACGTATCGCTCCAGGTTTCCGTTGCTCCGTACTAGGACTTCGAGTTGTCCACCTATATTGAAATGATGCAGTACATTTTAGTTAGTGTCTCCAAATCACGTCTTTGCATAGCTCATTGGCACTTTCATCTCAATAATAAAGGCGCTTGGTGTTAAAGGTAAAAGCTACACTTTTGCAACCCATGTGTGTATGGCATAATCAGCCGAGACAGTCGTGTGTATGGCATTATCAACCGGGACAGTCGTGTGCATGACATTATCATCCGAGACAGTCGTGTGTATGACATTATCAGCCGAGACAGTCGTATGTATGACATTATCAGCCGGGACAGTCGTGTGTATGACATTATCATCCGAGACAGTCGTGTGTATGACATTATCAGCCGAGACAGTCGTGTACATGGTATTATCAGCCGGGATAGTCGTGTGTATGGTATTATCAACCGAGACTGTCGTGTGTATGACATTATCATCCGAGACAGTCGTGTGTATGACATTATCAGCCGAGACAGTCGTGTACATGGTATTATCAGCCGGGATAGTCGTGTGTATGGTATTACCAGCCGAGGCAGTCGTGTGTGCGGTATTATTGCTCCAAACCTGAATTTCACGCCGCCTGCCCGTCTGGTGTCGGCCTCCAGGAAATATTTGACGCCTTGAGAAGACGTAGCCTGAAAGTACAGACGAATGCAATGGAGGGAGGTGCATTCGAGACGAAGTGTGTCGTTTTTGATAACCTAACACACGATGTGGTGCTGGAGTCGGTTTTTTTGGTCTGCAAACAATGTGGTAATGCGCTAATTTCCCCTACCAGGAATTGAAGCTCAGCTTTATACTGAAGACACCTATTTCTGTGCAACACCATTCCGCAGTTCGCTTTCCCACACAGATGGATCAGCAGGCCTGTCAGCTGACGCCGGATATTTGTTAGTGCACAAGCGAACACTCACTGGCCCACGGGACAACGGTTCATCAACATAGAGACTTGTGACTCATCTCTAGCACATTTCTCGGCGACCGGATTCTTCTCTCGGTAACCGTTCTGGCCGCGTAATTACTATCCACAGGCGCAGTTGCCATGGTAGCCGTTCTGGCCGTGTAGCTACCATGGCAACCGTTCTGGCCGCGTAATTACTATCCACAGGCGCAGTTGCCATGGTAGCCGTTCTGGCCGTGTAGCTACCATGGCAACCGTTCTGTCCACGCGATTGTCATACACAAGCGCAGTGTTGTCGGGTGCATCGACGGAGCACGTGGAATCTTGTAAGTCCCTGCCTGAGCCTGCTGAAGAAGCTGCCGGCGACTCCACTGATGAGGTGACGCCGTGTCCTCAGATGACAGCCGGTATGCAGGCAAACCCACCGGTAGGTAGGAGTCCGTCGGATGTTGTCGTCGGCGACATGATTACGGGCTGGCAAAGAGACCAACTGGCGGCGCTGCTGACCACATTCCTGGAGGCGTCTCAAGGGGTTACTCGGGTATGAGTCAGCATAGCGATGATGATGTTGGCCTGGAACTCCAGCCGGATGGTGCGCACCCAGCATTCGCAAGGCCATACCCCGTTTCGTGGCCACCTGAGGAGCAGCTGAAGTAGCAGCTGGACGAGGTGCAGCGCTGCCGTGTCACTGGGAAGGCTGAGCCCTCCTACTGGAGCTCTCCCATCAGCATGGCTGTCAACAGCTCTGGTGAAGTCAGCACTGTTCAACATATGAAGGCGATAAACAAACTTTTGGTTTACAAACTTTGCTTTTCCCCCAATATTGATGAAATTATTTGCTCGTTGTACGGCTTGGACTGTACATCCGACTTTCAGTTAATTAGCAACACCCACGATTGTCCACATCCAGTTATTGACAGAGGGACTGTACACTCGTCCTCCAGTCAATTAGCAACACCCACGACGGTCCATATGCAGTCATTCACAGAATCCAACAAAACGTGGCCCATAACGTAAACAACTACTTTCCCTTTCTCTGGATACCACCCCGCAGTGGGGTGAGCATCGTTACTCGGCTGGCTAGAAACAAAATGGCGCTCCCTCGAGTTACCACAGCCGCCCCGATAAGGGGCTTGGAAGCATGGATGTGTTTCCGGGGGCTCACGCAGTCTCCACCGTCCATCCATCTCTTCCCTTCCCAGTATCCATCTAGTACCGACGTCCCTTTGTATGTCCTTCATCCAAACCTGCAACAACATTATCTGCCCTGTCACGAGCAGGTAGGCCAGCTTCCCCTGGTCTGCCCATCAGCTCAGTTGTATCGGGGTAGTCGCGCCCCCTCGGCCCGTCCCCCGGGTTGACGGAGTCCTGAAGGTTGAGGTCCCCCGTCGCACGGTGCTAGTTGTGACGAGGGACCAACACGCCTCTTTGGACCCGACGTCCCGGAGGGGCGGGTGGGCCCGTAGGGCCCCATACGGGCCAAGCGACAGGTTGCCTCGGGCTAGGGGCCTGGGTTTCTTCCTAGTTCCTGCCGGCCTGGCCGGCTGGGGTCAAGGGGTGGGCGGCGCTGACGTGCGGTTGGGGTGGTGAGCCTCTCTCCCGGCCGCGCAAAGGCGCCGCCTGCCCCGTATAGCTCCGCGGACGTTTGGTGTCCTGCTGGTACGGCAGCAGGCGTCCCCATGTAGGGCCGCTTGCGGTGGAACGTCACGCGGGGCCGAAAACATACACACTTTCATGGATACTTCCAACCCCAAAACTCACCTTGGGCCTTTAAAAAAAGGACCGGCTTCACTAGCGGAAGCCGTAACACTGACCCAACACCGGCAGAAGCGTACCGCCATGCGCGTCTCCCTCCCCGTCCCGTCGTGACTACCACTGCTTCCCATAGCGGGAATGTAGCCCGAAGTAACAGTTTGGAACCCCGGTTGACTTTCCCGCGAATACTAATACTGAAATCGAGTGACCCTGAAAGGAGTTTGTCTGCTCTTTCGCCCTTTGAGCGGAAGCGTGGGTGTGACAAATTTGGAGACGTCGCCAGATGCGAAAAGCTACGATATGGAGGAATCGAGGTAGAATTTCGGAGCATGATAACGCTAAGAGAACCCTCGAGGCAACATAATTTACTGACTATGCGAGAGACCAGGACAGGGTGTGGATGTCATTATGCCTATTTTAGTTCAGCCACATAAGACAAAGAACCGCTCCAAAGGTGTTATAAACTGTTTCGATTTAAGGGACGTACCGGACTTTGACATTGTCGAAGGCCTGGCAGAATTTGCTGTCATTGAAGCGCGTAGGATCAAGGTAAGGAGAGGAAATAAACTGCAAGCGACGAACAACATTGTCTTGACTTTTAATTATACAAACCTCCCCTCGACAATACACGTAGGGTACGTCAAGGTGAAGGTGCGTGTTTTTATTCCAAACTCCATGCGATGTTTCAAGTGTCAGAGATACGGCCACACTACCTAGGATTGCCGTGGTCGCCCACCATGTGGTAGGTGTGGCACGGTAGAACACACCAGCGAAAAATATGAAGCCGAAAGCGTGTGGTATGTGAATTGCGGTCAAGGACAGGTACCGTACACTGCCTTTGACAAGGCCTGTCCAGTAAATGTGAAGAAAAAAAATGTAACCTTGAAATGCTCTAGGAATATATATTTTAAACAGGCGAGAAAATCTACGCGGATACCCATCCCAGTGTGTCGTACGCAAGCCAGGTAAAAAGCACACAGCCTGACACCACTCACCGAAAGCTTACCAGTGCCTCTCAGTTTATATCCCAACTTAGTGATTTGCTACGATCTTTCGGACACGCCTGCATCTCATTGCCGGAGCGAGACATGAATTCTTACGCTGAACCCCTTTCTATCACTTCCGGGTCAAAATCACCTCCACTTTCGACCGACTTATGGAGAAACTCAATTTCTGCAACAATGTTACCTGCTGCCAACACCGGCAGATCATTGCCACTTCAAAACGTAAACCTCCAAAGGCAGGAAGCCGAAAGACGCGCCAGCAATGCGAAGCGAGCGCGTCTGGCTGAAATGGAAGCGAAAGCGCATTCTGGCTGAAAGCGAGCGCGTCTGGCTGCCCCCCCCCCCCCTAGTGACGTCACTTTGGGGGATATAATTGTGGGGGTGGTTTCTGGCCCTACTCGTCGAGCGCTTGCCGATGACACCTCTCGTTTTCGTGCGACGATTAGTTTGGAGATTAGAGGAGGGGGGGCGTTGTATCAACCCCCTCTCCCCCGAGTCGGGGTGTGAGGATATGACCGGTAAGACGGGGAGAGTTGAACACGGGTGCAGCCACCTACTTCACTCTTCTATCTGTTCTTACTTCCGCGATCGACCTGAGTCTTGCAAGCCCTTCTCTGACGCACTATACGATCTGGTCGGTATCTGACGACGAACTTGGCAGAGACCACTTTCCCATCTTTATACACTACAATGACAGCGTGATGCTTGTTTGCAGGCCTCAACGGTGGAATTTAGATAAAAAAACGGACCGGAGAAAAGTTGAGCACACTATGGAGGCCTGCCTACCAAGCAACGTTGATGTAAGTGCCTTTTCGATGGAACAATTTACTTTTATGTTTCTGTACTCAGCCAACTCTTCCATTCCACGAACTTCTGGTGCCCCACGTCGCACTCCAGTTCCGTGGTGGTCAAGAGAATGCTGTGGTGCCATACGAGCACGTAAACTATCTTTTAAGAAATCCAACAACAATAGAAACAAGGTAAACTTAATTGCCTTTAAAAAAGCACGAGCCTTAGCGCGCCGTGCTATACTGGCAGCAAAGAGGAAGTTATGGAGGGAAAATGTATCTACCATTAACCGACTTACCCCAACGACCCATGTATGGTCCCGTATAAAGCGTATTGTTGGCCAACTTAAGGTTCCTCTCCTCGTACTACACGTGGCTGGTGTTGAAGTGACCCACCCCGCTGAGGTCGCTGTGGAAATAGGCCAAGCCCTAGCAGCCCGCAGTGGAGATGGAAACTACTGCCAACAATTTCTTCGCCAGAAAGTCAAATTGAGAGCTAAGCCAATTGACTTCTCCACACCTGACCATCTATGTTGTAACCAACCATCCAGTATTTATGAGTTGCGTTCAGGGATCAAAAACCTAAAGAGTGTGGCAGGGGGACCCGACGGAATACAAAATAGCATGTTTAAACACCTACCTGTACGAGTCCTTGATACACTTTTGGGGCACTGAACAAAATATGGGAGCAAGACTACTTTCCGGATTCTTGGCGGGAGGCCATAGTGGTCCCTATGCTCAAACCAAGAAAGAGCGGCTTAGACCCATTGCACTATTGGTCGATTGCTCTGACCTCGTGTCTCTGCAAGCTCCTATAAAAAGGTGAACGTTCGACTCACCTGGTTTCTGGAAGAACAGGACTTTTGTTTACCGACGCACAGTGTGGATTTAGGAAACACCGCTGTACAACTGACCATCTTTTAACAATTGGCACAGCCATTCGAGTCGCTTTTAAGCGCAGAAAATATATTGGAGCTATTTTCTTCAATATAGAAGCAGCCTATGACTCCACTTGGCGACACGGAATCTTTCTAAAGGCTAAGAAATGTGCAATCCGCAGGAACTTGGAAATTTGTATCGAACAATTTCTGAAAGATCGCTTCTTCCGAGTCCGAGTGGGACACGAGCTTTCCGAGCGATTTCGCCAAATTAAAGGAGTTCCGCAGGGTAGTGTCTTAAATGTTGCCCTGTTTGCTATCATCATAAATGCTGTTGGAGATGCACTGCCGCAAAGCATCGGACGTTCGCTATTTGTCGATGACTTCGCGATATGATCATCTGGCTCCAACACACCATCGCGAATGAGACGTTTACAGCTCGCGGTAAACCACCTCCATAGATGGTGTATAAAAACGGACTCCGCTTTTCCACAAACAAAACGGTCGCAATCCACTTTTGCCGCAGGCGGTGCTCTCAAGCCCTAAACACGGAGTTGTATGGCACGTCTATCCCTCTGCAACCAATCGCGAAGTTCCCTGGGGTGAAGTTCGATTGCCGGTTAACGTACAAACAACATCTTAAAACATTGAGATACAAATGTTTTAAGTCATTAAACCTATTGAAGTGTACATTACGAACCTACTATGGTTCTGACCGAAAGACATCAATGATGCTATATCAGTCGCTAATCCGATCTAAGTTGGACTATGCATGCTATGTGTATGATGGTGCCTCCAAGAGCAACAAGCGAACTTTTGATGCGGTACAGCATACGGCTCTGCGGACCGCCATCGGGCGTTTAGAACCACGCCGATTGCTAGCCTGCTCACAGAGTCGAACGAGCCTCCCGTGGCGTTGAGGCGTGAAATGCCTGGCCTACGGTATGCATGCAGATTACGGCAGCTGCTCACCCACCCAACCTACGACGCAGTGTTCTCGCGACATACCTTGGCACTTTCCTTTCGCAGTGGCAGAAATGTGGCAGCTTTGCCGTTCTGTATCCGAGTTCGTGCTCTCTTTGAGGAGAGTGGTATAAGAGTCTGTCGGGTGATGCGTATGCAGAAACCAGCCGTACCGCAGTGGAATCTAGTCTCCCCTGTAGTTGACCTATCGCTCACAGCGATGCGCAAGGATGATGTAGCATCTGAGCTCTTCCGCATGCAAACACTGGAGCACTTACATACATATATACATATCAAGAATAGGCACAAATATGCACTAATGGGTCCAAGACCAGCACCGGAGCGGGATGTGCTACCGTGTGTGGTAGCACACGGTAGCACGTCACGTCGACACGTCTCACTACTTCCGTCCGACTTCTTACCCTGCCTGTGTATACTTCAGTGTATACCTGTGAGCTGACCGCAATAATTATAGCGCTTTCTTTCATCGAGGTATCACAAGATGTTTCATGTGTCATACTATCTGACTGTCTTAGCAGCCTTTTGGCACTTACCGCATTTTACCCTACCGACGCTACTGATTGGCATTCTGACACGTCTCACTACTCTGGAACGAGACGGAAAAGCGTTTGTGTGTGCTTGGTTCCGAGCCATGTCAGAATTTGTGGATATGAGCGAGCCGATTCCGCAGTGAAATGGGCAGCTCAGGGACCCCCAACACGCGTTCTCCCACTTCCCGCCAGGGACCACATCTTTGGAATCACATCGCATATGAATGCTAAGTGGCAGGGGAGTTGGAGCGCACAGTCGAACAATAAGCTGCATTCAATAAAACCACACCTTGGAGACTGGCCATCATGCTATCTCAGATCCAGGAGTGACGAGGTGATCTTATGTAGATTGCGAACTGGCCACACACGCTACTCACCAATACCTCCTCTGCGGGAAAGAGAAATCCAAGTGCCCCCGCTGTCTGGAAGCCATTACGGTGCGACATGTACTTTTCTCGTGCGAGCACTTTTCAAGGGAGCGAAGGTTGTTTTGCGGAAATAGGATCGGACATCTAACATATCACGATGTGCCGGCAGATGACTCGGAAATCATTCATTCCGGTAACGTATTCAGGTACCTATGAGCGACAGAACTTTAGGCCATACACTCACCTTAGTAACTTTCCATATGATTCTGGCAAGCTAAATGAACGTTCTGGGTGCTAAATGATCACTTTTTTGGTCGAGGCGCCTTAAAACCAAAATAACTAACTTCCTCTGGATACCGGGCCACGTCAACATCCCAGGCAGAGGTGCACAAAACGTCAAGAGTGTCACCGACAAGCATTGAAACCCATAAATCTGTCACATTTCGAAATCTGTCACGCCGCAATCGAACCATATCAACGGTCACGGCGTATCTGTGACAGCCTGCTGCGCCATGGTTCAGCCTAATGGAGCTGGCTGCGTGCAGCCGATATTGTGCACCAGGATCTGTCCCAAAAGAGTTAGCGCTGCCAAATGTCCTGTTCCGAAATTGCAGTGATAACTTACCGAAATACAAGCGAATAGTTTGTGACTTAACCAAAAATAAACTGTACATGAAATATTTGTGCGTTAAAATATCTTTCCTGAAGTGATATATCTTCTTTATGTGGTAAATACTTTTCCTTCTTCGAATAA
Organism: Ashinkailepas kermadecensis; assembly: GCA_034440615.1. Lineage (NCBI taxonomy): Eukaryota > Metazoa > Arthropoda > Thecostraca > Neolepadidae > Ashinkailepas > Ashinkailepas kermadecensis. The sequence continues at coordinate 180,600 of JAOTOM010003975.1, forward strand.
TTATTATCTGTCACAACAACGGCACAGCTTCAGCCAATATCTGTCACCTACGCTGGTAGGAGAGTTGGCAGGTTTGTGCACCTCTGATCCCAGGTAGCGAAGAAGCAGATCGGCTAGCAAAGCAAGCCTTAGCATTAAATACTTACCCCAGCATGAAATATTCGGTATGCGATTGCAAAGCACTCCTACAACGCCACATATGTAAGCATCACCAGAAGACATGCACACAACACAGCTCTACACAACACTAACCCAACCACACCCACAACATGAAACCAACGGTAGGCACATAGACAACATAAAATCAATCTCATCGTCAAAAGGAAGTCATCCTCACTAGACTTAGAGTTGGCTGCACTAAACTAACACAACCTCAACTAGAAGATGACCAACATACAACACCTAAATCGACACCTGCAACACCACATTCAGCATATATCCATGGATCCTGATCCTGTAGAGCATCCTGCTAGACTGTAGAAGCTCTAACGCTCAACGACAACCACTTGAGGCCTTCTGCTAAAAAGAGGCATCACCCTGTCGCTTCCATCGCTTCTGGTTGACAAGCACCCAGCAGGGCTAACACAGCGTCGTCCTGGCGATGGCGTCGGCGACCAGATGCGGACTCGCCAGGCTCCAGTGGCGACCAAAACCAGAATTTTGTTTGTATACCTCTGTCAAGATTTTAGCCATAAAGGACAGAATTCGTCGATGTATCAAATATTTTTATTTAGCAGCACTGATCTTTTGCCAGATCAAAGGTATACTTGGACCGTACCGCTAATTCTACCAAATATCCCGTCCCTCTTCCCTACCATGTTTATACTAGAACCTCCCGTCGGTACAGGACGGCGCTTTCCCGACATCCACAATGTAAATCCAATGGCATACCGCGGTCGCCAAAAGCGCCGACGAGACGGCGACCGACGAGACAGCGAGTTGTCGTGGTCGTCGCCTAGAAATCTAGTTGTAAACGAGGAATTGGAAATGAGGCAACTCTTGTTCAGTCGTTCGTTTTAAAATTGATTTATGGCTACTTGTACCCAATCGTGGTGGTGAATTATTATCGTGGTTTCGTGAACTGATTGCTGAACTGCCTTGATTAATATTGTCACTTCCGAGGTTTGTGCCTGGTGAGATATCGAGGCGTGGACTATTTGTAAAAGATGAAAGCCAGGGAAAGCGTTTTGTGGCTACCAGGGATGTTCGTGTTCAGAAGTCGAGCAGAGCATTCACAAGCACACCAAGAACAAACATGAGGATGATGAACCATTCAAAATATTCACAGGGAACCAGTTTGCTCCTGGCTGCCGGATGTCAAGCTGGATAACAATAATTCGGAAAGGCATGTTGATGTTCTTATGTAGATAGGTACCTAGGTAGGTACCTACTTATGTAGGTAGGTAAGTAGGTACCTACATCCATATGTACAAGGATATTGCCATGTGTAGCAGTGTACAGTGTGTAAATGTTGGTAGGCTCGTATTTTACTTAGGATATGGTATTTCAAGACACAAATATGGTAAAAACATGTTACTTAATGTGATTAAGATGATGTAGGATGCAGCCTACCTAGCCACTTGTTACCACCACAAGTGCATAGATACTTTCCAGTTGGTATGCAAAATTTTTCGAAAATATTGGTATTTGAGTGGGGTAATATATAATGAAAAAGAATATCGAATATCAAATAAGGCATTATATAACCTAGGTTGCTTGGCAATTGTATGCTTTATACCTGATGTGTCATTTTAGGTTTAGTATTCTAGCGTAGCCTTTTCCTTAAAAAAAAAATTATAGCAGAGGTGAATATTCTTCCTTCGGAAAAGAGAAACCAAAGTCCCCCCCAAAAAAAAAAGAGTAATATTAATAATAATTTCATCACATTTTGAACAGGAGAGACTGAATTGAATTGAGCAGGAGTGAGTTAATTATGGTCTTAATAATGCTCAGAAACATGATCTCACAATATTGGGTATTATTGAACTATAAGGTAACCAAGAGAGAAGTTTTACACACATTTACCTCCATGAAGCCAAAATTGGCTGGTTTCTTTAGGTTAGGTTGGGCTATGCTTTTCTTTGAAGTTTCCACAAAAAATTCTTTGACATCTTTTCAACAAAATAATTGCTCTTCTTCCTTCAAAAACAAATAAAGCTAGGCTATGCAATGTAAGGTTTTCTACTTGCAAATGCTTGGGAAGAAAATAAATAAATTCCAATAAAAAAGTTCGGTATTATTGCAGTTAATGGTAGCCACGATACAGGTTTTACACACATTTGACATACATGAAGCATACAAAGGGGCTTGGTTTCGTTAAGTTAGGTTAGGTTAGGGTCTTGTTGCAAGTTATACAAATTGTGAAGATTTTTTGTGGTAAGTCAAAAAGTGTTTTTTTTTTCTCTCAAAAACAATTGAGGCAAGCTTAAGCTAGGTTATGTTAGGTCAGGTTTTTTTAGTTTGAGAATTTTGAGGGAAAAATTGTTTGGAAATTTTAACTTTTTAACAAAATAAGTTGCCTTCGGACATGGAAGGATAGGCTATGTTAAGTTATGTTGCATCATTTTTCTTGATGTTGACCAGTACCTATTATACTATGTTACCCAACATGAATCCCCCTTTTGGGTGCTATTTTGCCTCCCAACTGATAAAGTATGCATTTTCAGGGGAAATAAGCGGTAACATCATGTTCACCACATTCATAAACATTGCATTAGAAAAGGAAATGAAAAGATATCAGAAGTTACCAAACCTGAAAGTTTGCCTTATTTTCTTGCATGGAAGGTTAGCTTAGGTTATACTACATTTTTATTTCTTTTGGAAATACATTAAGTTGGACCAGAATTCCATTCATATCAGCGAGTTTTCATGTTTATTCCACAAAATATACCCAGCTGAGAAGATCTTAAACAAAGGGTCATATGCCTACTAATTTCATTGTGATATTAGATTGTGTCATCCTTAGCTATCTTGGGGCGAATTCTGTTCATCCTCCACTGTCTCCAAGCGACTGCTCATCTGCACAGTCAATGAACAGACAATTTACAGACAGTTTCAGTCTCTTCCCTGTATGCGACGGTAACGGATCTAGGAGTTCCTATGGGCAGGGAGACACTCCTTTTGGTGCGCCAAACCAATTGATTCAGGGTGCCAATCGACACATATTGCTGAGGAAAAAAATCAAAGAAAGGCTGGAATACCATCAGATCTTCTGAAAGGAGGCAATCATGAAAAGCATGTTTCGGGAACTTCATGTTATCCAATTCCGAGGGAGGACCGCCCCCCCCCCATTGGACCCGTCCCTGATCGACGACCAATTACCCATAATTGTATCTATTCGGCGACCAACGAAAGGTTTCAGTTCTGGCACCCAGAACTCCTTCAATTACTGTTTGAATATATTTACGCCACAAAACTACCATGGGTACTGTAGAAACCACACACCAACACTCACTTCAACACGCAATACATTCCCGCGATACACTCGTAGGAATAACGTAAACAGCCGTCCCTGAATGGCACGGGACAAACATACATGAGCTGATTTGCTTTCCCATTCGAAATAAATGGTTGCCTGGCGGTGCCGTCGGACGTAGATGAGCCGACTTGCTTTGAAGACATAGCATGACGTTAAAGGACTACCCAGAGGAGCCATCGGACGTAGATGAGCCGATTGATCCTGCAATTTATAACGCAAAACGGCTACCCTGAGGTACGGCGGACGTAGATGAGCCGAATTGCCAAACACCGTACTAACCCCACTGACAACCCTGCATGAAAGCATGTTTCGACTAACCCGCTACTAACAACTAGCACGCGGCAGCCGGCGTGACAGGCGGCGTGGACAGCTGTGACAGTTGTGTACCGTGTGGACCTTGTCCGCACGGTAAAGACCCCTCGGTAAAGACAGGTAAAGACAGCTGTGACAGTTGTGTACCGTGTGGACCTTGTCCGCACGGTAAAGACCCCTCGGTAAAGACAGGTAAAGACAGCTGTGATAGTTGTGTACCGTGTGGACCTTGTCCGCACGGTAAAGACCCCTCGGTAAAGACAGGTAAAGACAGTTGTGACAGTTGTGTACCGTGTGGACCTTGTCCGCACGGTAAAGACCCCTCGGTAAAGACAGGTAAAGACAGTTGTGACAGTTGTGTACCGTGTGGACCTTGTCCGCACGGTAAAGACCCCTCGGTAAAGACAGGTAAAGACAGCTGTGATAGTTGTGTACCGTGTGGACCTTGTCCGCACGGTAAAGACCCCTCGGTGCCCTTCGACAAGAGTAGGCTAATGTCGGCATCCCGGCAAAATCAACTTCTCGTCACTCTCAAAATCATCCTCCCCATCCCAGCTACAAATTACCTTACGGAGGAGTAAAGTAAAGCTAGCATCATTTAGATATCCGGGAAATGTCCCCCATCCAGCCTTCAGCACCTTCACGTCACATACACTATAACGTAAAACTCCCTTAGCATAAATGTAGACTTGCCTTAGCTTTGTTTGCAAAACACACTCGCTTTAACGGCGGCGCAAATGATCTCTATGATCCGGCACGCCTATAAGAATACTCCACCCCCACCCCCACCACCACCACCGGTTTCATTCCATGTCTGCAGAAGCTTGCTTAATACTTACCTCATGTTGAATTAACATGAGTCCGTGAATGTGAGAGTGCCGTTCACATCTCCAGTTACCGTGATCATATCAAACACCGGTCCATGCTGATACGGTGGTTTACGATCATATCAGGCATCAGCTCCAGGCTGGTATGGTGCAGCGCGATCATATCCTGCGTCAGCTCCAGGCTGGTATGGTGCAGCGCGATCATATCAGGCATCAGCCCCAGACTGGTACGGCGCAGAGCGTTCACCAACCAGTTTCGGTACATGTTGGAGCACCATAACCATACGCGGCGCGGGGACAGGTTTTCTTGTCTGCAGGTGTCTGAGGTCCGGTAGATTCCAATATCAGCTGCCGGGGCCGTGGCACCGCCTGCCGGGGCCGTGGCACCGCCTGCCGGGGCCGTAGCACCGCCTGCCGGGGCCGTAGCACCGCCTGCCGGGGCCGTAGCACCGCCTGCCGGGGCCGTGGCACCGCCTGCCGGGGCCGTAGCACCGCCTGCCGGGGCCGTAGCACCGCCTGCCGGGGCCGTGGCACCGCCTGCCGGGGCCGTGGCACCGCCTGCCGGGGCCGTGGCACCGCCTGCCGGGGCCGTAGCACCGCCTGCCGGGGCCGTGGCACCGCCTGCCGGGGCCGTAGCACCGCCTGCCGGGGCCGTGGCACCGCCTGCCGGGGCCAAGGTAGATGCAAGTTGGGCGGCCTCGACACTGGCGCCCGACGCCATCACCCCTGGTGGACGTGACACCAGCGCCCCTGGTGACCGCGACACCAGCGCCCCTAGTGATCGTGTCACTACCTCCCCTATCCGCGGTCCGCCTGAGCCGACGGCGCTGGCGGAAACCGATGAGCTGGTGTCGGTGCCTTCAGCTGGGATAGTCTCAGAGGAAATTACGCTAAAGGATTGTCGAACATGACCATCGCACCACTGTACTTCCACGGAGAGTGGGGAGAAAATGTACGACTAGGTTAACAGGCGCACTAGCACCTGGTGCTTACTCCTGATTGCGAAGAGTATGTGCAGAGTTATGTGAATTGCAGCGAAAAGAAAAGCGCCCCAGTGCACCCCTTCCGACCTCTTTTCGCCCAGCACGCCAGGTATCCCCAAGGAGTCATTAGTGATGGATATTTCAATCTCCCCAAGAGTAGGATATTGGGTGGGACTTTCCTCTTGACACGTGTTGTTAAATTTTCTGGATGCTGATCACGTTATCCGCTCGACTCTGGCTCCGCGAACAAGGTAGTTGAAAAACCGGCTGGACTTTTTTTTACGTTTAGTCCCTCAGAGTCAATGCAGATTGACGCGGGTTCAAACCTTTTGAGGAATTCCATAGTGAGGGCCCTCTGTAAATACTTTGCATCCGGTTTTATGGCGCCAGCGTTCGTCATCCTCATCAAGCAATGGGGAAGGTGGAAAGGAACACTTCGATATAAAAGGTGCTTTTAAGCAATATCAGAATCGTATGGCTCGGGCTGTGAACGGTGAGTCTCGAGAGTAGTTATCTCTCTACCTCTCCCTCCCCCTCTCCATATCCCCTCTCTCCCTCTATCTCTCTATCTCTCTATTTCGCTATCTCTCTATCTATCCATCTCTCTATCTCTCCATTTCTATATCTCTCCATCTCTCTATCTCTCCATCTCTCTATCTCTCTAGCTATCCATCTCTCTGGCTATCCATCTCTCTAGCTATCCACCTCTCTAGCTATCCATCTATCGATCCATCCACACATCTATCCTTCCATACATCTATCCATCCATACATATATCCATCCATACATCCATTCATCTATACATCTATCCATCCATACATATATCCATCCATCCATCCATCCATTCATCCATTCATCCATTCACCCATTCATTCATTCATCCATGTATACATTCATCCATTCATACATACATTCATCCATTCATCCATTCATCCATTCATACATCCATTCATACATCCATCCATCCATCCATCCATCCATCCATTCATTCATTCATTCATTCATTCATTCATTCATTTATTTATTTATTTATTCATTTATTTATTTATTTATTTATTTATTTATTTATTTATTTATTTATTTATTTATTTATTTATTTATTTATTCATTTATTTATTTATTTATTTATTCATTCATTCATTCATCCATTCATTCATTCATCCATGTATACATTCATCCATGTATACATTCATCCACTCATCCATTCATCCATTCATCCATCCATTCATACATTTATTTATTTATTTATTTATTTATTTATTTATTTATTCATTCATTCATTCATTCATTCATTCATTCAT
>JAOTOM010003975.1:192500-205265 GCA_034440615.1 Ashinkailepas kermadecensis
GTGTCCAGTGTCCAATGTATCAGGTGTATCAAGTATGTCCGGTGTATCAAGTATATCCGGCGTGTTCTCGGTGTGTGCGCGGTGTGTATCCGGTGTGCGTGTGCGGTGTGTGTCCGGTGTGTGCGGTGTGTGTCCGGTGTGTGTGCGGTGTGTATCCGGTGTGTGTCCGATGTGTATCCGGTGTGTGTGCGGTGTGTATTCGGTGTGTGTGCGGTGTGTATCCGGTGTGTGTCCGGTGTGTGTGCGATGTGTATCCGGTGTGTGTGTGCGGTGTGTGTGCGGTGTGTGTCCGGTGTGTATCCGGCGTGTGTGCGATGTGTATCCGGTGTGTGTGCGGTGTGTATCCGGTGTGTGTGCGGTGTGCATCCGGTGTGTGCGCGGTGTGTATCCGGTGTATGTCCGGTGTGTGTGCGGTGTGTGTCCGGTGTGTGTGCGGTGTGTATCCGGTGTGTGTCCGATGTGTATCTGGTATGTGTGCGGTGTGTATCCGGTGTGGGTGTGCGGTGTGTATCCGGTGTGTGTCCGATGTGTATCCGGTGTGTGTGTGCGGTGTGTATCCGGTGTGTGTCCGGTGTGTGTGCGGTGTGTATCCGGTGTGTGTCCGATGTGTATCCGGTGTATGTGCGGTGTGTATCCGGTGTGTGTGCGGTGTGTGTCCGGTGTGTGTGCGGTGTGTATCCGGTGTGTGCCCGATGTGTATCCGGTGTGTGTGCGGTGTGTATCCGGTGTGTGTCCGGTGTGTATCCGGTGCGTGTGCGGTGTGTGTGCGGTGTGTGTCCGGTGTGTGTGCGTTGTGTGCCCGGTGTGTGTGCGGTGTGTGTCCGGTGTGTGTGCGTTGTGTGTGCGGTGTGCATCCGGTGTGTGTGTGTGTGTTTGTGTGTGTGTGTGTGTGTGTGTGTGTGTGTGTGTGTGTGTGTGTGTGTGTGTGTGTGTGTGTGCACTTGTACTTCGTGCATACCGAGGCCATTTTCTGTTTGCACACCTGGGAACCGAGGACGTGAAGTGAATACCGAGAACATTTTTGACGTCCTCGGTTTTCGAACTCCGTCTGGAGCATTGTCAGATGCTTACCAGTCTCCTGACGAATTTTCTCGACATCCTCAGTTTTCACCATATATGTGACCGTGTGTGTCCAGCAGGAGTGTATGTGTGTACTGTGCAGATAAAGTGTGAGCAAGCCGAAAGTTGCAGTGCAGATGTGACGCGCTCATGTTTGCAACTGGACACCACCCAGGTTTGCAACTTGGTGCAAGGTCGGCAGGGTGCCGGAGTGAGGCGTCCGCGCCACTTGGTCCCGGACGACTCGGCTTGCGGCGGGCGGCCGGCACACGCGTTCGGGAAAATATGTTCTTGCAAAGGGATTGGTGCTTCGGTTAGACATATTTCTACCATTCTAATGAGATTTGATAGGACTACGGTTTGGAGGTTAGGAGTTAAGACAGCTAGTATAAGACACACTTTGTAACTAGGCATTAGAGGGTGAGAGAACTAGGCAACCGAGGGTGAGAACATCTGGTGCCCTACATACATATTTAGGCGAAGTACGTTTTAAAACATCTTTGGGTTTGCATCTTAACACTCGCAGTATCGGGGGATCTTTTTACACCCCCATTAGGTTTTCCGCGGATAGTAAAAAAAAACTGCGTGCAACAGCGGGCCGAATATTGGCATACCTGTTCCTACATCAATTTGACATGCTTGGTGAAAATGTTAAGGTCAGGTCGTTCACGGTCTCGAGTTAATTAAGGTCCAGTTAGGTCACCTTCAAAAATGTTCAACCAGTCGTCACGCTTTAACGGGTGAAGATGTTTTAATGAAACTTTCAGCGATTGCTTACTTTTAGAGACGCAACAAAGTGCCCCAGAGGAATTTTTGGAATCTTGCGTTTTTGATGACTTACTTGTTTTGCATATTTGCTATTGGGGAAAAATATAGAAGATTCTTGCTAAGTTAAGGCATTTCTATGGGGCTTATCTTACTTAAAACACAGTTTATCGGTGTGTTCTATCAATTAGACACAAACAAAGTAAATTAAGTCGAAAACTCAACATTTTGGAAATAAAAGCTGTATTTTTGAATGCGCGAAAATGTTGGGACCACGGTCCATTTCGTCGTCCTTTTCTGATTCCAAGCAAGTTTTGTTTTCAAAATATACCAAATAAACTACCCAGAGCATACAACTTGACGTCAATCGTGACCACAAATACCCCCTGTTGACGTCACACTTTGAGATGATAAAATGCTGCGGGTGGTTTCTGGTCATATTCGTAGAGCGCTTTTCGATGACAAATCTTCCGGTTTCGTGTGACGCTCAGTTTGGAGATTAGATGGTAATATAATGAGCCCCATCCCTCCCCCGTGACGGGGTGCGAGGATCTTACCGGAATGGTGGGAACGGTATGGCGGTATTACCTCTAAATTAAATGTTCTAACGTTTAATACCTGGGGAATATGTAGCGCTGACAACGAAGGACTTTGTTCAGATTCCTGAATAATAAGAATTATAATCATCATACTAGGTTGTTGCAGGAAACCTACTCCAATATTGAACACAATAAAGTTTGGGAATATTTCTCGCTTGCTGAAACTTATCAGCTGAGCTAATGTGCATACATATGTTTGCTTTCCAAAGTGATTAAAGGTGGATTAAAGGATTCGGGGCCAAGCTGAACCTCGGATGATCTTTTACATTTTCCGAGTTTTTCGGGTTTTAGGCCGAGATAGATAGACTGATGGTTTCAGGGCTTCGGAGTTCCGCACTGCATGAGTTCAATACTGAACTCCATCATAACCCTATGGCAACACGTGACGGTCACCACATTAACTGTCTTTAATTTTGATGAAGTGGGAGGCGCAGCCACATCTGTTCATCCAGCTCCATCAACTTTAACCACATAATTGATATTGACTGATGTGGCAGGGAGCACCATGAGGTGTGGGGCTGCAGTAGGTGACAAGGAGCTTCCGATTTCTGGCAGCGTTATCACTACCACCGCCATAATCTGTCCCCCGTACCGGCGATCACGTGTGAAATTTGAGCAAAATCCGCCCGGCCGTTTTCGCACAGCATGAGTCGAAGCGGCACATACACACAGACACACAGACACACAGCCACACAGACAGACAGACAAACATTTCTCGACAACTTTAGAGAACCGACCGCCATGTATTAAATCTCCGATAGAGATTTATCGCGACATAGTCACTCTAAATCCCATCTACGATTTTGAATAATTCCGATATCGAGCATGCTCCTAATCTCATTCAAAATCTCCTATTTGGTGTCAGGTCAGTTGTGACATTTGATCTTTAAACTCTTTATAGAGTCCGAACTGCGAATTTAATGCTTTCGGCGCTAGTTTGGTATTTGATTGGGTAGGTGTCAGTAAGAATAAACTATGCATTATAATTGGACACTTTGAGGGGCCAGAACATCAATGAAAGGTCATGAGATCGTGCATTGATCTGATCATGGCAAATTAATTTGCATTAAGCTGCTTGTGCATAGGCATCGCCACAGTGGAGGACGTGGAGAGGGCATAGGTGTCACCATTGTGTGGGACGTGGGGAGGGCATAGGCGTCGCCACAGTTTGGAACGTGGGGAGGGCATGTGTGTCGCCACAGTTGGGAACGTGGGGAGGGCATGGGTGTCGCCATAGTTGGGAACGTGGGGAGGGCATGGGTGTCGCCACAGTGGGGGATGTGGAGGGGGCATGGGTGTCGCCACAGTGGGGAACGTGAGAAGGGCATAGGCGTCACCACAGTGGGGGGACGTGGAGAGGGCATGGGTGTCCCCACAGTTGGGAACGTGGGGAGGGCATGGGTGTCGCCACAGTGGGGGACGTGAGAAGGGCATAGGCATCACGACAGTGGGGGGACGTGGGGGGGGGCATGTGTGTCGCCACAGCGGGGGACGTTGAGAGGACGTACAGCTCCCAAAATTCGTTAACCTTAGCAGCACGCCCATGACGTTGAATGGGAAAAAACGACCTAAAACGCCCTCCCCCTCCCCCACCCACCTATCCCAAACATGTGATAATGCGAAGTGCATGGAGCTTTATATGCTGCATCATACATTACACTTCATTTAATCCTGGGAATTATAGGGTGACATTGATGTTCCATTACCAGATCACGTTTGTGGCCTGTTCGCCCATCCGACCTATATGACCTATCACCCTATAAATTCCAAAGTACAAATCAGAGCCCAGGAAGTATACTCAATTTTATTGACATTGGAGGAGGTATTGAAAGCTGGAATACAGTTACTCTACTGATGCCTCATATTCACACACACACACACATGCACGCACGCTTACACGCACGCACGCACGCACGCACGCACGCACACGCATACATACACATACACATACACATGCATATACATATATATATATATATATATATATATATATATATATATATATATTGGTCATCATCAGAAAAATTGCTTGAAGTGTCGGATCAGTCTTGAAATTCCAATCGCATAACAAAAAAAGAACATTCACTAATCACATATGACAGTTGCAGTGTTAGTTAGTTAGTTATTTGGGTTTTAGGGCGCATCAACTGCATTGGTTATACAGCGCCCATAACAAAACTATTTAATCTGTGTCAATCCTAAACAGGCCTATTGTGCGAGCTTGATCCCGTTGACAGTTGCAGTGCGCGGAACTCATATCATATAGCAGTCGTACAATGCTTTATATTGCGCTGTGTCTCAATCAATGCCGTCACAGTTGTCGGGCAAATATAATGCGACGGACAGGCAAGCTACTGTACAATCAGCTCCAATATAGCACACTATTTCATCTGTTTTTCATTTCCGGGGCGTGTTTCTGAGTAGACAGCGCAATCTGACGCCGTCGGATGTCAGTACGTGTCGTAGGTATTGTCAGGCAATTATTTTATAGTCACTTTTTGTCGTGTTGTTGGAGAATGTGCTGGTGTGGTGTTCCGTCGCGCAAGTGTACAGTCAAGGGTCCACTGAGTCGCCTGTGTTACACCAATGTAGTGTGCCGGGAAAAGTGTACATTGTACAACCTTTGCGGTGGCATGTGAACTGATACACTACATTGGTGGATTTTAGGTTGTCAAGTGAACCGTGCGGGCTGTTTCTTTCGTGAGAAGACTTGATGTTTTCCTATGTTGATAGCATGTGATGAGTTGTATGTCACTCTTGTTATCTGTAGGGGTTACTTGTCTTCTAATGATGTCTCTTTTTTCTAGTCAGTTTTGTATGCATATATCAATTGATTTGTGTAGTAGTTGCCGGTTTCCGTGCCGTAGTTTTGCTCTGTCTGCTGCTTAGTGAAGTGCTTGTCCATGTGTCGTTTGGTTTCTTGGTCAATGTCTGTGTTGGAATAGCCCTTACTTGCCAGAATTTGTTTTTGTCCCACGAGTTCTGTGTCCAGGGACGTCCAATCAGAACAATGATTCTGCTCATCTCAGTCCTCACGAGCCTTCAGCATAAATAAGCAAGCACCGCTAAAATATATAAATATACGTATATATATATATATCTATATCTATATCTATATATATATATATATATATATATATATATATATATATATATATATATATATATATATATATAAATATATACATATATATATATATATATATATATATATATATATATATATATATATATATATGTGTGTGTGTGTGTGTGCGTGAGCGTGCTTGCATACATCGATATGGTAAATGCAGGCAGAGATCCATTTAGATATCCTGGTGTAAGTGCTATATGTGTTCCCAATATACAGTTATATGAAATGCAGTCAATCTTGCCGGAATGACGGGAAGGGTTAATGTATTACCTCTAAGTTAATGTTCCACCGTGTAATACCCGGGGAATACGTCGCGCTGACAACGAAGGACTTTGTTCAGATTCCTGAACAAAAGTTATCATCATCATACTAGGTTGTTGCAGGACACCCACTCCAATTTGAAGACGATAAAGTTTGGGACTATTGATGGGATGAGACATCCTTCATTCATGGTGGAAGCAAACCAGATTTTAGTGTAGTGACAATACTTCCTCGCTTGCTGAAACTAATCAGCTGAGCTAATGTGCATACATAGGTTTGCTTTCCAAAGTGATTAAAGGTGGATTAAAGGATACGGGGCCGAGCTGTACCTCGGGTGATCTTTTTCAGCTTCTGAGGTCTTCGGGTTTTAGGCCGAGATAGATAGACTGATGGTTTCGTGGCCTTCGGACTTTTGGAGTTTCGCACTGCATGAGTTCAATACTGAACTCCATCATAACCCTATTGCAACACGTGACGGTCACCACATTATCTGTCTTTAACCTTGATGAAGTTGGAGGCGCAGCTGCATCTGTTCATCCAGTTTCATCAACTTTAACGATGAAGATACGCTCCTGAGCGTGCGAGGGTTACAATTAAGCGAACCAAAAGTTTGGTAAGTCTTGAACGATTTTGAATGATGCTTCCCCATCACCCCCCCAGGAGGAATTAATCCTAAGCCTAGCCCAACCCTGGGCAATGGCAATCGGCTGCTGGGGTGTCGTTTGGCCACATATATGACGTATGTGGCGATTGTGATCGATATCAGTTTTTATGTGTCCGCGCGCGAAGTTCACTAATTACAGTGCAGAATTGTGGTGACAGTGGAAAGAATAGCTTTCGTGAAACGCAACTCTATGCAACACAGATGAATTGATATTCACAAATCAAATCCTTCCCACAGGAGGTTCGCTGGCGTGGCAGCACGTGCGCCGTATATTATTTTCAACCGGTGAATTTGCCTTACGCAAGCTCGCCGATTGATCGATGGTTTTCGAGGGCGTTTTTGCAAAAGCTATTTGGCTGTTGTCACAAAAATGCTGCAGTGTAACTGGTTCAATTGGTGCGCGCACAGATGAAAAACTGATATCGATCACAATCGTCACACGCGTCATATATGTAGGTAAACGACACCCCAGCAGCTGACGTTATTGTCCAACCTGACTCGATAGGCCTTTGCCTGGCCTGGAGTGACGAGTTAATTGCACGATATAAAATATTCGCTTAAGTAGGTCGGCCTAATACCACGCGCTTCAATAATGTCAGCTTGAAGAAGAAAAACGAATATGTTACTGTCACATGGAGTGAATAAACGGTCACATCCGAGAAAAAAAATACACGGAGAAGGTTGATTACACAGTGGTACCGGCATCCGATCATGAATCTTGTAATTAGTCGTGTCAGTCTACGCATGACTTCGGCTAGCATGCTCTGATGATCGGTATAATCTCGTATCTAAACTTTTCCCATCAAAATACACTACGTTTATTTTTGGCTGGCCATTTAGTCAGCCTAACCTAAAAATAATTGAATAATTGAACTTCAGATTAGATTGAACAAATGTCCGTCTAAGCAGGAAAGCGGACACAAATACCTGGCTTTCAATATGCTGTAATGCATAATGCAACAAGTAACTATGGCTGAACACGTGCGCGATTCTTGATTGTTGAATTAATTGAAAAGAGCTAGGTCACCGCCAGGTATACCTAGCAGTTCTGGGATGTTTTTCACGCCAAACGTCCTAGAATATCAGTTCATTTAAAACGTGATGCACCTTTTTGATAGTCGAATTTGGTCGGTAATCACATGCTTCAGCGTCTAAATGCAATAGTCGTGAGAGTAAATCTTCACACAAGTCATAGTGTAGCAATCACAGCCAAGTCAATTTTGGAATTATACTGCTGTATACATATACGAAGGGACCTGGATTATGGTGACTTAACAATACCCTTCTCAATGATGACTTTTCATTTGCAGTGTGCGTGCAGAGATTAAAAGTGAATAATACTAACGACAGCGTATACGGGACAATGTTTACGGTTTCGATTTGAAGCTAGAAGTGATCACGCGTGCCATTCGAGCGAGTGGCATCAGAAGCAGTAAATAAGAGGTCAGGGAGAGGAGAAAAGAAAAATGTATATTAAATGACTAAAACAATATGGGACTGACTGCTTTTATCTCCAGTTCTATATGAGTCTACATGTCATACAGGTAATAGCTATCGGCGAATCGAGGACAATCTGACTTCTATAGATTTCCCTAAATTAACCAAAGTGGAAAGAATTCCTGCAATGGTCGTACTACAAGGGAAGACTGTCTACATGTGCTTAAGGGTAAGATGAATAGCAAAACTATTTCGGTTTCTGGATTTTCCAAGTAGTTTTCCCCTTTTCTTCTGGTCGGGCCTTGGGAACATGATCGTAGATTACATAAATGAAGCAAAAGGAAGAGGAGTGTTTTCATATCGCATCGTCGTGGAGTGGTAACATTGATAGCAAACAGGGTGATGGAAAGTGTATTAAGAATATATCGATTTGCCTACTATATAGTTTCTAAAATAGTGGCTAAGGTCTTGTCAAATATAATGAGGAGTGTCCTGGAAAGCACGTGTATAATGGCCTTTGAAATTAAACGGGTTCAGTTAGAGGAAGACTTGTTGGTTCTAGCTTGCGAACTCTACCGGATGTTTTTAATTACTGCGAACGTAGTGACTTGGAGAAATAGAAGAAGCCGGTTTTGGTCAGAACAGCTAAGCTTTTCGTTTTTTTCTAGAACACTACACGAGGTATTCCAGCCGTTGATGCGTTGATTAGTACCAGTTTTTGCCATATCAGTTTTTGTAAGACATAATGGTGTATGGGGTACGCCCGCCAAAGGGGTAATATCGCCCATGCATTTAGTGAAGTTCCCTTTGCCCATTTAAAGTCATGTAATTTTCCCAGAGGCTCATTTGATACCAAAATGCCACGATTATCTCCGAATTACGAGTCGTTTTAGGTAAAATGTGGCAAATTTAACACCCTGAAGCACGGAAGAGGTTGTACGATTCGTAGATGGTACGAATTAGTTTTTCTAGGAAGCGTAGAAAACCATAAGGTTTATCTTTTGCTTGTGCTTGCAGTGGAATTATGGTATTACGCTCATGTAATACCATAATGTAATACTCTCTCCGCCCCTGGGTGAGGCTCTCTCGAGAGCCCCGCCCCACGTCCTCAGGTTTTTCCGGGATAGCTGCCGAATGAGTGGACACAGAGATACGAAACTGTAGTACCTTCATATACATCTACTTTGCATATCTTGAACAAATTTCGGGCCACGATCGTTGGTCATTGACTCAAGACGGGCCAAATAGAGAAATATTCCCAAACCTTTAAAGAGCCATCATTCGGAGTAATTACAAAATATCAGCGCTACGCCCAGACCATGCTCTTCTTTCATCAACGCGTACAACTGTGTGTAGTTAGGGGCGTTTGGAATCATTTGGAGAGGCACCATTTCCTCGGATATGAACAACTCTCAAAGTCCTTAGGGGGGGGGGGGCACCTTAGACTGACAATTTGTTGAGCTGGGGAGGTTGAACGGCGAAACCGGTGCATATCAAAAGGGCATCTATTCCTCTCACGAGGCTCTTTTCTTCTAAAGACGTGCCTATTCCTGTGATAGACATCTTTTGCTTTAAAAAAATATGCTAAGCGGCGGGTGCATTGCAGCCTATCGTGGTTGCTTTTTCCCGGTCAGAGAGTCGCCACACTTCCATGGATGGGGGTACACGCCAAAGTGTCCTTCCCTCTATATCGCGCCTCTGGTGCGGAGTAGCCCCGTGAAGGCGGGCAGCGTCATCTCGATCTCTCCAATATACTTTTGCGAATATGACGATTTTGCAGTTGGCATATTGGCGTCAAATTTTGCTTGCTCTTGATTCTATACCTGATAATAGTGCTCATAAACGCGTTGAGCTTCGTAAGCTGACATTCTTGAGACTCACAGACATTGGTAAGCGTGGTGTGTTCTTATATCAGCATACCAAACTATGGATAATGCAATATTATACATAGAAATCCAGCTCAAACCAGAAGTTTACATTTCCTGTGTGTTTCGCGTGCGACTTTGTTAAAAAAAACAGTCAGCTGAGCTTCTTCCTTTGCTTAAACGCGAAATTCCTGAAGGCAGTTAGGTGCTACGCTTTTTTAAAGACTTCGCGTGGCAATGGTACATCTGCTATAAATCGTATGAAAGCATGGGAAGATTCCTCTGATTCCATTTGAAATTACACGATGAAACCACGTGAAATACGCAGAAACCGGCGTGTCTACGGAAAATATAAATGTATACGTGCACACACACACACACACACACACATACGTGTTTGCCGTGACTACCGAGGACTATGTCCTGGCGGTTACTAACGAGGACACCCCTTAGTTACCACCTGAGAAGCATCGATTTGTTCTCGGTGATAGGGCATGATCTGCTGAGTAAGGTGGAGGGTCAATTTGGGAAGAAGCATCAAATTGTTGGCTCCCAGTGTGGATTGAATTACCGAGGACATCGGCAAAACCGAGGACGGTGTGTGTCCATACATGTTTATCGTGAATACCGAGGACAATGTGTGTCCATGCATGTTTATCGTGATTTCCGAGGACAATGTGTGTCGACATACATGTTTGTCGTGAATACCGAGGACAATGTGTGTCCATACATGCTCATCGTGTACACCGAGGACCGTGGCCTGAGGGTCACCAACGGCAACATCCTTTGAAATGTGAAAACAGTATGTGTGCTGTTGATCCTAATAAGTGTATCTGTGCGGTCTTATGTGTCAGTGATAATTCCTATTTCGAGTCATCATGGATTCGCAGCCTAATGTTCAAAATGGTGAAGGGGATGGAGAGGGGAAATGAAAGCGAGGAAATTTACCCAATTGAAAAGCTGTTGGATTCTTATCACAGTTGACCGAAAATTGTCGGGTATTTACACCACTGGAGAAGGCCTAGATATATCGCTCGTTTAGATCTATCTATCGTTTAGACCACAAGTGTACTTTTTATCCGAAAAGCGCCGAAAAGCATCGGAGGACTAATTCCCATGTACGCAAGTTGCACTCATCTCAGTCTCAATGTCCACACTCCCTCATGTGACTTTCAGAGAGGCGTTCATTAACTGAGGCGTTGTCAGGATACCATCCTGGGTATGCCACCAGCCAAAACGGCCATCTGTCCGTGGACAATGAAACGAGAAAAGCATGTCCCAAATTACTTTTTTCATATGCGTAGAATGTGTGCTTTGCTCGATAAGGATTTGACTTCGATCTGTAGCACACGCCCAATGTTAGTGGATAGTCGTACAGTTGTTTGGACATTTTAGTAGGATATGCCGGCATGTAATTACGCCTGGTGTGGGATGTGCTGGTCCTCGCCCCGCGGCCATTGTCAGCTCTGTCGACGCTACTGTTGCCAGTCAGTCGTCTGTTGTGAGCTATGTCCAGTGACCTCTCCCTATTGTTATGTCCACTTCAATAACATATAGACGAGACTTTATCTGAGCTGATTGTGCTGTGGGAAGTAACGGTTCAAGATTCGCGAAGCTAAGTGTGGAGGAAACTATGTTAATGCATTTCGAATTAAAATATCTCCCAAACAGAAATATCGTGAATGGACCAGCTACTTGCGGTTCCACTTGAATTGGCTATAATAAACTATTCAGAAATAATTTATCGTTACATCCTGATGGGTAGCTGAGCGAATTTGGACACACTGGGCCAGGGGCGTCGCCACCGGAGGAGGCAGCGAGGACAGTCGCCCCATGCTCTGTGGAAGACGGCGTTTTTCCCCTGACATTTGAGGAGGCACCGTCCCAGAAGCGTACAGAAAAGTTGAAGTGCTCTCTAGAAGAAAGGCTTCACACTGAGGATCGCTACCATCCAGACAATTAATATTATATACAAATCAGAGCTCTTTTCTGCAGAAAGTCCCACAAAGCTCCAGAGATAGGACAGGAAAGGACAGAAGAGATGAGAAACGGTGTCCCTGGGAGAGAGCAGGAGTCCACCAGGACACACGAGGTGACCCTTCAGGTGGGTAAAGGTCCGAAACACGGAGGAGTCCCAAATACGAGAGAGGAGGCATTTTATTTTTGAAACGGAGGTCCCAAGGAGAAAAAAGTCCAACGGACTAAAGAGGGTCCTGAACACGGGCTCGGAGGCCCCCTGAACAGAAGAGAATGCCTCGAAAACTGGCAAGAGGCCCCAAATAAATTAGAGAAGGCCCTTTAGACGGAAAAGAAGCCCGTGCGATAGGAGATGGAGTTCCAAGATCTTAGACCCCCAAGACGGGTAGCAACGACACAGCCAAGATTTTCTTAAACGGGACCGACCAAAATTGTACTATCAGGAAACGTAGACATATTTGGGCGCGCAAAGGCGCCGAAAATTTTTGATTTTGCGCGGTGAAAATCTAAAAATGTCTTGCTTAGTCTTGTGTATTTTTGTTTACTAAGTGACAGGGGGCCAAGCCTCCGTCCCCTTGGTTGCGACTCTGACGGGTAGAGCTTGTCCATAATAAATCTGAGGCGTCTCTGAGGCGTGGCGGGAGGCCTCTAATTTAGAGGAGACACCTGGTTTATGAGAAGAAGCCCACAATAGTGCAACTGGCCCCAGGACACAAGGGGAGGCCCAGAAGATCAGGGAGGACCATGGAATATGAGAGACGGCCCCATAACGCGCAAGGAGACATCTAAAACGAGCAATGAATCTCCAGAAATTGAGACGAGGCCCTCGAAGACGTGAGAGATGCCCCTAATTTGCAAGGGGAAGGCACTGGAAGATGAGACGCGATCGCATTGCGCAAGATGATTCCCTGAGACGGTTGGTAGGCCCGGCAGAATAATTAGTTAGTTAGTTAGTTATTTGGGTTAAAGGGCGCATCGACTGCAATGGTCATATGGCCAGCTTAG
>JAOTOM010003976.1:0-50000 GCA_034440615.1 Ashinkailepas kermadecensis
AAATATGTGCATACATTAATGATATTTTGGCAGATGTCAAGACCTCTAATCAGCATTGTGATGGAAAAGATTGAGTATGATGCCTCATACAAATGCTGCCATGTTTTGCTGATGTCAATGGAGATATTACGAGAAGGGACTGCTATCAAATAAGAAAGTAAAAGGATGCATTGGCCATAACATGGTTTTTAGATGAGGTACATGTTTTCAGGTTGATTCTGTAGGTGCATGGAATGACAGGCATGTTGTGGAATGTTAATGGGCTTTCTTGAAAGATGTCAATTGTGCTGGTGTAGCAGTCAATGGAATCAATTATCAATAGGTGTAGGAAGACATGATGCTCTCCATAGGTGTTTGGGGCTTTAGGGTGCTTCGACCAGTTTTGATCATTCGCGGCTCTCCACAGGCGTAGGCTTGTGTGATCAATCATACGCGGTGTAGAGCCAGACTGCAAAGTATGGCAAACTGCTTGACGAGGCACACCAGCCCAGCGTTAAAATAATGGTTTTTCGTTAGGTGTGAGATGTCGAAACGAGCAGAGCATGATGTAGAAATTCACCATGGAATTAGTGTCATTTAAAATGTTTTTGATGTCTTTCAGACTCAAATTTAAGCCAATGGTGTACTTACGAGTGTACCTTTATCATTTGTTATGAGATTCATAATTTATGAAAGCTATATTCGGGATAGAGATCAAAATACCTACGTCATAACTGGCATTGTATGCCATTTCACATTATAGGTAATCCCTGTACCTGAATTGCGTTGCGAAATGTTCTTGTGTCAAAATCCCTTATCGAGCATAAGCATGATACTTATGAACGAGATACTGTTAGAAAGGAGACACGAAGACTTCATAAGCACACATCATGAGGAAGGATGTCGATATTTCTTGGAGAAGGATGTCAATTGAGTGTTCAAAAAGTGGTATATTCCACCTATTTCACGAATAATTTATCACTGCACCAGCCTCATAAAAATCCACACCAAAATGCACCAGGTCAAAGATTGGCATCAGGGAGATGAAATATATGCACCTAATGGAATATAACTTTAGGTAAGACAATCCAGAGGCTTTAGGCAAGTGCCTTTTCTACATCACCACATTTTCCATGTCCAATCAATACAATATGTACATACAACATGATTAAAGCACAAACAACCTCCCTCATTTCCTACCCCAGTATTTTGAATGAATGGGACACACCTTAACTAGGCAGCTGGGTTTTTGTGCATGAAACAAGTTTGACAGCTACCAATTAAAACAAATGTGGTGCTCTCTGTTTATCTTCGACCATCTCGGCATGCAGCATCACTCCACAGCTTCCTCATCTTGTCTGAACTCGGAAGGCAGATGAATATCGTGTCTGGCTTACTGAAAGTTGTATTTTTACACCTTGGCACAAAGCAAGTATAATAGCGGCATTTTCTGCGATCCATTGTCACCTGACGGTCAGATGCCATTTAAGCTAAAACAGTCACGATTAATCCAAACTCGGCAGCGTCCAATATGCAAAATTGAATGCCCGGCAGTCGACCTTCGCTACCCTCGACATACGTGACGTCACATATATTTTGACCAATCACAAAGGGAGGCATTCTGAAGTGATTTTTGAATTATTTAGGTGCTTTAATGACTTCAAAAAATTAATTTATGCCACCATCGTCTTTAGAATTAAAAATCACTAGTGAAGCTTGAAAAAAATACGGTTTGTCCCGACATGAAACATGTCCATTGGCTGCGTAGGTAGGTATGCGCTCTGAGCTGAGGGTAAAGTGTGAAATATTTTTGTTTGTTTTTCATATGGCTAGCCTTGTACTGAGACCAACAGTGGAAGGAAAATGCATTTCTCCTGTCAGTTATTAGAAACGAAACAGTGCTGATTATTACGGGTCACTGCCAGGGGCAGTGCCATCCATTGTTCACTTCTTTGTTTGTATGTTTTGGCATTTGATTTGACCAAAAATGAGAATGATATTACTTATGCATATTATGTAGGTACTGATTTAGGTTTTTCTGGTCGGTTACTGGTAAACAGATTCCATGCATACAAAAATAATGGCCATGAAAATGTACTCCGGAAGAAATTGGTAAGCACTCTGACTCCCAACCCAGAAAGTAAGTTTCCCACTCTGCTAACTTATCATTACTTATGATTATTTTCAATTGAACTGGTTCATCAATGGACATTAGCTGGTACAAAATTCATGCAGTATGAATCTTGCAATGTACACCTATCATGCCAACCTTGTGCATCCATGTGCTGCAGTAGCCAGCTGTTCTGAAGAACAATGGAGGAGGGCACCACCACCTGGAACGATGTCTGCCCACTGCTGCCATCTTCCGGAGAAGTCTGTATTCCCAGCCCCACCCAGCCAGTTCTCGAGCCGTCGGGACATGCTGGTAGCCTGCAGCAAAGTGCCATTGTCCAGCTGGACACAGCCTGTCCCGAGTTAGTTGTGAGCGGCGGCGAAGTGACGGACGGCGTCTGGCCGCACAGTTTGACAGTGGACTTCATCGAACAGTGCGCACGCACGCTGGATGCCATGCAGGATGTCAATTGTTTGACAATAGCCAACGACCAGCTCCGCCTGCCAGGCTATGTGTCTCTGGAGGGCATGGATGGCTCCATCGCCTTGGATAGCCCAGAGAGTTTGCCAAACTATGTAACTATGGAGGATATGGAAGGCTGTCTCGCTCTGGATATGCGGGAGAACATGCAGAACTGTGATGTGCTGACTGCACCACAGAGCTTGCTGGGCTACGTGACTATGGATGGTATGGAGGGCTATGTCGCTCTAGAGGCGGTGAGGAGTCCGCTGGCATGCGATTTCATGGTTGCACCGAGGAGCTTGCCTGACTATGTATCTCTGGAGGGCCTGCAAGGCTGTGTTGCCTTGGATGCACAGGAAGACATGCAGGGCTATATCAGCCCGAATACGTCAGAAAGTTCACCGAGCTACGTACCTCTGGAGGATATGCAGGGCTGTGCTCCTGTAGACACAACAGAGATTCTACATGGGTGTGTCTCTCTGGAGATGCCAGGAAGTATGCAGCGAAGCATTTCCCTAGAGACAGTGGACGATCTGCAGGGCTGTGTCTCCTTGGAGAATCTCGGGAGTATGCAGAGTTGCATCTCCACAGAAACACCAGAGGGCGTGGAAGGCAGAATCGCCCTGCAAACACCGGAGAATCTTCAAAGCTGCGTATCATTGGAGACGCCACAAGATTTGCAGTGCTTAGATACCCCAGGTAGCGTGCAAGGTTGTGTCCCCGCAGAAACGCCAGAGAGCCTGGAGGGCTGTGTCTTCCTACAGACTTCAGATCATCACCAAGGCTCTTTATCGTTAAAGACATCAGAGAACATGCAGGGCTGTGCCTCTCCGGAAGCCCTTCATGGCCTGGATAGCTACGCATCACTGGAGACGACGGAGGGCAAAGAGCGGGACGAAATCTCCCTACAATATCGCCTAACTTTGGCAGAAGGCATCTCGACGAACGTGTGGAACGTAGCGTGGCAACAAGCCCTCGTAGGCCTATCTGGGCCTCCCCGCTTACCTGTGACCGACGCAGAGCTGACCAAGTCCTTCGATTCACCCTATCCGGAGCTTCTGTCCGGTGGTAGCCCGGATGCCGACAGTTTAAGCCCTAGCCAGTTGAACGGCGTGTGTTCATCTTGCCCAACGCCGCTCGCCGAGCCACCCGAGCGCGTGAGTTCGGGATACATACGCCCTACCGAGGTGGGCTCTTGCCGCCAAGTGCAGTACGACGAGCCGCCGGCGACCGGCGCGCGTCTGGCCGAGGTCGAGTGTGAGCTGACGGTGAGCGACGAGGCGGCACCGGCCTCGCCTCCGGCGGCGCCTGGCGCGTCCGGCCCGGCACCCTACCACGAGCACAACTACGACTACCCGCTGGAGCCGACCGTGGCCGGCGAAGTGTGCCACAGCGTCGACCACGTGTACGCGTCGCGGCCGGCGTCGCCCGGGCCGGCCGCGTGCTCAGCCACCGACCACAGGTACGCGTACAGCCCGCCGGCGGCGCTCACCGAGGAGGATCTGATCCGCAGCATCTCTGACCAGCTGGGCCTGCCACACGACCACGGCTACTCGCAGCGGCAGAGCGCGGCGCCTGCGCCGACTCTGGATCCTCACCGCGCGCCTGATGTGGTTGCCGTCCCGGTGCCCGCTCCGGGCCCTGGTCGCGCTGCGACCTGCAGCCTCGGCCCGGCTCTGGCTAAGGTCCCGGCTCCGCTGTCGGTGGTGCAGTCGGACGGCGGCCGGGTGGAACTGATGGAGCCGTGCATGGACTGGGAGCCCGCGCTGGACGAGCCGGCCGGCCACTGGGTCGACCCGAACCTGGTGATGGGCCTTGACGTGGCCGGCCGACGGTCCTGGTCGCCGACCGACGCCGGATCCGCCGAGCAGCCGAATCGACTGGGGGCCGCCACCGTCGCCGATGACGCGGAACTCGCTCACCTGCTGTTCGACGTAGACGCTGCGACGCTGCTGCCAGCGCAAGGTCGCTGCGTGACGCCGCTGCTGCACGCGCCGGACGGGAACGTGACGCCGCTGCTGGACGCCCCGGACGGGAGTTTGGTACCGTTGAGTCCGCGGCCAGAACTGTTTATGACTCCACTGGGGCCACGACAGGGTGAGAGTCTGGTATCGCGGATGGACGAAGGACCACCGGAGGTCGATGTTGCACTTCCCACGGTCAGTGCTGACTGGCCAGAGGATAGGGTTGAGTTAGCCGCTGGGTTGCCGTCGGGGATCGGACACATGCTGCCGGAGGTCGGAGTCTCGCCTCCGGGAACAGACGACGAGACGTCGAGAGCCGGAATTGCGCTACCGAGGGCCAGAGACGTGCTCCCAGACGTCGGGGACTCGCCGTCTATGGTCGATGATGCTCTGCTGGCGCCTGAGACGAACATCGTGATCTGTCGATCGGAGGACGAGCCGGCCGATTCGCAGCAGTCGCCTGAGCCGGACGCTGAAGCTGCGGTCAGCAGTGTGCTGCGTCAGCTGATTGCGTCCCGTCTGCCCGTCACACGGGATCAGCTGGCTGCCCGCCTGGCCAAGCAGATCAGCGCCGGTCAGTTGCGCGCGCTGGATGGTAGCGGCAGCTTCCTGGTGCTGTGGCTGAGGAGATGTGCCGCACTGAAGGTCAGACCGCCAGCGGACGCGCGGGCGCGCACCAGCTACACGCCCGAGTTCAAGCTGCTGGTGCTGCGCTTCGTCGAGTTCATGTCGCCGGATGCAGTGTCGAGCGCCTTCAGCATTCGCCCGTCTCTCCTGTCCAGGTGGAGGCGGCAGAAGCCGGAGCTGATCAAGCTCGCAGAAAACGCCAATGGTGTTCGCGCCAAGGGAGGCGGCAAGAGGCGGAAGGAAACTGACGTGGATCGGGAGCTGCTGACGCTCCTGGAGGCTCGAGCGAAAGCCTCGGACACAGGCCTGGCATACGAGGAGGCACGGCAGATAGCCAAGCAGCTGTACGCACGGCACGGACTCAAAGCGCCGCGGTCCAAGCTCTGGCTGAGGGGAGATCTGAACATTCAGAGTCGACGCTGCGACACCACGGTGATCCGGTGGCTGCTGACGGAGTTTGAGTGTGGCCGCTCCACCGCCAGGGACGTGCTCGACGCCCACGCCGTGCCGCCAGGCGGCCGATTCTGGGCCCAAAGGCTGCTGTCGCGCTACTCTGAGCTGGCGACACCACACCGAACCTGGAAGATGGTGCCACCTGAGACGATGGCTCAGGCAGCGCGGCAATGGGCAGAAGGTTTGCAGCTGGCTTCACATGACACACCCTGCTTTCTGGCCGAGGTACCCATCATGAAGCACCCAGGTGAGGGACAGGGTCGATTGTGTCACACTTTCCGGAACTTCGCATCGATCATTGTGAAAAATACGGCCAATTTGAATAACATAAAAGTTCTTTCCATAGATAGCATGTTCCCTTTAATTGATTAAGTATATTGCAAGCTTTAACTTAATTACTCAAGCCAATGGTGTGTGCTAATCAAGGGACAATAAACAAAGCAATGGCGATTAAATATCTGATGTTCGTTGTCATGACTCTTTCACAATTTCGGATGTGGGATAGGTTCTTACCCCCATTGAACTGGTAGTGAGCGCGAATGAATTTAAAGTTGATTCAAAATGGCATACAGCATTTTGTAGGAAAGTTCCTATATCGGTTACGTAATAGTCTAGTAGGATCTCGCGTCCGCGTCACCCCTGTCGTAAAGTTCCAAAGTTCTCTGCACTGTCTGTATTGTGCAGCGGCGAATAGACGGCACCAGTCAAACACCAGAAAACTCGTACATAAAAATGTTCCGCGCCGACGAACAACCGTGATATTACCTACTGTTGAATTTAAGGCCGAAATCGGTTATTAATTTAGAACGCGCGACCGCCAGCGATACAGACCCGCGTCGCTTGGCTGCTCAGAGACGACTGCCTGGCGGGGGTAGTTCACTGAGAGCACCCGGCCTCGGCTCCAGACTCTCCGCCGCAGTCGGCCCGGTAAAAGCGCTGAGCTAGGTGTAGCCGCATCGGCCGATAATTGGACTCTGACCCGACGTCCGGTCACTGCCGCGGCACAGACCGGCAGCGAGCCGTCAGCCGGCTCAGGCTCAGGCTCGTGAGGCGTTACATTTACGGTATACACTTACGGTCGGCTGGCTTACGGGGTCACATCATTTACAGTTACGGGACAGCCAAAAGTGCAATTTTATGGAAACTCTGGTACAATTTGAACAACATTGCCTAGTATTTTTACTATCGAATTTAATGTCTCCCAAGTAAATACTAGTTCGCTCTGGTGACGGATTTAGTAGCTTGTTGTAGCGAGTTTACACCCTAAGCTGCAGTGCGAATAACTGTGTTACATGTATGTTGCACAAGCCAATGGCTCCGCCACTGAGGTAGCTTAGTTGGTGGCTTGTGGCTTGGTAGCCACTGGCTTGTGGTCTCTGTATTTTTTCAGTGTTCATAGTCGCCTCACGTGCTGGTATTTAGCCTCTGCGGGGAGGGTCAGCTGGCGACTGGCTTCATAAGATCGGGGACGTTACGGTGGACGGCTGTGCTGGAGCATTGATGGCACGCTGAACTCTCGGTTAAAATTCTTCCGTCGAAATCAAGTTCGTTGTCTCGTTTTGACTTCAGAATCTGAGCCAGCCGCTGGCATGGGTCCTGATCCCACATGACTACGTCAAAATATGTTAGAATACAACATGAAAACATCATCCTTGATGCCGAGAATACCCATTGACAAACATATCAGAATCATCTACAAACTATAACTACATCGAGTCTGATTTTGCTTAGCTGAAGAGGTGTTTTTTTATCTGCTCGTTGTGCTGAAGGGGTGCAAAGGACCCATCATTTACGAATTACATGCAGTCAATTTCAAACTAGGACTTCAGCCATTTAAGCTGAATCAAAGTATGCGCTATTCTTCGCAGTTCAATGCTTTCAGAGAAAAAATCAGCAACGCCAAATACCTAACTCTAACTTGCAATGTGTGCCAACCATAACTGTATGCTATGCGACGGAAACCACAGAATTATACTCTCCAAATGTCAGTTTTAGATCGAAATCCATTATGAGCTCTGCTTTTTCTGCTTTCTGAGCAGACTGCTTCTTGTCACATGATCAACTGCGTGCAGAGTTTGAACCTGAACGTGATGCGTTGCAGCCGCTTGTGCTGTCGCTGCCGCCGCACCCCTGGATCGACAGGCGACCCTTCTCATCAGCTGCTCTCTGGAAGGTGCAATAATGCCAGCCATGCTAATCCTCCAGGTAAGATTGGCCCCTTCATTATCTATCACGTTTATTGTGCTCAATGTCAAACGTCATGAAGGCAACAGCGGATTCATGGGGTGATGTGATCGGCGGAGTGTGTCGTGACTGGCTGGGTGACATTCAGTGTACGTTGACCCCCGTCGGGCGATGCTGTGACCGACCTCCGGATCTCCGGACGATGCTGTGGCCCGGAGTCGATACTGCGGCACACGCAGTGGTGCTGCGCTTCTCAGACGACGCCGTGACCCGCAGGGCGACAGTCTGCGCGTGTACGCCGACCGGAGCGGCCTGCTGACGGTGCGCCAGCCGGCCGGCCGTCTGGACGCGGCTCGGCTCGGCCTCTGGCTGCAGCTGGTGGGAGGCCACGGCCCGGCCGGCCCGCTGGTGATGAACGGCTCCAGCACGCCGCGGCTGGACGCCGTGCGGCGGCGGGCGGCGGCCGGCGGCCGCAGTGTGACGCTGGCGCCGGCCGGCCTGGCCGTGCTGCTCAACCCGCTGATGGCCGCACGGCACCGGCTCATGGTGAGCTGAGGGTGTGCGGTCCCCGCCGTCTGACATGTCTCCTGGTCCCCATGCTGCTCCCTCCGCTGATGGCCGCACGGCACCGGCTCATGGTGAGCTGAGGGTGTGCGGTCCCTGCTGTCTGACGTCTCCTGGTCACGACATCGGCTCATGGTGAGCTGAAGGTGTGCGGTCCCCACCGTGTGACATGTCTCCTGGTCACGACATCGGCTCATGGTGAGCTGAAGGTGTGCGGTCCCCGCTGTCTGGCATGTCTCCTGGTTCCCATACTGCTCCCTCAGCTGATGGCCGCACGGCACCGGCTCATGGTGAGCTGAGGGTGTGCGGTCCCCACCGTCTGACATGTCTTCTGGTCACGACATCGGCTCATGATGAGCTGAAGGTGTGCGGTCCCCACCGTGTGACATGTCTCCTAGTCACGACATCGGCTCATGGTGAGCTGAAGGTGTGCGGTCCCCGCTGTCTGGCATGTCTCCTGGTTCCCATACTGCTCCCTCAGCTGATGGCCGCACGGCACCGGCTCATGGTGAGCTGAGGGTGTGCGGTCCCCACCGTGTGACATGTCTCCTGGTCACGATACCGGCTCATGGTGAGCTGAGGGTGTGCGGTCCCTGCTGTCTGACGTCTCCTGGTCACGACATCGGCTCATGGTGAGCTGAAGGTGTGCGGTCCCCACCGTGTGACATGTCTCCTGGTCACGACATCGGCTCATGGTGAGCTGAAGGTGTGCGGTCCCCGCTGTCTGGCATGTCTCCTGGTTCCCTACTGCTCCTCAGCTGATGGCGGCACCGGCTCATGGTGAGCTGAAGGTGTGCGGTCCCCACTGTCTGACATGTCTCCTGGTCACGGCACCGGCTCATGGTGAGCTGAAGGTGTGCGGTCCCCGCTGTGTCCGACATGTTTCCTGGTCACGGCACCGGCTCATGGTGAGCTGAAGGTGCGCGGTCTCCGCTGACTGACATGTCTTCTGGTCACGGCACCGGCCATGGTGAGCTGAAAGGTGTGCGATCCCCACTGTATTGCATGTCTCCTGGTCATGATACCGGTTCATGGTGAGCTGAGGGTGTGCGGTCACCACCATGCGAGATGTCTCCTGGTTACGATACCGGCTCATCGTGAGTTGAAGGTGTGCGGTCCCCGCCGTGTGACATGTCTCCTGGTCACGATACCGGCTCATGGTGAGCTGAAGGTGTGCGGTCCCCACCGTGTGAATTTCTTCGCGACATCGGCTCATGATGAGCTGAAGGTGTGCGGTCTGACATGCCTCCTGGTCACGATACCGGCTCATGGTGAGCTGAAGGTGTGCGGTCCCCACCGTCTGACATGTCTTCTGGTCACGGCACCGGCTCATGGTGAGCTGAAGGTGTGCGGTCCCCACCGTGTGACATGTCTCCTGGTCACGACACCGGCTCATGGTGAGCTGAAGGTGTGCGGTCCCCGCCGTCTGACATGCCTCCTGGTCACGACACCGGCCCATGGTGAGCTGAAGGTGTGCGGTCCCCACCGTGTGACATGCCTCCTGGTCACGACACCGGCTCATGGTGAGCTGAAGGTGTGCGGTCCCCACTTTGACATGCCTCCTGGTCACGGCACCGGCTCATGGTGAGCTGAAAGGTGTGTGTTTTGATACCGGTCATGGTGGGGGCGCCGATGTAGGTGTGCGGTCCCCGCCGTGTGACATGCCTCCTGGTACAACGGCTCATGGTTGAAGAGGTTGGTCACGACACCGGCCCATGGTGAGCTGAAGGTGTGCGTCCGAATTAGCTGAAGGTGTGCGGTCCCCACCGTGTGACATGCCTCCTGGTCCCCTACTCAGGTGCCTATTAGAGGTTGTTTTGGGATGTCTTCCTCTCAACCTTCTGTTTCTGATGTGTCTACATGGACAGGGGGACTTGGTGCGAGAGCGAGGATACCCCTATTGGCACGTAGCGTTGCAGATGCCTGGACCTTTCTGGAAAATAATGGGTCTAAAAACAATGTCCCACCAAACGTTTTTCCCTGACAGTGCTCCTGGTTGGCTACATATTGATTGCTGTATATATGTAGGCAGCCATGCACATGTCCAGATTCTAAAAGGCTTAGCTGTGAAATTTTGCACTATTTTTAGGTGCCTGACACTATTTTTAGGAACTCTGGCAGTTCCTCAATCGAATAAGAACTGGACATGAGTACCTCCAATCCGGGGTAACATGGACAAACCTTAATGTTTATTAACACAATTCATAAAGAGTATCATGCGACTTTATCGGCGATGGGCACCAAATGGCCATTATGGTCGGTGAGCTCTGCAGTCGGAATAACTAATCGTTTTGCGTGGGGTATCAACATAATTGAAGACATTTCATATTAAAACCTCTAAAAGCACTTCTAATCTCTTGTATAATTATTCCCTAAATGTTCTACCATATTTCCTTTATCGGCAGGTGTCTTTGTCTACCGACGTGTGCTTGGATGGGAACAACCTACTACCGATGGTGCGCTCCCACCTGGACACCTGGAAGCGGTCCGGTCGGCTGTCCCAGGACCTCGCCCGGGTGCGTCACCTGTACCGGCGGCCGGCACCCGGCGACTGAATCCGGCAATGTGCCCAAGTCACGACCAGAACAGATCTCGGAGCCGTGCCTCCACGGGCTGCCGGCCGACCGTTGACTCGGTGCCCGCGCTTTGACCACGAGAGCAGTAGGAGCCGTGCCTCAGCGCATTCCTGCCTGCGGCGGACTGAGTGGTACCTGAGTCACTGCCAGAACAGCGGTCTGAACCGACATGATCTCCTGTCCAAAGACTCAGTCAGTCAGTGTCGGGGCCACTATCCGCGGACGTGCCACTGCCTGAGACCTGCCTGGGCCCCGCCTGAGACCTGCCTGGACCTCACCTGAGACCGGCCAGGGTCTTGTCTGATACCTGCCTGGGTCTCGTTTGAGATATGCCTGGGCCTCCCCTGAGACCAAGACTGCGACTGCATGGACCAAGTCCGCATCTACTCGACCGGGCAGAGGTGGGTTACTGTTCCAGTTTCTGTTTATCCAGGCGTCAATGGTGGCAGGCGTCGGTATTATTGATGCCTCCACTGACACTGGACACTGGGTAGTGTACCACATAGTGGGGTAGCCATTGTTACACTGCTGGGCAATTATCGCCTCATCATATAGCTAAATTACCATCGTTCTGAAAATAGGCGTACGAGCACGGTGTGCTTTCATCGGCTCCCTGTAGTCTCGTTCATTCCTTATCCTTTAGAGTCAAGGTCTGGGCTTCGACTAGGCGCCTGTTGGCCCCGGCAAATAGAGGTTAATTGGGAGAGGGCGAGGTGGCTCTGAAACATGTCTGGGAGCTGAGTCTCTTCTACGATCATATGAAGACATCTTCCCCGTATAGCTCCCCTAACGCCTTGCGTCCTGTTCGCAGAGTACAATTGTTTTCCCAGCTAAGCCTATGGTAGAGTTGCAGCTGTGAGATCCGCCAAGTGCGTGGCACGTCATATTAAAGCAACAACTTTACGTGAGTTTTTCGAGCCCCCTCATCAGAATCAAAATCGTGAATGTGTTGTATGTCTGCAACATGTGCATAGCCATGGGTGTAGCCACGTCCCACATATTGGGGGAGGGTACAGGTAAATCAGAATTGGTGAAAACGATGGTTTGGGACGTACCCTGAATATACGTTTTTTAAGCGGGAAGACGTGAATAAGATGCATTTTACGACCAATGTGGACTAGAGACGAAAGACTAAAGACAACGCAACATTTTTTTCTTAACCGGGAGGACGTGCCCTCCCAGTCGCCGCCCCCCCAGTAGTTACACTTATGTGTAAAGCTCATAGAATCGGGACAGTTGGTGACCGTCCAGGTTTCTACCAGTTACACAACCTAAGTAAGTATGCCTAGTTTAAAGACCTGGCCCCCAGCCATGGTGAAATGTGCATGTTAAGCATGCTTGCTTCCGTGTATTACTGCTCAGACTCGATCCACACAGCCCGTGGACATTCTACTGACTTTTTGCAACACCGAACGTGCACTTGCTGTTCAATATTTTAGCTTTCCATCCCCATGAGCAGGTTTGGCAATATATCGTGTAGGAAAGCTGCTTGTTGTGTGATGTTTGCTGTTGTAGTATATTTGATTTCTACCCATACTTGAATAATAATTCGCCCGTTTTGACCTGACAAAATGAAGAAATGTATTGGGCTGGCCATTCCAAGGCAAGAACCTGCCCGAAGAAGTCTGTGGACTGGGCCAACGATCAGGTGGTTAAAGATCAGCAAAATATCAAGTCTGATGTTAAAATGGTACAGAAGGACAAGTTGTGTTTTGATTCCTCGTTTTTCTCATCCTTATTCGCTTGTCCTCAATATAATATCTGTATAATGGCGTTTAAACGCTTTGTTAACCGTGTGTTGATGTCAGGTGAAGTGATGGCAGTGGTCAATAATTTCACCTGTAACAATCAAAACAACACAAATGTAACAATATTACAATTACATAATTATGCATGTTTTTCTGTTTAACCAGATGAGTTATTTACGCGGAACCGATGCAAATATGTCTTGTCATTGGCCATGGCCCTCTATCGTGATACTTGATTGCGCACAATAGATCACAATGATTTGACGTCAGCCAGTGCGCACGTTAAAACTGATTCAAAGTGGAGAGAGTGGATGTACTGTGCCCCTCAGCTTCACAGGGGTCGGTATGTTTAGCTTTGGAATTAAACACGTGATTTGTTTCTTAGTGGATAGACGAAGCATTTTTGAACAAATTTAGCAAGTTTCAAACCATTAAAATTACTTTTGCTGTGTCGTGGATCGTATTTCCCAAACCATAGCAAAGGCCTCAATTTTCAAAATGTGTGGTTAATTGCGCCCATGGGATGGCGCATTTAGCAACCAACGGGACCTCAGTCCGCAATTGCCTGTTACAGCCTTACACATGCGGCCTTACCATTGCAATGACTTTGCTTCCAGGAAGAGTGCGATGTTTTTATTAGGACGCTTTCGACCTTATTATTTCCTTGATCACAATTGGCGTATCCTATATGTCATATAGTTGTTATTTAGGCTTACACCTGTTTTATATTACATACAAAACGTGGGTCCAAGCCGTCCGCAGTGCAGCGGTTTTACTTAATCTCAATAGTAGTTAGCAATGACAATATCTCGGATTGGTCTCAGCTGGAGTTCTACATCTCGATTCAAATTTGATCTGCTTAGTTTCAGTTGATTCGCTTATTAATCCTCCATTTTGGTTCCACATTGCGTTTTCACAAGCTATGGATTTGAGTCGTTCTTGCATTCAACATGTTTTGCTGTGAATATATTATCTACCCTGCCGTGCCTAATTAAATGGAGCAAATAAGAATCTGAACAACTGCGACTTCTCTTTGTCTAAATCTCACAATGCGATGTGTGCCCGAGGTTCAAATAATGGCCATCCGAGACATGGTCAAATTTCGGGGTCAGGTTATTTTATTCGACAATTTTGTGTGGAAGTTATTCTGCCGTTGATTGATCTCGAAGTCAGTTTACTGGTAACACGATTAGTACTGTTTTTGCATGAAACCACTCACTTTTTGTATGGAAGTACTCACACCACTCACAAAAGTATGGCACTCGCGGGAAAGTACTTTTTTGCCAATGCTGCGCTCCCCTGCGCCCTCCCTAAAATTGAACTCCGGTTTCCCTGCTGTCGAACTGGATCTCGCACACACGAAAGCTGTTTGAAATAGAAACAAGCGGTGCAATGTTTTCGCACCATGAATATGCTTGCAGGATGTTTTAAAGAGATATTTCAAAATATCTTCAAATATTTCGCTCACGAGGCCTTCGTTATCATTCGAAATATTTATAAATGTCCCGCTCCAAGAACACCGCCGGCACCAACGGTGCCCCTCCTTGCGCAGCGAAGCAACTGGAAATTGTTTGTGCTTTGCATATTAGTATATTCGATAAACGTACTCCATTTAAACAGCTCATTATTTGCTGGAGCAGTCATGCCAATTCAAATCACCGACGTGGTTTTCCTGTGACATTTACAGGCCATGCCCTCGGCTATTATGTCCACCATCGACTGATCTGATCTGGCCGGCATTCGTCAGACCTATGACTGGACGTTCTGGAAGAATGTGACCAGAAAGCTTATATGATGTAAGAACCATCGACGGAGAAAGTCAGCTCTTCGCCGAGCCAAGTCACTGTGCTTGCTGTACTGAAGAAATCCAAAACTTCGGGTCTGGGCACTCAGTCTTGTTGGCAGTATCACGACACCCAGAACTCCGACACCAGACATTATGTACACATCCAGAACACCGACACCGGAAAGCATCCACGCCTAAAGGACACAGGAAAGCATCCATACACCCAGGGCACCAGAAAGCGTTCGCACACCGAGGACACCGACGCCGGACAGCGTCTGTTTCCCGGGACACCGACACTGGACAGCGTCTGTTTACCCGGGGCACCGACACTGGACAGCGTCTGTTTCCCGGGACACCGACACTGGACAGCGTCTGTTTACCCGGGACACCGACACTGGACAGCGTCTGTTTACCCGAGACACCGACACTGGACAGCGTCTGTTTCCCGGGACACCGACACTGGACAGCGTCTGTTTACCCGGGACACCGACACTGGACAGCGTCTGTTTCCCGGGACACCGACACTGGACAGCGTCTGTTTACCCGGGACACCGACACTGGACAGCGTCTGTTTACCCGAGACACCGACACTGGACAGCGTCTGTTTACCCGGGGCACCGACACTGGACAGCGTCTGTTTCCCGGGACACCGACACTGGACAGCGTCTGTTTACCCGGGGCACCGACACTGGACAGCGTCTGTTTCCCGGGACACCGACACTGGACAGCGTCTGTTTACCCGGGACACCGAGACTGGACAGCGTCTGTTTACCCGAGACACCGACACTGGACAGCGTCTGTTTCCCGGGACACCGACACTGGACAGCGTCTGTTTACCCGGGACACCGACACTGGACAGCGTCTGTTTCCCGGGACACCGACACTGGACAGCGTCTGTTTCCCGGGACACCGACACTGGACAGCATCTGTTTACCCGGGACACCGACACTGGACAGCGTCTGTTTACCCGGGACACCAACACCGGACAGCATCTGTTTATCCGGGACACCGATGCCCAGCCAACGCAGGATTTCGACGACCGTAAATCAGCCTATTCTCAGCCCATCAACATGACTATTTCCAGACGCACCCGGAACAAGATATATGACGGAGACATAAGAGAGGGGTGGACGAGTCATGAACAGCAAGATGAAGGTACTCACGCTTCCCTCGTCTACGACGACGCGCCCGACTCGCGCCTGCTGCCCGATACCGACAGCACGTGCAGGGTGCGTGGTGCTGTCGCTGCCGCAGAGCCTGCGACGATCCTACCTGTGCAACCACTTGGTGTGGATTCCGCACTTACGAGTGCTCGCTGTCAAGTTCCACACGCGGTGGCTGGACACCGTGTAGTGCGACGCGAGCTCTACGCACTCGATGTTGTGCCACAACTCTCGGCTGGTTGTTACAGTCGGGTGGGTAGCGCAGCAGACGCTGGCGACGGGCAGGCTTCAGTGTGGTCGCGGTGGTCTGTCGACCGGCAGCAGTCTCCGGCACTCGTGAACCGCAACTGGCCACACCAACATCGCTGTCGCCCGATGGCCAGTCAGGTGGTTTGGCAACTCGGCCAACTGCCATTTATTTCTCTAAATGACTAACAACGTCCATAGTGATATTATTTGCCCTTGGTGATGGTTTTGTATTAGACAACGCACAGCGATATGCGTTGTCGTCAGCTTACATT
Organism: Ashinkailepas kermadecensis; assembly: GCA_034440615.1. Taxonomy (NCBI): domain Eukaryota; kingdom Metazoa; phylum Arthropoda; class Thecostraca; family Neolepadidae; genus Ashinkailepas; species Ashinkailepas kermadecensis. The sequence goes on from JAOTOM010003976.1 coordinate 16,141, forward strand.
ACTCCGGGGTTGTTCTATTGCTTTGTCACTTCACATGTACAATGTGAATGTATGGCAATATAGCATTTAGCGGACGAGCTGATTGTAAGCTGAGTACGACGCGGTCGGTGTCCGAGCGAGTCTACCCCACGTATGTACGACGTAGATGGTGCCCGAGTGAGTCTACCCAGCGTATATACGACGTGGATGGTGCCCGAGTGAGTCTACCCAGCGTATACACGACAGGGACGGTGCCTGAGAGGGTCTACCCCGCGTATATACGACAGGGACGGTGTTCGAGCGAGTCTACCCTGCGTATATACGACATGGACGGTGCCCCAACAAGTCTATCCCGCGTATATAAGACAGGGACACTGCCCGATCGAGTCTACCCCGCGTGTATACGACAAAAGTGCATCTTAGCGTCCCCGCAGCGGTAAAAAACATCCAAGTCTGCAATGGACGAAACATCAAATGCCACGTTTTTGTACCTGGATATGATTAGCGCGAAACACCGATGGGAACTGAAAATGTAGCAGTGTATGCTCGCTGTTATCACCAGTACGACCAACATTTTCGATGGCTCGTTAATGGAACGGAATTGACAGTTTTCCGTGCGGTTCATGTGAATACTCACATGAAATACGATGGGAGTGAACAAAATATATCGCCAGCCAGAATATGCTCGGTGTGACGTGAAAATCATCAATAATGTTGTGACAGACCATCTTGCGCAGGCAATTTGTTGCCCAAAGACCATGTTCAGAGTGAATGGTACCGTGGACCCGTCAAACCAGGATGTGAACTTCTCGTGGGGAGCGAGCCCAGACCCAGCGATCGTCTTGCTAGTCGCTGGATCGAGGACGAGGTGAACCTGACTGGGTGTTGGTTGAGATTAACGTCATTAAACTTCCACCCCGGTATCAAGTGCTCTGAAATTTATATTTGGTAGAGTGGAGGAAAAGGGGTGGGTGGATGTCAAAAACGTAATTGATATAAAAAACGCAAATATTTTGTGGTATATTCACAATGGATAGTGATTTTCTATGACCTTTGTTGATAGTTTGATGATGGTAATGATATCGGTAGCGTCTCTACTGCATTTACCGATCAAGCAATGCTGCTGCTACAAGCCATAAGCACGTTTAAAGACCATCTTTCACTCATAGCCTGTAGCAAAAAAAGCAAGTGGTACTAAAATTTGTATAATGTCAAATTAAAAGTTGATGTCAAAGCAATTGTCATTAACTGTGGTTCTCCACTCAAATTCCATAACTTCGAGGCACTGCCTGTATCCCGCACCTAAACTTACCACGTTCACCTTTGTTTACCACCGTGAGCATTCTTCATCCTTTGTCAGTACCACTGTTCGTCACCACCAGCCGTATGGCCAGCCTCTGCCCACCGGTCACCTTTGACTGCTTCGAACTGTAGCCGGTCGTGCCGTCTATAAAACGTCACAAGTCGCCACTGGAGGCTCGAGAGAAGCTCAGGCGCCCATGAGACCGCAATGTTCCTCAGGTAGCAGCGCTTCAGTACGATGGTTACATCTTTCTACCCAGCGCTATCTTTTTGTGTGGTGCACAATGGACATTTTAAGATTAATTGCAATAGTGACAGATAACTGGGCAAATTTATTGGGTTCCTGGGTTGTTCGGTTGTTCGGTTCCCACTCCTCTAGAAGAGGCGCACTGAGCGGGTGTCTGCGGCGTCAGCTGAGCGGGAAGGTCGATGAGAGAAAAGGACCCCGACACAGCGTAGCTCCTATTGCTTCCCTGCTAATTCGACGGTTCAGCGTAGTGCATGTCAGCTCGCGATGCATGTATCATATTCGCAGATGAGTCAGATTGGAACAAGATTGCGGCCAGTTTCTGATGAATTGGATCATTTTTCAGCCCACTTGTGCCAAATTGCGGGCACTATTTCCTCTGACGGAGTGGGCTTCTCTGCTGGATATGCAGCACGAATCTGAAATTTGAACGTACTGTGCCGAATTGTTGAGATAGCTTTTACTTAATTCTGACATTTTTGAATTTTCACGAACTGAACACAATAGAGTGCACGTCTTTGCGGGTCGTTAAAAGAGCGTAGTTGCGGGCGGTTCGTATACGTTCTGTCTGGGTATGGTGCCAGATCCTGTGCCACATGGGAAAACCACAGCCCTCTCGCCCTCGCTCGTCTAGCGCCCGTAATGACGCCCAAGGTGAGAGTGGGTGTGGAGAGATATAGTTACGTTTCGGGCGGCAGGATGGTCGGGACAGCCGGATTTCTCCAGGTGTCTGCAGATGGTGCCGTTAGCGGCAGCATGTGTCAGCGCGCCCACTGGGTGGTCAGCTGACGAAACAGCATCGTCTCTGCGCTGGGCACACGCCGCGTGGGAGAGGTAGACTCCTCTGCAGCTACCGGCAGGTCTAGGGTCTTGGCCTCCGTGCCCCCACCCTAAAAAGGCCGGTTCGTCCGAACGTTTGCACTAAAATGGTACTTTCTCGGTACCGAGAAATGGTACTTTCTCGGTCGAAAACCGGTCTTCTGGAGCCGCCACTGTTTGCAGTTCCTGTTGTATTTTTATGTTCATAATGCAATCACTTTATACCTTATTAACGAACTGTCACATGTAGCAATTGTGAAGTGTCCTGACTCAATGCTGTTGGTGTGCCGACGTGAGTGATTGTGAGGTGTCCTGACTCAATGCTGTTGGTGTGCCGACGTGACTGATTGTGAGGTGTCCTGACTCAATGCTGTTGGTGTGCCGACGTGACTGATTGTGAGGTGTCCTGACTCAATGCTGTTGGTGTGCCGACGTGACTGATTGTGAGGTGTCCTGACTCAATGCTGTTGGTGTGTCGACGTGAGTGATTGTGAAGTGTCCTGACTCAATGCTGTTGGTGTGCCGACGTGAGTGATTGTGAGGTGTTCTGACTGAATGCTGTTGGTGTGCCGACGTGAGTGATTGTGAGGTGTCCTGACTCAATGCTGTTGGTGTGCCGACGTGAGTGATTGTGAGGTGTCCTGACTCAATGCTGTTGGTGTGTCGACGTGAGTGATTGTGAGGTGTCCTGACTCAATGCTGTTGGTGTGCCGACGTGACTGATCGTGAGGTGTCCTGACTCAATGCTGTTGGTGACCGACGTGAGCCGATTGCTGTGTCACGCCGATTTCCCCTGGTTCTGACTCATGAGTTTCAAGATGGCGCTATCGGGTAGATTCTGGCAATGAGAGATTGGACGGGTTCGGTCTGGAAATGAGAGGTTGGAAGGGTTCGGTCTGGCAATGAGAGGTTGGACGGGTTCGTTCTGGCAATGACAGGTTGGACGGGTTCGGTCTGGCAATGAGATGTTGGACAGGTTCGGGCAATTAAATGTTTGATAGGTTCGGTCTGGCAATGAGAGGTTGGACGGGTTCGGGCAATTAAATCTTGGACAGGTTCGGTCTGGCAATGAGAGGTTGGACGGGCATGGTGTGGCTCAGGACTTTCACCTGTGTGCGTAACACTGAAAGCGCCTTCAGAATGTTCGTCAGGTCATCGTTTTCTCTTTCGACTCCCTCACGATGGTTGGTCTCTTCAGGTGCTGGGGACTCACGAGCGGATCCAGGGGACCATTCTGGTCATACCCCAAACGATCTGATTTTGTGAAAAATGACATCTTTGGCGTTCTTCTCAACTTCTAGCCACTCCATGTGAAAATAAATGTTTTAAAACCATTTTTAGAGTCACAGGCGTTCATTTCTGAAAATTATTGGGGCTGGGGGCGCAATACCTGAAGGGAACGGCGGTCCCAAGTGGATTTGGGAGGCACACTACAAAGGGTCCCATGTTAAAAGTTTAAATTATTGCGGGGCAAAACCAACATTGAGGGAGCACTTTCCCCTCAACATTATATAAAAGAACATCGTTGCTCAGAGCCAGCTGTTCAGCTGTTCAAATCGGATACTTTTTTAAACCTGTGAATATTTATGTTTCCCAGTCCGACTTGGCCCCTCTCGTCCCCAAGCTGGCCAGCTGGACCCGCCCATGCGGGAACTGCGGACATCGGTGTGGGAATGCGGACATTTCATGGATATACGAGCCGTTAACCATGGTGGGAAAGTAGCCTGACTCGTCTGATCGTCATCGAACCATGACGCCAAGACCGTCATCAGTACGTTGGGAGACTAACCTGTGTCGTGCCTATTCGCCAAAAAAAAACAGCGCAGTTGTGTCCAGCTATCTTTGCCCAAACCTACTTGTGATCTTGTCAGACTGCACCCCATTAGTGAGGTAGAATCGAGCAGTTGCAGTGGGTCCACTTATAGCCGCCTATACCCCAAACCAAATAATTCGCTGACCATTTGTGCCAAACCAACCCATTTGCTGACCAGGGACATGCAGCCAAACAGATTGGTTAGCACGTGCTGCAAACTTTTGGCTCTCGTCCCAGTTAGCAATGCCATCGGTTCCAAAGTTCACAAGGTGTTCGAACCATATCCAGCATGCCCTGCACTGATGGTAAGATGGCTAATTTTCGGCCCTCTTCCCTAATTTGCAGCGAACTTCCCGCCGGCTGAAGGGCAAAATGTGTATTCTGTCAGTTTAAGGCGCGCGCGCACACATATACATATACATATATATATATATATATATATATATATATATATATATATATATATATATATATATATATATATATATATATATATCCTTCAAACCTTATCCAGTGTCAGAACCGGCTGTTCGTATAATGTTTATCCAATATCAACATCCAGCCTTCAATTACACAACAGCAATACTTATGATCGATATGGGCTGTACGCAATATACCGGTTCCTACATCCTAGATATGCCTGGGCATCAGGGGCAGGCACTAGTGGTATGTACCCCTCCCCCTAGGGAAGATCTCATGGTGTATCTCTGACTGTGAAAAGGACCATTCCAAGAGATCGAGTATGTGCCCACGGCCCTCAAACTCAACGTATTATTCAGCCAAAAGCGCGCCCCTCTCATGGGGGATAGGCGCATCTTTGAGAGGAAAAGGCGTTCCTTCCGTATGCTCAAATGCACCCTCCTCCTCCCCTCTCCAGCTAAACGAATTTGTGAGATGGCCTATTACAACGGAAACGAACCCAGAAAGCCCAGACTGGAAGGGCTAGGAACCACTGAATTCAGGAAGATGTTAGACCAAGTCTTCAGTTTGTTTTTAAATAGTTTTAAGCAAATGCATGCAACTGAACGAAGGACACAGGAGAGTTCAAAACTGTTGCCTTTTTATTCTAGGTTGGTTGTTCTATCAGTCAGAAGGCACCCTATGTGACTGAGCTCCCTCGCCTCGCCTATAACATTTGGAGAGAGAGAGAGAGAGAGATATATATATATATATATATATATATATATATATATATATATAAATATATCCATTAGCTGACAGAAAGGAGAGCACAGATCAGTGGCGTGTTTACTTTGCCATTTGACATTAACAAGGGCATACGTAGCCAGAGTCCGAGTGTGAGTCAATGAGTCTGAGCTATGTTCGGATGGAACTGTCTTTCTGGATGTTGTCATTGCTCCTTCGCATTCGAGAGGCTACTGGATGAAAACTGGCTGCTATTCGGCGGAAGAGCTACGAGCCCAGAGTTACATGGCAATGATAATGAATTAATAAAAGAATTAGAGGGTGAACAGACACAAATTCCACAATATAGCACCGTATACAGTGCAATATTATATATCTTAGAGTACTGATAAGGTATGCAGTGAACGCATGTGCTGAAGATATCCAATGCTTCGGTAGGTAGTTTTATTGCGATTAGCATGCAGATTGTGTTATGTATATGCTGGCTATATGCAAATACCATGAAAAAAACAAGATTCGAGTTTTGTCCAGCTTTGTCCTGTTTGAGCCACTTAAAGCCGGCTGAAACCTGGACAGAACAAGTTTTGCACAGCTTTTTGCCAACCCTGGTCACTAAGAGTTGAATATGACTAAATTATTCGCTTGAATTGGCCTGCCAGCTTCCAGAACGTCTCGCTCCACGAGGTCTAGTAGGTGCTTGTTCACACGGACAGTTGTTTTGTCTTAATTGTGCAGCTTCGGACCAGTCACAATTACGCCAGTGGCTCTCAAACTTCCCTGCGTTGTTGATGTATATCTCAAACCTTGATGATTAATCGATCATGCCATATATATTGCACATCGGTTTGGCATACACAATAATGGTGTGTGTACACAACAGGAATCATTGTAATATCATGGACTCATAGACACGAGTTCGTGAGCAACATAGTGATTGACGTGCATGAGACATACATGCATACGTTGGCTTCCTGAATGGCATACGTTGGCATCCTGAATGATTAAATGTCTTCAAATCCTAGTTGGCTTAATCTTGCAAAGAGCATCAGCATTGTGAGATCTGACTGCTAAGAAGGATGCTGTGCTCATGTTCCTATTTTGATATTGCATTGGAATTTGAGGAAAGAGGGTACATACAGGTCAGCAAAATAATTATTACTGGCATCAAATGACTCTACATGTATCATGTTTGTAGTGGTACAAACACAACAAGGGACTCAACACAACAAGCCACACTCACGGCGCTCAGCCGGGCTGAACACAACAAGCCACACTCACGACGTTCAGCCGGGATGAACACAACAAGCCACACTCACGACGCTCAGCCGGGCTGAACACAACAAGCCACACTCACGACGTTCAGCCGGGATGAACACAACAAGCCACACTCACGACGCTCAGCCGGGCTGAACACAACAAGCCACACTCACGACGCTCAGCCGGGCTGAGCACAACAAGCCACACTCACGACGTTCAGCCGGGATGAACACAACAAGCCACACTCACGACGCTCAGCCGGGCAGAACACAACAAGCCACACTCACGACGTTCAGCCGGGATGAACACAACAAGCCACACTCACGACGCTCAGCCGGGCAGAACACAACAAGCCACACTCACGGCGCTCAGCCGGGCTGAACACAACAAGCCACACTCACGGCGCTCAGCCGGGCTGAACACAACAAGCCACACTCACGGCGCTCAGCCGGGCTGAACACAACAAGCCACACTCACGACGTTCAGCCGGGATGAACACAACAAGCCACACTCACGGCGCTCAGCCGGGCTGAACACAACAAGCCACACTCACGGCGCTCAGCCGGGCTGAACACAACAAGCCACACTCACGGCGCTCGCCACCGCCGGAGAAAGGGAAAGCTGAGCGGCCACGTTTTTACGTATCTGTCGTACATCCGGCCGAGTTCGACGTCTGCGTTTTCGTCGCTTGTGATCCCTGACTGACGACACAGTGAGTGGTCATCGGTGTGCGTTCTCCACTTGGTGGCGGCGGCGGTCTGTTGCCTTGCAGGTATCGGGCCCTTGGAGCTTTCTACCGCTCGTGCACGGTGAGGCGTGCGGGTTCTACTGCATGCCACGTGTCCACGCGCACCGAGCGTGCCACGCAATTCGCGGGTGCTATGGGTTACGAAATAGGGTGCGGATTTGCACATCACTCGAATCATCGCAGAAAATGGCGCTTCTGGATTGGGCGCTTCATGTGATGCCTAGGCCAATACCGTAATGAGACGGATTTTGTCAGCTTACAGTACTTGTATGATGCATGCCGCGCGTGCCATGAAACGCCTACAATTGTTTGTCATTTGCTGTAGCAATATTAATTTATCGAAGTCTTCAGCCATTGCAGTCGATGACTACGACACACACACATGCACACTGACTCGACAAATGTACACATGACACATGACTCGACAAATCACGGTCATCTCCCGAGGCAGTCGGCACGTCTGGCCGCGGCGAATCGGAGCCACGGCTGGACGGCAGACGCAGAGCGTGTCGCTGGATCATAACCACGGCTGGACGGCAGACGCAGAGCGTGTCGCTGGATCATAACCACGGCTGGACGGCAGACGCAGAGCGTGTCGCTGGATCATAACCACGGCTGGACGGCAGACGCAGAGCGTGTCGCTGGATCATAACCACGGCTGGACGGCAGACGCAGAGCGTGTCGCTGGATCATAACCACGGCTGGACGGCAGACGCAGAGCGTGTCGCTGGATCATAACCACGGCTGGACAACAGACGCCAGGTTGAGATTGAAACACGCTGCGGTCGCTTAATCTTCCTCTCAGCTGAAATAGTACCCGCGGTATTCTATTCACCTGTAGCACAAACAATAGGCGGCGCCATTCGATTTTCCTTAGTCTATTTTAAACATGGCCTGTTTTGATAGGCTTTTTAATGCTTCACGTTAAAGGCAAATATTAAAGTATGTTTCACGCATCTCATACAAAGTAGCTCGTCGGCTTCACATCAATTTGATTTTCTTGTCTTGGTTCTCAAATTTATCTTCCTTTGTTCAACTTCTGTCTGTCTCTGAACTGACACTCTTCTTATGCAACAAAGGAACCATCTTCATGCACATCTGCGATTATATTAGTAAATCACAACTACAAATAGCATAACACAACTTGTTTGCATTCGGCAAAAGCCTTACACTTACATGCGGCTGTGTGCCCCAAACCTGTGCTCAGACGTCACCTCTCCAGTCCCTTGTATCCGGTTTATTTGTTTTCTTGTGTATTGGGTGGTTCTCGACGCACTTTATGCACGATGACGGCTAATGGCGCCGCCCACACTCTTTCGCCTTTGGGCCGCGGGATTGGGTAATGTACCGATCGGTGCGAGTGTTGAACCCGGGACCTTTGGTACCCACAGCTCAACACCTTAACCACTCGGCCATCCACGCCCCTTGTATCCGGTTTTGCAGTGTGCACAGTTATGTAGTGTTACAGGCGATGCCATGGTAAGTTCCAGTGACTCGGTCAGGCTCAGCCCAGGGCCGTCCCAGTCCCGTCTATGTCACGGTATGGGGGCCAGGCCTGGGCCCAGTTTCATGAAAATCTAAGACATTTTAAAACTAAGAAATGTAAAACTAAGAATCTTTTAAAAGCGATCTCATGAAATTCAAGATGTCTTAGTTTCAAAAGTCTTACTTTTTCGATTGTTCGTAGATTTTGTCTTGAGGTGTTTTCTTAATGTGTCGGTAACTGAAATGTTGCGAGCACGATAACTTCTTATTTCCGTTGCAAACAGGTACCTACATCTAACTGCAATACATCATAAATGTTGAACTTACAATGTGTAAGACAAAATTAATCAAGTACCTATAAAATGACAGGCTGCGATCGCCGGTTTCTTTCTTCACTAGTTGTTTGTTTACATTATCAGCTGACTGGCCGACACCATTAGGGCATACCGATAATAGATGGCGATAGTAGTTACAATATACATTGTGATACGGAGCCGAGGTCGAAAAATAAGATATAAATTCTTACATTCATTGAGCATGGGTTCCAGAAGCCAGCAACGCCAGAAAAAAAACTGAAGTGTTCCGAGCGATATTACAACAGCGATAGAACAACACTCCACCACACTGCAGCACTACATCCAATCTACGCAAGAATTATGTGCTTGATTTCTTGCTCTGGAACTCAAGACATTTTCGTGAATTTGTCTTAAATTCCAGCTTTCATGAAACTCAACCGTCCATTTTTTCTTGAATAAGAATAAATTTGTCTTTAATTTTGTGTCTTAGTTTTACATTCTTGTTTCTTAAATAAGACTTTTTCATGAAACTGGAAAAGTCTTATTCAAGACCAATTTGTCTTAAATAAGACAAATTGGTCTTCGTGAAACTGGCCCCTGGCCTGAGCCGTCCATACGATGCTCGCTTTCTTTCACTTGTTCCTTATTACACAATGAGAGCCATCCGATCGATCGGCATATCATTTCCTCGTTTTACGAGCTCCGCCACAAGTCTACCCTGAGACCTGGCCAGCTCGGGCTCCGATTGCTTCTTGGTGATTGCGCCATAGGCCCGGCCCGTGAAAAACACTAACGTATAGTACACCAATAGGGAACAGTTAAATGAGTACATACAATGATAGTTTCACTTGGCTGTTTCATTGATATGGTTGGTTGGCTGTGGTTTTACGACGCACTCAGCAGCTGAGGCCATATGGCGTCGCCTGCCTCTCACCCTGGCAGGAAGGGCGGATACCGCGGGGAATCGATTGTTCTTTCATGTGAAGGACGGTTTCATTAATGATTTCACTAATTCAATAGATACTTTATTTCATTGAAGCAAGATCGGTTCATTTTTACAAAACAAAACTTAGCTCTATCACCCCCTGGCGTTGGTTTGTAAGATCGGGGCGAATGCTGAGCAGGGTTTGCTGAGTAGAGCCTGAACCATTCATTCTTTCGAGAAATTCCAATTAAAGGGGATTTTTAGCGAGAGAGTTCAGCATGCCGCCGATGGTCACACACCGCGGCCCGTTGCCGCGACCACAACGCTGTCGGGTCAGTTGCCGGCTGACCCTTCCAGTCCGGAGCTAGTTACCAGTCGACCCAGTCGTGAGCTAATTACCACCTGACCCTTCCAGTCGGGACCTAATTATCAGCTGACCCTTCCAGTCGGGACCTATTTACAAGCTGACCCTTCCAGTCGGAACTTAATTACCAGCTGACCCTTCCAGTCGGGACCTAATTATCAGCTGACCCTTCCATGTGGGAGCTAATTACCAGTTAATCCAATCGGGAGCTAATTACCGGCTGACCCTTCCAGTCGGGAGTTAATTGCCAGCCCATGGAGCGACTCGAACCATGTCTTGTCAGGAGAACGAAAACCAAGATACCCGTGATAGCGCCCAGCAGCATGCCAAACCAACCGAAATATGTGTGCGGCTGCGCACGTGCAGGGTGCGTGTAATGTGCGTGTGTGTGTGTGTGTGTGTGTGTGACATATATATATCTGAGCATAAAAGTTCTCGAAAGCGTGCATATCTATACTGTACTAAGCTATGCCAATAAATGCCAATATATATATATATATATATATATATATATACCTATCATAATCAAAGCATTTCACCGTCATACATGCGCTCTTATCTATTTTAAAATTGTGATCAATCCAGCCTTGGTTGTCGATACAGGCTTGCCTGTGGATTAAGGATAGCTGGTATGCAGCCGCGTGGACAGCTCGGCTTGCTTGGTAGCGTGTTAACACTTCGTTGTTCTTCGTCCTGACAAGACATTGGGTTCGAGTCGTTGCACGCGCTCGTGTTTAGCTCCCTGCTGGAAGGGTCAGCCAGCAGCGAGTCCGATAACGCTGTGGTTGCGGAAGCGGGGCGGCCATGTCCGAGCGTCGGCGACATGCTGAACCCTCCGCTAAATTTCTGCCGATGAATTGGATTTTCTCCAAGTGCTGGTATGGGTTCAGGGTTTGCACAAAGCCCCTGTTTTGCATTCACTCTGATCCCGTGCAGCCATCCCAGTAGGCGACGTGACTAAGTTTGTTATCGTTATCGCTAAGGTATGGCTTCTGATTTTCTTATAATGACTCTCATGTGCCATGCAAAGCGTCTTTTGTAGTATAAACGATCGCTTTTCTTCACATATAAATACATTGCAAGGTGTAAGAAGCATTCTTTGGTGAAGGGCCCTGCGAGGTAAGGCTACAGTGATTTGTGAGATCCCCTCCCCCAGAAACTGTTCCTGGAGCCAGAAATTCCGTTAAGCTCTACCCCGCCCATTCCATCTGCACTCGGGAGACGGGAACTCTCCGTGAACTGGTGTGGCCGGTGGCGTATATAAGTCGGCCACCACCTCCTGCAGCTCACTGTCTGTGCGGTAGTGCCGGTGAAACCATGAGAGCTCTGCTGCTGTGCGCGGTACGTGACACGCTCTCCGGGCCGGGGTGTGCAGTGACGTGTGACCGAGCCATTGGTCCAAAGTCGGCCGGCGGTGGCTCGGCGGTCGCGGAGATCGTGCCTTCTCGTACAGAGCCCAGTGGAGCCCAGTGAAGGCGGGAGGGTGACCAGTGGCTCCAGTGGTTACCCTCCGCAGAGCTCGTGCCTCTCTGTGCTGACCCAGTGAAGGCTCCGCACCTGTATGGTGGTTACCCTCCGCGGAGATCGTGCCGTCTGGTCCGTCACGGACATTTCAGGAGCAGTTCCGACCTCACTAATGCACCATGTCGAGTGTCTTGTCCAAGTTGTACCTGGGGAATGTATTATTGCTGTGCATCTAAGCACGGAATGTGAACGCCACGCTATGATCTAGAAGGATTTGGGGGAGCTTTGGCGCCAATCAGAAGCTTCTTGGCTGAAAAAAAATTCAGTCATCATGCATGTTCTTCAATAATATTGGCACCTGAATGTTACCGACATGCCAAGTATAATACTCATGGGCCTCGCCACCGCTGGGGTCTCTGGAGTTCAGACTCCATCTGGTTTTTTTTTCGTAGAGTCCGACCCTTCCTGGAAAACTGGTAACCTTCTGGAAAATACGATATCTTCCCAAAGTTTCCCAGGTTTCTTTATCAGGCGGTATCTGAATCGTGTGGATGGACTCACCGGGCGATCTCGTCACGGATCTCCGTGGGTCAATGCCGCCATGGCCTGCGACTTGCCCATCAACGCCTGCCTTTCTGACCTGGCCTTTTCAATTTGTATGTTTTATTTTAGAACTTTAGTCCGAATCCTTACTAGGATGACTTTATGGACCAGAGTCCTATTGCTAAGTAGAACTTGTTGCGTGAACCCTGGCCCCACCATCCAATATGTGAATTCCAGTTCAACGGCCGAATTTTAACCGAGAGTTTAACGTGGCGTCAATGCACTAACACGGCCGCCCCGGAAGCTCGTCCCGGACCTGATTGGGCCAGTCGCCAACTACACCCTCCTACCCGGGGTTAAATGCGAGCGCATGGAGCGACTCAAACACTGCCAGCCATGACAGGGGAACAAGTGATGACCAACGCTTTAATCAACCGAGCTACCGGGGAAAACCGGACAATTCTTTTAAGATTGTAACCCTCAGAAGGGCTGTGCAACTATTTCAATTTACATAGCATTGTGCATTACAAAGAGGAAACATGATTGTTTTTCTCCATGATAGCGATGGAGCGATCATTTCATTGCGGTTTTCGTTGCAAGCTGCTGAATTCAATGCTTTCTGTACAGCAATAACCAGCAATAGCCATTGGAACGGCAGGAACGCCAACACGAAAGGTCTTAACGCGTGAGACCCGCGTAATAACTCACCAGTTTATGACCGCGGAAAGCCGCTGTACTGCCTCTACGACGAGGAGGTGATGGGGTCGGCTCCCCGTGTCTGCCGGAGACAGGATCATAGAAACGGTGGAAGAGCAGTAGCTGAGCTTTTGCGCAGCTGAACTGAATATTTTAACCGTAAAATTAAAAACAGAAAGAATGTTGGGTCTATAGAACCATAGTTGCTTAAATCCAAGTTCTTTACGTTAAGTGGAAAACTGTTAAACTTCCGGAAAGTACGGAACGGAAGGGAGGGAAGCGAACTGATTCAGGACAGAAAACAGTCACCGTCTTACTTCTCTAGCTTGAAAATCGCTCCTGTGCCTTTTAATTTAAATCCCATCTGGAAACTGAAGGTCGCGACGCCATTAATAATATGTCTCGTCTTTGAATCAGTAGGACCTCCTTCGTCATGCTGTTGCCCACTCAATTTGCTTACGCACAAGTTGTAGTATTATTTAGCTATATTGCCGAACCTGATGCAATTGAGTTCAGCCCATAGTACCCTGGATCTGTGACTGAGATAGACTGAGCTTTGATATACCGATATGTTGCGGGCTTATGACGACTCTTCGCATGCGCTTCGGCTGACACTGGTAAGTGGTAACAGGACCGGTATTTCACTTAATCGTTCGGTGAGCTTCATGGCGTCCACACTGCATTCGAAAATTATTGATTGCATTTCCTCAGAAGTCCAGAAGTTACCTACATCCATGGCTGTCCACACCCGGGGTCACATGCGATGACCTCGTGCGTTGTGCTAGTTAAATTGCAGGCGTTTGATGACTGGCGTAGCGGCTGCGACAGTGACGGCCACCGAGGGTGCAGATTGTGACTGATTCGACACTGTACAGTCCTGACAGCCCCGGATGTGCGACGCTGTACAGCCCCGACACCCTTGGATGTGCGACACTGTACAGTCCCGACAGCGCCGGGTGTGGTTTCAGATTGTTGCGGTGTGTGCCGCTGGCACTTACGGCGCCCGGCGACGGCTCATTGGAGGCGTTCGGCGTCCCTTCCAGAGAAGGGTGAGTCTGACACACGATCTGGGCTGTCACAGAGGAAGTCTGACAATGTGCTGCAGATATCATGGTCTCGCACACAGAAAGTGTGACAATATGTTGCAGATATCAGATGTTGCAGATAACATCGAACTTAATCTAAGCATCTAAGAAAGGAATATTATTTTTAGAATACGTCCTGACCTAAGACTACTTGACCTTCAATCGTATTCAACTGCACCAAAAGAAAATCTTGCTCTTTGTAACCGACTGGCATCATAATGGTTTTTGAGTTATAACTGCAAAATATAACTGCAGCATAACACTAGAGTACTTTTCGTTTTTATCGATATCATCAAGCACCGCACAATATCAGTTTCCGGGTTCACCTGTGTTTAGTCACAAAAAGCGAACGTGAACTTAGGAAGGATGGTGAAAAACCAGAGTCTCTAAATATGTCTACATGCCTGAATTAATGCTCAAAAGACATTGCACTTTATTTCAGTTGACGGCTTTGAATAAATCCACACATATGTCCTATTTTTCTTTCCGTGGGTCAAGCTTGCAAGGTTCAAGTTAAAAATATACAGCGCTCAGTTTAATCATGGACTTTACAAAAGTTGTGCAAACTGGAACAGTTCATCATGCACCGTCGACAAACGAATTTGGTCAGCATGAAGTCGACACACAGCTGTCTCATTCTGCGCTCCCCAGCCGCTGCCGTTCGGACATGGCCAGTTCCAGTTCCAGGAGCAGCCGTTCCGTGACGCGTCCCAGGAGCGGCTGGGTCAAGGCCCGCAGCCGCAGCTCCGTCGGCCGCCCCAGCAGCAGTTCCGTCTGTCGCCCGACACACCTTTCCGGCTGGCGCTGCAGAAGGAGCCCGTCCGCGGCGAGTCCCAGGAGCAGCCACTCCAGGTCCAGCAGGAGCCCGCCCGTCTCGAGTCCGAGGAGAAGCCACTCCAGGTCCAGGAGGGGCCCGTCCGGCGCGTGCTGCAGGAGGAGCCGCTCCAGGATGCTCTGCAGAGCCAGGCGGCCACAGCAGCCACGTCCGACAACTGGTCCTCCCGAGGACCGGCCGCTCAACAGCGCCAGGACTTCACCTCGCAGCTGGCGCAGGCCAAGCGGACCGAGTTTTCCCCATCGTTTTCTGAGCCGGAGGTAAGAATGCATATGTAGGAAGAACCTCGAGCTATTTTGCGACGCGTTCAGCCGCATCGTCGCCAACCTCTCACGTTGATTGATCGCAGGTGGACTCGGTAATCCCGCCGGCTGTGGGATTCGATCCCACGATCTTATGAACAACAGTACGACGCCCTACCGGTTGAGCTACTGGAGCTACCAGAGCTACCGGCTGCTCCCCCTCTTGGTCCAGCAGGAGCCTACCGATTGAGCTACAGAAACCTCTATACATTTGTAGAACGTTGCCCTGTCCGCGCAATATTTTGTAAATTTATGTTTAGCAGTGCCCTACCCAGGCAATGGCATCCCAATCAGCCCAGATAGTGTGAATCACTGATAATGTCCTCAATATATTTATCAACTTCAGGTGGTGCCTTCGCAGTAGAAATTATTTCTAGGAGTCTTGCTTTTTTCCTGCGGCACTGTGGCACATTTCCATTAATATAATGCGCACTTCGAAGAATCGAGGGAGTATTCAAGCAAATTTCTGAACTGTTTTCAAATACCAACGTAAAATGAATATCTTTCCACGCAGCTTAACCCGCGCACGTCCGAGGGGGGAAGATATCTGCCCCCCCCCCTGCGGTTTTTCCTACTTTGCCGCCATACTAATCGGGTTAGCAAGGCCAAACCTCGCATGGCTGCTCATTGGTCTTTTGCGCATATCCTCAGAAATTTTTGACCCTGGGTTATCTCAAGTCAGGTCACCAGGTCAGGCGAAGTGGCCTAACGTCCCTCCGAGTTCTAGGTGACATCACTCCCACAATAATTGGGCGATTGATTTCAAACTTATATCACGTAATGATCTTATCAGGGTCTATAACATGTATATCACGGTTTTTTCGTAGCGTTGACCTGAGGTCAGGTCGTGGCCATGGCTTACCCATTATAGGCCTATGGAAAAAATATACAAATGTTTCCTGGTTACATATTTGCTCTCGGAATGACCTCCAACCGTTATGGCGTGTAGTTGGAAGCTCTTCGCAATGCTATCGCTGACATTTTTGCTCAGTGGCCCCACCAAGGTCAGCTGAGGTCACCTGAAATCACTAGCACATTTCTGCGCATTATATCGCAATGCATTGAGCTAGAAGGCTGAAATTACCGTCATTGTGCTTGTATCGCCCAGACGTGTCGATTGATATATTACATGACCTCCCTACTCTACCCCATGACCTTGACCTGAGGTCATTGTTTCGGTGACCCATCTGTTGACCTGACCTTAAATTACACAGCGTATGTCGATAGCACATTTCAAGGGCTGTCGAATAGCGTTTGCAGTTTGTTTCTATCTGTTACAGGTCCTGAGATATGTGCCAATATCTGAGGGTCCCACCCGATCTGGTCGAATTTGACATATGATGACCCAGTGACCTAAATATTGACCTGAGCGAGAAAATGACCGAAATACTTTCGATAGAGCTTGTCACCAGCTATCCAAAGCCGTTTTCCGTTTGTCGCTACCTAGCATAGTTCTCGAGATCTTAGGGGGGGCAGACATCTGCCCCCCCCCCGGACATGCGAAGTTGGCGCGGACCGCCGGACGTGCGAGTGTTAAATAGATGAGATGCGCATTTTTGCGCCTAAGATAACCCGTCCCAACGGCTGCTCTTCGTCGGGCAGTAGACTATGCATACGCCATTGTTTTCATATAATTAATTGACGAGCCATGTACCAATCATAGTTTCCTTGTTCTCCATGTCTTGGCGTCAACGTGGGGCATCTAAGACTCGTCTCAGTCCCTGATGCCCACGCTAATGAGCATGAGCCAACGTGGCAATTCTACGTGTCACTGAGAATGAACATTGGGAGCAGTCTCCAGCGAGAGCAGCACTGTAACCGCTGGACATGGTGGCTGTGGACGGGCCGCAGCTGTTGTATTCCTAGTGCCACCCGTCGGACATCTGTAACCGCTGGACATGGTGGCTGTGGATGGGCCGCAGCTGTTGTATTCCTAGTGCCACCCGTCGGACATCTGTAACCGCTGGACATGGTGGCTGTGGACGGGCCGCAGCTGTTGTATTCCTAGTGCCACCCGTCGGACATCTCTATCCGCTGGACATGGTGGCTGTGGACGGGCCGCGCTGTTGTTTCCTAGTGCCCCGTCGGACATCTCTTCCGCTGGACTGGTGGCTGTGGACGGGCCGAGCTGTTGTATTCTAGTGCCACCCGTCGGCATCTGTAACCGCTGGACTGGTGGTGTGGACGGGCCGGCTGTTTATTTGTGCCCCCGTGGACATTCATCGCTGGACATGGTGGCTGTGGACGGGCCGCAGCTGTTGTATTCCTAGTGCCACCCGTCGGACATCTGTAACCGCTGGACATGGTGGCTGTGGACGGGCCGCAGCTGTTGTATTCCTAGTGCCACCCGTCGGACATCTCTATCCTTGCCGCACCCTTCAACTGGAACACAGCCATGCCGGAGCTGTGAGTGTCACCTCCCAATCCGAGTCACCACCGTACCACCACCGTACCGTATGTCACTACCGTACGCACTGACAGTGTCACCTGTGAGTGTTACCTGCGAGTGTTACCTGTGAGTGTCACCTGTGAGCGTCACCTGTGAGTGTCACCTGTCAGTGTCACCTGTGAGCGTCACCTGTGAGTGTCACCTGTGAGTGTTACCTGTGAGCGTCACATGTGAGTGTTACCTGTGAGCGTCACCAGTGAGTGTCACCTGTGAGCGTCACCTGTGAGTGTCACCTGTGAGCGTCACCTGTGAGTGTCACCTGTGAGCGTCACCTGTGAGCGTCACCTGTGAGCGTCACCTGTGAGTGTCACCTGTGAGTGTTACCTGTTAGCGTCACCTGTGAGTGTCACCTGTGAGCGTCACCTGTGAGCGTCACCTGTGAGTGTCACCTGTGAGCGTCACCTGTGAGTGTCACCTGTGAGCGTCACCTGTGAGTGCGTACTGTGATGGTGCTCCAGGTGATGGCCGATGAACGTCAGGACCAGTATTCGCTCACTATCCCCGATAAGACCGACACGAACCGACTGGAATTCCAGCTGCACGGACAGCAGGGACCGCACAGCTACAAGTTCGGATACGACACCGGTAGTGGGTGAGTGCTACAAGTTCGGATACGGTACCGGTAGTGGGTGAGTGCTACAAGTTCGGATGCGGTACCGGTAGTGGGTGAGTGCTACAAGTTCGGATGCGGTACCGGTAGTGGGTGAGTGCTACAAGTTCGGATACGGTACCGGTAGTGGGTGAGTGCTAAAGTTCGGATACGACACCGGTAGTGGGTGAGTACTACAAGTTCGGATGCGGGACCGGTAGTGGGTGAGTGCTACAAGTTCGGATACGGTACCGGTAGTGGGTGAGTGCTACAAGTTCGGATACGGTACCGGTAATGGGTGAGTGCTACAAGTTCGGATACGACACCGGTAGTGGGTGAGTGCACAAGTTCGGATACGACACCGGTAGTGGGTGAGTGCTACAAGTTCGGATACTGTACCGGTAGTGGGTGAGTGCTACAAGTTCGGATGCGGTACCGGTAGTGGGTGAGTGCTACAAGTTCGGATACGGTACCGGTAGTGGGTGAGTGCTACAAGTTCGGATACGGCACCGATAGTGGGTGAGTGTTGCAAGTTCGGATATGACACCGGTATTGGGTGAGTGCTACAAGTTCGGATACGACATCGGTAGTGTGTGAGTGTTGCAAGTTCGGATACGACACCGGTAGTGGGTGAGTGCTACAAGTTCGGATACGGCACCGATAGTGGGTGAGTGTTGCAAGTTCGGATATGACACCGGTATTGGGTGAGTGCTACAAGTTCGGATACGACATCGGTAGTGTGTGAGTGTTGCAAGTTCGGATACGACACCGGTAGTGGGTGAGTGCTACAAGTTCGAATACGACACCGGTAGTGGGCGAATGTTATAAGTTCGGATAGGGTACCGTTAGTGGGTGAGTGCTACAAGTTCGGATACGACACCGGTAGTGGACGAGTGCTACAAGTTCGGATACGGCACCAGTTGTAGGTGAGTGTTATAAGTTCGGATACGGTACAGTTAGTGGGTGGAGCAACGCCGACTTACAGCTGTATTGACTGCTGCTGGCCCTGCTGCCGCTCCGCCTCTCCTCCCCTACCACTGCACTACGGATCAGTCTTGGCCCTGCTGCCGCTCCGCCTCTCCTCCCCTACCACCGCACTACGGGTCAGTCTTGACCCTGCTGCCGCTCCGCCTCTCCTCCCCTACCACCGCACTCCGGGTCAGTCTCGGCGCTGCTGCTGCCACCCGGCCGGCCTGCTGCTGTTCTGCTGCCAGCCATTCAGTGATGGCTCCCCATTAACCCACAGGTGGAGTAAGAGTTATTGGTGCATGGACAGGTCCGCTGTGTCCCCGTTCCCATGAGTCCAGTGACCAGGGCTGCCACTACCTTGGGCAGGGGCGGATCCAAGAATTTGCATGGAGATGGGTGCCTCCGAGGGGCACCTTCAGCAGAAAAAAATGTACATGGGAGGAAGGTGGACTTGAGCAAACTAGCATAGGCATTGCATTGCCCGTTAGTCTCAAAGGAGCACCATTTCCTCTGAAAAAAATTAGCTGAAAAAAGTAATTGAGCAGTGAGAGGATGCACTCGAACCTTTTCCGGCCGGAGGGGCGCCACCTTCCTATGATGGTATATGCCCCAGTGCGTTCTCCCCCCCCCCACCCGTATCCTCCCTAGGTTCTGGGGTCGACCAGCAATGACGTTGCTCTCAATCCGACATTGGCATGTCGGTCGACAATCCGAACAGCATCGGCCCAGTGGTAGCATTAGGTTGAAAATTTCGCGCCAGTAGCTCGGACCAGGAGCACAAGGTGGCGTCTGATCGGGAAAGCACGGCATATGCCAATACACCGAACACCAAAGACACCTGCGCGGTCGGAACGGTGGATGCCCTGCGGTCACTGGCGGAGCCGTGTAGTCGGTGTAGCGGGGCGGGTGTGACACGCTGGGTGCCGGTCGAGGCGCCCGGTGCGTGTCTGGACGATGTCCGGTGGACACGGCCCGCCACTTCGGCTGGCGTCTGTGATCACGGCACCTCGCTTGATCACGCGTCACGCGTCCGGACGTGACGATGCTCTGCTGGGTGGTGGCACTAATCTGCCGCGGACCGTATCACATGGAGCATCCGATCGGCTTATTCGGCTACCCAGGATGCGGCCCCGCACGGAAGACTAGCCACCGGTCAAGTGGCGATCGAAAGCCAACACTCGGCTCTGGCTCCGGCCACGTGGCGATCGGAAGTACAAAACTCGACCCTGGCTCCGGCTCCATAGAAAGTTGTCACTTCAGACCTAACACGTCATTTAGGTCTTGTCTAAGTAGCATACAGGATGGAAAATGTAGTCGTCTGGAAAATTCGTGAGGAATTCGGCATCAAGTTTTCTAATGTATTCCCAACAACAATTCCAAATTGTCCTTCCAAAAATAATGTATTGGGTCACATTAGTGTACGATCATTTTTGTTGTGAATGAAAGTGAAAATGAGACAATATCAAAATGTACATGTATATATATAGATTATATCACGTCGTCCCGCCACACGGCCCGTGATGGCGGGACGAGTGGCCGGCCGATGGTATCAGCCGGACGCAGGCGTACCAGATGCGCCACTTTCGCGTGCCTGCGGCCGACGGCGGCGGCCGGCCATCGATGGCACGTGGCGAAGAAGTGTGACGTAATGGCGGCATGTGGGCAGATCGCCGGTCGGCAGGACAAAGGAAGGGAAAGTGCTCCGCTGGGCATTCAGCCAAGCACATCTGGTAACCTTCTCTATGACGGAACCGAGGCGGACGATCGCAGCTATAATCGCAGCTTGTACACCAACTGGCGAGTCCTGTGGAGGAAGGCAATTCCCCCTTCCCAACTTTTAAAAGCAAACGAAACCATGCTTGTGTTAGTTTCAACCTGCCAAGAAAGCAATTATGACTCAGATAAAAGTAGAACTGCCGTGATATAATTGCGAGATATACTCCAGAAGACTCAATGCATTTCAAATTATATCTTATGTTGCTATGGCAGTTACTGAATATTTTGTCTTTGGAAGTGGAAATTTTGTCTCTGTTTGACTTTCCAAACGGCTGTTTCTGTCCTAAACCAGCCGGTCGGATCCTCCTGATGTGCGTGTATACCACGCGAATGCGGCTAAAAAACTGGCAGATCCAAAGAGAAGGGTTTGCCAACAATTGCTTTCCCTTCAGCTCCTGAGTTCTCCGGAACGTTGAAATCCAGTAAAAACACGGAGTTGCGCCAGAGCCAGGCTAATTTCGTTGTTTGGCCTCGTTTAGCAGTTGGATTCTTTGCATCTGTCAGTTAGGACGGCGCCACAAAGAAATTCTGCATAACTCGGGACACCACCATACCAGCATTGCGCAGCCTGGTGGAAAGCCAGATTGTAATATCACCCAGTGACACACGCCACTATGTTGGAATCACACTACTACATGTCTCATTTAATCATGTTGATTGCTACTGAGCTCGTTAATCGTATTGCAGGCAGCAAGATAGTTGAGATATCGACTAGTGTCGATATCTCAACTGTAGCAGAGCTGCTACTTTTGTTCTTCCGCAGCAAAGATATGGGCACCGAGGCTATTCATACAAGGGATATTTTGTGTTGTATTCCAGCTACAACAGGCAGTTCCGCTTTGAGGAGAGTGACGGACATGGCAATCTGAAAGGCCGCTACGGTTTCTACGACCAGTCGGGAAAGCTGCAAGTGGTCAATTACTCGTCGACACATGAAGGTGGCTTCCACGCCGAGGGCGACTTCGGAGCGTTCCCCATCAAAGAGCGCTAGCACACTTCACCGCCTCCATAGGTGAGCCGCCCCACACGTATACTCCACAGGCCTATCGCCCGACGATGCCCCCCCCCCCCCTCACACACACGCACACCACAAGCTTATCATCCGACGTTGACGGCATACACCACAAGCTTATCACGTCTGTGTGTGTGGGCACCTCTGACGCCTGTATGCGTGGGTACCTCTGACGCCTGTATGTATGGACACCTCTGACGCCTGTATGTGTGGACACCTGTGACGCCTGTGAGTGTGGACACCTCTGACAAAAGATCGCTGTGCCGCGACATCCCTCACACTGTGCTGTGCTGGCAGCATTCGCGACCGGTTACTATGGCAACTGGATACCAACGCACCACCGCATCTCTCACGTCGGCGCAGTCAGTGGCCACGACAGGCGGTGGCGTGACATCGTGAACATCTCACGCTCCATGGCGTGACATCGTCAACATCTCACGCTCCATGGCGTGACATCGTCAATATCTCATCACGCTCCATGGCGTGATATCACACATGTCTTCTCACGCCCAGTAATGGGTCATGGCTCGTGTCTCTTCAGCCGGACGCACGCCGCGTCATCTCTTCCTTTCTTTTACCCAGGCCAACTTGTTCGTTCTCTTTTCTACGTCAACTCGCTGAAGCTTGCACGCATTTGTAGGCGCCCACACCAACTGTAATAACATTCGCGCTGTAACAATCTAAACCACCGTCCATGCGCCGACACAACCACAGGCAGGGCCGAAACACTACAGGCGGACCGAATCACTGCAGGCAGGACCGGTTTGTATCCGCTGTCGTGGGTCTCTTGAAAATTGAATCGTCAGTGTGTATGTGGCTACTACGATTTTGAGTCACTGACAGCAATGCCATTTCCCACATATATTCAGGAACTACCTTAATGTTCCTACGCACTGATATTTTGAACGGAAGGGCCAGATAGGGTAAACCGCAACCCCCATTGTAAACAACCTTTCCATCGTGCTCTTGGCCATTGCTTTGTACAACGACGACGCCCAACACCATATCCCCTCTCAAATTATCTTCAAGAACTTCTCCGACCTTCGTGCATCGCTCAAGGGATTTTCAGCAGTGTGTGCTGCGTCGTTACGGTAGTTTCTGTGTAAATACCTAGATATTCCTGTGTGCTGTATCGTTACGGTAGTTTCTATCTAAATGTTCAGATATTGCTGTGTGCTACATCGTTACGGTAGTTTCTGTGTACATGCGCAGGTATTGCTGTGTGTTGCATCGTTACGGTCGTTTCTGTGTGCATGTCCAGATATTGATGTGTGCTGCATCGTCGGTACGTTGTTGTTATTGTTAACATTGAATGCAGTGTTTATCAATAAAAATGTATTAAGAATTTGTGTTTGCCATTTGTATGTATGCAGGTGAACATCATGAAAATCGGGGGTTCTCCCAGAAGCCATTCACTGACTGACTGATGGAGGGGGATATGGCCAGATGGACTGCACCAACGCGCAACTATCGTTAGGTTTTCGCTTCCTGGCATTATTTATTTATTTGTGTTTTGCTTTTCTTTGCACCGTAAACTGGATAGCGAATTAACTTTGAATCCTTTCCAGTTGGTTTTCTGTTAACGGGTGACGATAGTGCACCAGGATAAGGACGAGCATTTCGATGTTCGGTAGCATAGACATGGGATCAGTTGGAAGAAATGGTGCATACCGTTCAGCCCCACTGCGAGGCTGAGGGGCATGTCCCTAACTCTTCGGCAGCCTGTCCCAATGAGCTCCGCTTCACACATTGTCCCGAGTTGAGAACACGTGTATGATACGTGCCTGGCTGTCCACACGCCTTCATAGTTACGCCACAACCTAGCTTCAACTGTAGGTAAATTATTAAATGAATTACCAGGA
This sequence comes from Ashinkailepas kermadecensis, assembly GCA_034440615.1. Classification (NCBI taxonomy): domain Eukaryota; kingdom Metazoa; phylum Arthropoda; class Thecostraca; family Neolepadidae; genus Ashinkailepas; species Ashinkailepas kermadecensis. The sequence goes on from JAOTOM010003976.1 coordinate 40,104, forward strand.
GCTTCACCCGCTACAATGCTTATTCACCTCAATTTCATTTCAATTACATTCAATTCAATTCGACAATTCTCGACGAAAAAATATCGTGGTCTCTACGTATCGTTGCTATGGATGGATGCTTAAGTTTGCCAATCGTGGCTGGGTTGAGAGCGCGGAGGAGCATTTTTGGTCGCCTGATCATGGATGACGGAGCGCGGTGGAACACTCCGGTCGCCTGCTCATGGATGACGGAGAACACGGATGACGGATGACGGGGAACACTCTTGGTCGCCTGATCATGGATGACTGAGCGCGGTGGAGCACTCCTGGTCACCTAATCATGGATGGCAGACTATACCAAACATTTGCCACTGCCCAGGAGTGACGCGACAAGTCGCTTTATCGCAGCCGGTGTTTTTTTTGGGACGAGTAATACACTAATACAAATCTAGCATTTTATTAGACATTTCATTTAAAATTGGAATGAATAACATAAAGGTATATCGCGTAGGTAATAATTATAAAACACTGCATCAACAAAAACTAAGCATTTGTCAAGGTCTCAATGTAAGTTTCCCTCGCACTCTAGGGGTGGTTTAAATAGTGTTTTCCGGCTAAACGTACCTAGTTTGGATACTTCCTTCTGCATTAGTGAGCCATCCACAGCGGTTTTGTGAAGTAGTCTGGTGATTTTGAGAGTTTCGGAAGCCGTTAGTCCTTACACCAGATAATGGCGATTATGCCAATTTTATGGAGACATTTTGGAAGTGGTGCATTTCGCTCCGTCGTTCAAAATATTTGACCGCGCCGTTCACCTGTTGGAATCATTCCAGGATTGGAGCAAGCTGAATAATGCAAACTTCGAATCGGTTGATTATTTGATACCGATTATTGCTTCTCAATTTTTAACACTACCGAACGTTCAAGTTTACTAATACCACTGATGCAGCTTGAGTCACGATTCATTTTTGCTGGAGTCTGAAGAAGTTGATATTGTTTCGCAAATCGACCGAAGCACGACCACGACGCAGCGCGTATTTCACCATGAATGCTACGCCGCGCCTCCTGCAAACTTCCTGTCCTGTCTCGTCATCAGCTGCCCTGAGTTTAAAGAACCCGAAGGCTTATCTGCATCGTGGCCATTTTTTTGGCGTTTGTTTTCGCCATTCTTATATTTCTTCGTTTTCACATTGATCGTGAAACACAAACCTTTCAGGTTTTACGGCACACCCCGCTGGATTGCTGCACTCGCCGCCACTGTCCGCGCTGCCACTCACTCGCGGCCGCTGGCTGCGGCCAGCCGAAAGTCCGCGCGGTAAGCGGGCCTCGAACTCGCAACCTTTGGGTACGAGATCGATCCCCTCCCCAACACGATGAGTGCGTGTTTTTCATCGACAATTTGGTTACCCATGCCGCGAGTGAAGTCGGACACCTTCAAACAAGAATTTATGTCTCAGCAGCGGAAAACGATAACATACAAACAATGCCCAACAGAGAAGGGTCTCCGTGACGAGAACAGTCTACCGTGTCGTCACAGTCGTCGCAAATGTTACAGTCGTCACAGACATCACAGACGTCACAGTCGTCACAGTCGTCACAGTCGTCACAATTGTCACAGTCGGCACATGCCAGACCGAAGCCATCCTTCAATCACATTCTCATCTCCACGAAAACAAGCCGACATGGTTTCATTTCGAGCACACCGCCAAACATCGAGTGAAATAAAGTGCAGCATGAATGCGAAACACATCGAGGACCAGAATGGCGGCGAGGTGTTCCGAGTAAACCACAAGTGTGGCAGGAGCAACAACAGCCAAAATCAGGACGCCAGCAGAACACCAGCAGAACACCAGCAGGACACCACGCTACAACCGTGTCGCAGAACTGAAGCATAGTCACGGATTAATACGACATACGAGTGGTACGCCCACCAGAGAATGTTCACGTCACAAGATCAGTCGCTGACAATGTGGGGATGAGTGTGAACATATTGCCTAGCACAACATCCATCAACTTCTAGCAATTTATCGTCTACCGCACTCTGTAAAAGACTATAAGCTAGCTTATCCCACTTCCCCATTTCTCTTCCATCCCTACATTCCTAACTTCCGTTTTAGCTAAAATAGATCAACATGTTTCTTCAGGTCACATTACGATCACAATTATGAGCAAGACTATACCTGTACTCATCGGTCCATTCCTTGCCTTTGACCAAGAAGCGATTCCGAGGAAGTTTTCTCGGTACGAAAACAATGGTTCCACGAGCAAAACTAAACCGCATCACAGTACAATGTTTGATGCTTGACAGAACACCGCAGAAACGATCAGTCAGAACGCAAATCAGGCATTCAGGTATCATTCCAGAAGCATTTCAGTGGCGCTGTGCTTAGCAGTAACAGCAGGACTAATGATATCCGACGAAGCAACGACGGGAAATAAAAAGCCGCACATCTTCCAATGAAGCGCATGTACCACGACTCGCGTAACAAAGCTAAACGGCGCAATGTTTGTGATGATCGATAGGGTTGTCCCGCGTCGTCCAACAGCGGATAAAATATAATTTCAAGGACGGAATTTAAGCGGAACCGAATAGTTCGTGCTGTGATGTGAGGATCCTGTCGGATCGAGAGGAGGCTCAACAATGCGTTCGATATTCCATGCCAATGGTATTGACATCTCCATTAAACTAGCAACCATCAAGGAATGGATTGACGCACATCCAACAATTTTCGCCTTTTTAATCCAGAACTCTCGTATACCTTATATTTAAGTTCACAGCACAGCAACCGTAACCGCCAAATCACGCGAAAGTTGAAGTTATCGAGCGCGTCAGCCTGTCGAGGTACGACAATAGGACAGTGAACACTTTATGAGCAAGGACGCGGTTTTATATCTTAGTGGGTGTTAGAGCACCCACGACAATGCTGGTGGACCTGCAAAATAAGCCAACTTGCCATTATTCCTAGCGCTCACAATTCTCACTGAACCAAGCCGACATGAGACTTGTTTTACCAAACGCAATAACTTTCTGAGGGCAGCACTCTGCTCATGAGTCGCCGGGATATGCAGCAAGTAGGAACTTAGCACGGAGGATGAACAGAAACGATATCTGCGGCTGGATCTCGAGCGCGCTTAGGTTCTGTTGTCGAGCATAGCTGGTGCAAATCTGTTTTTTCTACCGGCTTCTCACCACAGCCCTAAATGGAAATCGAAGGCCGGCGGCAAGGTGGATGCCAGGGGGCATCTACAACGGAAAACGTCCATAGCAAATGACGGCCAATTGCACACCTGGCTGGCAATAGTACTTAAGTTTTAAACCCGGCACCGACCTGGCGATACCGCAGGTCTGCTGTGGTGGTGTGGGGTGTGTACGGCTAGTCAGCAATGCCCTCCAGCGATACTGCAGGTCTGCTGTGGTGGTGTGGGGTGTGTACGGCTAGTGAATGCCCTCCAGCGATACGCAGGTCTGCTGTGGTGGTGTGGGGTGTGTACGGCTAGTCAGCAATGCCCTCCAGCGATACTGACCCTGGCGATACCGCAGGTCTGCTGTGGTGGTGTGGGATGTGTACGGCTAGTCAGCAATGCCCTCCAGCGATACTGACCCTGGCGATACCGCAGGTCTGCTGTGGTGGTGTGGGATGTGTACGGCTAGTCAGCAATGCCCTCCAGCGATACTGCAGGTCTGCTGTGGTGGTGTGGGGTGTGTACGGCTAGTCAGCAATGCCCTCCAGCGATACCGCAGGTCTGCTGTGGTGGTGTGGGGTGTGTACGGCTAGTCAGCAATGCCCTCCAGCGATACTGCAGGTCTGCTGTGGTGGTGTGGGGTGTGTACGGCTAGTCAGCAATGCCCTCCAGCGATACTGCCCTGGCGATACCGCAGGTCTGCTGTGGTGGTGTGGGGTGTGTACGGTTAGTCAGCAATGCCCTCCAGCGATACCGCAGGTCTGCTGTGGTGGTGTTGTGTGTGTACGGCTAGTCAGCAATGCCCTCCAGCGATACTGACCCTGGCGATACCGCAGGTCTGCTGTGGTGGTGTGGGATGTGTACGGCTAGTCAGCAATGCCCTCCAGCGATACTGACCCTGGCGATACCGCAGGTCTGCTGTGGTGGTGTGGGGTGTGTACGGCTAGTCAGCAATGCCCTCCAGCGATCTACCGGCCATACCGCAGGTCTGCTGTGGTGGTGTGGGATGTGTACGGCTAGTCAGCAATGCCCTCCAGCGATACTGACCCTGGCGATACCGCAGGTCTGCTGTGGTGGTGTGGGATGTGTACGGCTAGTCAGCAATGCCCTCCAGCGATACTGACCCTGGCGATACCGCAGGTCTGCTGTGGTGGTGTGGGGTGTGTACGGCTAGTCAGCAATGCCCTCCAGCGATACTGACCCTGGCGATACCGCAGGTCTGCTGTGGTGGTGTGGGGTGTGTACGGCTAGTCAGCAATGCCCTCCAGCGATACTGACCCTGGCGATACCGCAGGTCTGCTGTGGTGGTGTGGGATGTGTACGGCTAGTCAGCAATGCCCTCCAGCGATGCTGACCCTGACGACGTGGTTCATTGGCTAGTCCAGCTCTGGGCCGCCCAACGTCTTCTTATGCATCAGTGGCGCCACCTATACGAGAGGCCACATTGGCAATCAGGGGGCACAAGACACGCAATGTCAAACACACGCATCTAAAATTGCCCGAGACAAATAGACTCGACGCCCAGTTTCCCTCACGCTAGAACTTGTGGCCAGCTTCGAGCTTGAGGAGACCGTAACACCTTCGTCTGGCAGTCAAAGTTGTGTGGCTCTTGTCTTTTGAAGTGCACGTCTCACGTTGCCTGGTGACTTGCTTCCGCACCGCATCACGGTGTGCAGAACAGACTTCGGCGAACCTCACTCAGTCCAACTCACCCCGTCCAACCACGCAATGGACCCAGCTCACGTCTGCCAATGCATCTGCAGGACGCAGCTGCACTGAAAAACGTTCCCGTGGCACGGCTGCGACGGACCTCTCACCGTCAGTGAGATTGAGCGGCAGACCAGCCGGGGACGGATGACCCGCACTGCAGGCGCGCGGCTCCGCGTGGCCCTGCTAAGTCACCCAGGTCTAAGAGACGCGCGCACGCTTGTGGAGCGGCCCCGGTCCACAGTCGGACACCGCTCCACCCGGAGGGCTGTGACACGGCCCAATCGGCGCCGTCCTGGCCGCCAGACGCGACACATCTGTGGACGTGGAGCAGCGGGTCAGTGTTGGATACTCCCGACACATCTGTGGACGTGGAGCAGCGGGTCAGTGTTGGATACTCCCGACACATCTGTGGACGTGGAGCAGCGGGTCAGTGTTGGATACTCCCGACACATCTGTGGACGTGGAGCAACGGGTCAGTGTTGGATACTCCCGACACATCTGTGGACGTGGAGCAACGGGTCAGTGGGTCAGTGTTGGATACTACCGACACATCTGTGGACGTGGAGCAGCGGGTCAGTGTTGGATACTGCTGACACATCTATGGACGTGGAGCAGCGGGTCGGTGTTGGATACTACCGACACATCTGTGGACGTGGAGCAGCGGGTAAGTGTTGGATACTACCGACACATCTGTGGACGTGGAGCAGCGGGTCGGTGTTGGATACTACCGACACATCTGTGGACGTGGAGCAGCGGGTCAGTGTTGGATACTACCGACACATCTGTGGACGTGGAGCAGCGGGTCAGTGTTGGATACTACCGACACATCTGTGGACGTGGATCAGCGGGTAAGTGTTGGATACCACCGACACATTTGTGGACGTGGATCAGCGGGTCAGTGCTGGATACTACCGACACATCTGTGGACGTGGATCAGCGGGTAAGTGTTGGATACTACCGACACATCTGTGGACATGGAGCAACGGGTCAGTGTTGGATACTACCGACACATCTGTGGACGTGGATCAGCGGGTAAGTGTTGGATACCACCGACACATCTGTGGACGTGGAGCAGCGGGTCGGTGTTGGATACTGCAGCCGGGTCCGTGTTGGATACTGCTGACACATCCATGGACACATCTGTGGACGTGCGGTAGCGGGTCAGTGTTGGATACTACCGACACGTGACGACTGCCGCTGACAAGCCAGCTATGAAGAAAATCCACACAACGGCTGCAAACCGGAGCGGAGGCCCCAACCATTTATTTTTGTGTGACGACTTGAGCACTCGCTGGTAAGCAACATGTGAAATTCAACCTCGTCATTCAACGGCATCATTAGGCTGATCAGGGACGTTTACAAAAACAAATTGGCTTTCCAACCCCGAAAATTCGCCTGAATGTCAGGAATCATTCCTGGCAAGCTCCAGCCAAATGGTAGAATAAGTGGCATGACCACGCAGACGGATGCCAACCTAAAGTGTTATTCAAGGGAAACTGTTCTTTGCTAAATATGAAGGCTACAGCAAACGATGCAAAGAAATAGACTCATGTTCACCGGCATGACCTCTGTATCTATATCCATAGATATATCTTCCCTTGGTGCTTGACGCCATCACTAACCCCCCCCTGCTTGACATCATCACTAAACCTAACATGGACTTGCACAGAAAGACATTCATACTTTTCATGTTCAGAGGGAGCCACATAGCGAAATTGGTAGCACATGGGTTCATTTTGACTAGGCGAGATTTTGCTCCAAATCATTAGCCTCATTTTCAACCACGGACATCACACTTCGTTCATTGCCCACCAGAAGGAAATATCAATAGATATAGGCCAGAGAGGAATGGGATGGATGCATCCAATCTAACTTATAGTATTTTTGTGACTCATGGATAATTTTAATGAAAAGAGTACTTCCAGTGCATTAGCTCAGTTGCAGACTTATACAAAGTAATCTATTAAGTATTGCCTTTGATGCGACGTGTCAAATTTGGTTCTGAGATCGAAGAACATTGAAGAGATAGCGATGCCTCAGAAGAACCCGAACAAAGCGTCCGACGAATTCACGCCAAACCAGATAAAGTAGAACGTGAGCCAGAAGAAGAGAAATGTAGCGTAGAAGTCGCTATAACTGGGCCCGCAAATTTACTTGTGTGATGAGTAGGTGTTGCAAATCACGGAATGAAAACAAAATATATCTTATTTCTTTACGTGTCCCCCTCCTAGATCCGCTAGTGCCTGCATGTATACGCGTGTGTATATATGGGCGCCAAATGACCCTGTAGTCGGCGCGCCCTTAAACCCAAATAATCAATCAATGCCTGTACGTATATTTTGTTTGCCTTGTCTGCTGGGCATGTTGACCCTGCACAACGTACTTTGGATTCCTACGCCGTGAACGGGGGTGCGAAAAAAATTGCAAAGCATTGTATTCCTGAATATAATGACTTGCCGGCCTAGCTGTGGGGAACTGTAATGTGTCAGGATGAAGTGACGAGTATTAGTGTCGCCTTTTCACCTAACCTAGGTCAGGTAGGCGACAGGTAGCGAACAACAATGTCACCTGATACCGACCAAGGTCAGTGTCAGATGACTGCCGACAGTACTACCTGACACCAACCTAGGCCAGTGTCAGATGACTGCCGACAGTACCACCTGACACCGAACTAGATCAGTGTCAGATGACTACGGACATTACCGCCTGACACCGACCTAGGTCAGCGCTAGATGACTGTCGACAGTATCGCCTGACACCTAGGTCAGTGTCAGATAGCTGTCGACAGTACCACTACACCCGACACTGACCCAGGTCAGAGCTGCACCGACCTGGACCGGGACTGCCGCCGGGCAGCAGGTGGCCGACGGGGTCGGTCGGCTGGAGCTGCTGGTGACCGCAGATCGCGTGAGCGTCCGGCACCAGGGAGAACATCCTCTCGCTTTTGATGGCAGACAGCGGCAGCGACCCGAGCGCGGCCGATGAGAGGACGCCAATGCCGGACGGGTGCGGTACACTGCAACACGATCAGGTCCGGTCAGTCGGTCACCGCCGACGCCGTCAGCACTCAAATCGGGTCACAGACACACACATTGCAAGCTGCGACCGGTTTAGGTACATGTTTGACAGGAGGCTCATGTGCCTGGTTAGACTTGGAAAGGCAGGAATCACTTCACTCCATTCTCGCCGTGCTAAACCGCACGCACGGATCCAGGAAGGGGCACAAAGGAGCTCGCCAAACTTATTTGATAAACTTTTTACCGGCTACTATGCTTTACAATGCATAGAAGTAAAAAAAAGAAAAATTTTTGAACTGCCATCTCTATCCGAATCCTGACGGCCATATGGATATTACCGTGCTGATGCTGAAACTTGAAAAGTGTGTACCATATTATGCATTAGCCATATTAAAACTGCTCGGAATACGCGGGGGGATGGGCAGCAAGAATGTGCAGCCTGATCGCGTTTAGCCTGTCGTTTAGCCTGCAGCCTGTCGAGTTTAAACGCGAAGACTCCATAGGCTTTAATGCATACAGGGTTGTCTTAAAAATGTGTATAGGCATGAAAACATTTGATGAAATAAAATAAATATATAATTAAATTAGGAACTTGGACTTACTTTCGTGATATGTAGAAATATTGTATGCATATATGTATGTTTCTATTTAACGTGGCCGGATATAATGCTAATGTTCAGGTCTAAACTTAGTTCCGATGGTACAAAGTTTTCGCATGAAATACAGTCTGGAATTGCTGGTACAAATATAGCAATGTTCTTGTAGATAGAATATCTTACAATGTACCTTATGATCATGCGGATTGGAATATCATTATGAAGATGAACTTCCTCAAGTACTATATTCCAATCGGCCTAGTTTTGTATTTGATGCGCGGATTTGTATCAACCGCCACTAAATTCAGAACCGATCTTCACCATTGTATGTGCCGAAGCGATAAAAAGGAATCCATATATATGTATATATATATATATATATATATATATATATATAGATATATATATATATATATATATATATATATATATATATATATATATATATATATATATATATATATATATATATATATATATATATACACATATATATACATATATATATATACATATATATGTACATATATATATATATATAGATATATATACATATATATATATACATATATATATACATATATATATATATATATATATATATATATATATATATATATATATATATATATATATATATATATATATATATATATATATATATATATATATATATATATATATATATATATATATATATATATATATATATATATATATATATATATATATATATATATATATATATATATATATATATATATATATATATATATATATATATATATATATATATATATATATATACATATATATACATATATATACACATATATGTACACATATATATACATATATATATACACATATTTGTACTACGTCTTGGTATATCACATAAAATTACATAAACATATATTATATTTTATGTATTACGCGTTATATTGGATATATGTATATATATGTGCGTGAGTGTATGCATCGATATGTATATGGACCATCGGCTCGGGCTTCCTCAGAGGATTCTATCTTGACATAGTTTGTTTCTGGTTTGGAGTTTCTTTAAGTGTCTGCACCACTGAGGAGGCTTTTCTGCATTCCACGTGTCTTTTTGCACGCTTTTTTCCCGCGTGCTTTTTTCAATTGTTAAACTTGACATTTTCTTATCACTCCTGACGATGGCCCCTGGCCGAAACGTTGAGCAATAAAGTATAATCCTAAACGTTACTTTTGATGTCAACTCAGCACCTCCTGGTATATTGAAGGTCGTATATTTTCTTTACACGTAATGACTAAAACCCAGGAGCATCTAAGAGCCATTCTTCGCTGTATTAAACAATATTTGTACCAGTTAAGATGGGATGACAAATTGTGAAAACACAGAGCAATGGGAGCATAGCTTTATTAACAACGTT
>JAOTOM010003976.1:55000-205286 GCA_034440615.1 Ashinkailepas kermadecensis
CTCAATTAGCTCACCGAAGTAACCAATTCGATTTCCTTTCCTTTCAACAGTCCAGCAAAACCTTATAAAATCGATAGAATGTGGTGAAGATAACTTCGAAAATGCAACTTTAAAAATAGCATAAATGGACAATTTGAGTGCAATGCGAAGTGAAGTGTGCCTACGTCCCCCTATGTACCGATGAGTCAAAAGCTACCAGACCAGCTTCGTCGAGTCACGCTGCTGTGCAACGCGACATTAGCGGGTGCCCACTAATTACTTGGGCCAAATTGGAAGCTGAGTAACTTTTGAGCAGCTTGACATACAGCTGCACAATTTGGTACGCAAGTTAAGCAAACCGTCAGGCACCACATGCTCTCAGTGCAGCGGCTGGTAGGTGCCGAAACGGTCGGCAGCACGCTTGCGCTCACCCATGCTCTGCTCATCATCTGCCGCGGGATTTTGTCGTTGGGCGGAGGTAACACGCTTCGGATGCAGCACTTCAGTTGCTGGTCAGAGGCGGTCGACCAGCCTCCTTCGTAGACGTCTTGCTTCAGGAAGCGCGTCAAGTCCTCGATCGGACGCAGCTCGGGCACGTTTGGAGTCCCTCTGCCGCTTCATTGTAGGTACGCCTGCCTCGTCCAGCAGAAGCGGGGTGCCACGGGCTTAGCGAGTCACGGGCAGGTCCGTCCAGAACACATACTCACCGCCAGGACAGCGTTCTGCGATATACGGCAGCAGGATCGGCTGCACGCAGTTCTCGCAGTAGATGGCACCTCCGATGTTTGGCAGCAGGACCCGCTACATGCACTTCTCGCGATAGATGGCACCTCAGACGTTGGCCGGCTGGCCGTTGGACATACCGACTGTGCGTGAAGCCTCCTCTGAGGAGATGGCTGATCACACCAGCAGTTTCCCCGGGGACTTGCAGGCAGATGTTTTACCTCCTGCGGTACTCATCCACCAGGATCGATCCATGGATGGAGGACATCTTTCACCAGGAATTCATGATATACTTTATTGGCTCTCTTCTTGCCAGTAGGGTATCTTCCTTCATGGGTTTCTGAAGTTATATCTTACCAACGTCACAGCGCCGAGCCAGCAGGTGCTGCGAAACATCTTTCTGGTCACTGCTGGGACTAGTCTTTCTTGATCATTTTGAAGCTTGGTCTGCCAGCATTACCTTTGCCAACACGCTAGCGTTTACCCTAGTATCCAGCTTCATGAGTTTGTGATAAATGATCGTTCTCGGTATATTCCATAGATCAAGCAGTGGCGAATGGCGACTGACCTAATTTTGAGTGTTGGTATTTCGCGTAAATTTCGCGGTGGAACCTCTGACACTATATGAGTAACGTCCATGCTAACTAAGTACAATTCCCGGTATTGTATTCAGTTATCATGGACAAAAGCGTAAGCCAGTCGGCGATTGGCCTACGTTTTTAAACACGCTCGCACAACGTTCAGTGCCTCCTGCACAACATGTTTCAATGTGCTAACCCTATTTTTGCCGAAGTTACGGATCCATAATTTTGTTCAAATAATTAGTGACCACCCGTTAATGTAGTTATTCCATCACAAGTTGACATTCCACAAGTTTTACTTCTAACTGACTGACCTAATGTCCACGCACCTCTCCAAAAGAGTGCATGAAAGACTCAGCTATACATCGAAACACACAAACCACATACATAAATGACAGAAGATCAACACACACTCGTGCCCGATATGGAACGGGACGTCCCGGTAAACATACTAATACTGCTTCCCTACCGACCAAGCACGCCGCACATTGACATGCAGAATGACTAGTTGCTGTGAGTGCCTCACCTGTACTCAGTGGACAGCTGGTGCCCCTCCAGAGTCAGACCGCCGCCTCTTGTTCGCCACGCCCTTGACACGCTCACGCCCGTGACCCTGCAGTCGCCGCCGACCCCGGTCGGAGGGTAGCCGTACCCGACCGCCGAGGGACCACCAATACTGGCCGCACTGTGCGACATCTACCGGACAAATATACAACATTGGCGACAAGACGACGAGGACAGAAAGCCAGTCACAGCTTTCGTAAGAATTGTCACCGAAGATGAATAAGTTCATCGTGCATCTTCTACAGCGTACCGCAATATCACGAGACATAGGCTAGATATGCACTCTGTTGTGCTGATCTGGATGCATTCATCATTGCAGGTGCCCTTATATTCACCGAACGGCAGCACAGCCGTTGAAAGTATACAGAAATCGAATGGGCCCTGTGCCGAACACGGCATTGTGGTCCACAACTAACGCGCTTATAGCAAGCCGTCAGTAAACCTGCCCGAAAGGCTCAACAGATAATGGCATCCACGAAGAAAACCGTGACACAGTGCACATTTTGGATGTATGCTAGAGGAACCATGCTGTCAGAAAGGTAGGCGCCCACCGTGCACCGGCAAAGGGGGTAGACATGTACCTGTCTCCATCGGAATAGGTCAGTGCACAGCTTTACATACCCCATGCATATGAATAGTCACGGAACTATGGCGCATCAGCATGCGTCGCCACAGACCCGTGTCCATCCAGCAGGTGTGGACACTCGGCTGTGCTAGCCGGATGTGGTGTGAACACAGCGCAGCCCCAGCCGGATGTGGTGTGAACACAGCGCAGCCCCAGCCGGATGTGGTGTGAACACAGCGCAGCCCCAGCCGGATGTGGTGTGAACGGCGCCCGCCGGATGTGGTGTGAACACGCGCAGCCCCAGCCGGATGTGGTGGGAACACGAGCTGCCCCGCCGGATGTGGTGGGAACACAGAGCTGCCCCAGCCGGATGTGGTGTGAACACAGCGCAGCCCCAGCCGGATGTGGTGTGAACACAGCGCAGCCCCAGCCGGATGTGGTGTGAACACAGCGCAGCCCCAGCCGGATGTGGTGGGAACACAGAGCTGCCCCAGCCGGATGTGGTGTGAACACAGCGCTGCCCCAGCCGGATGTGGTGTGAACACGCCAGCCCCAGCGGACGTGGTGTGAACAGCGCAGCCCCAGCCGGATGTGGTGTGAACACGCGCAGCCCCAGCCGGAGTGGTGTGAACCGCGCAGCCCCAGCCGGATGTGGTGGGAACACGAGCTGCCCCAGCCGGATGTGGTGGGAACAGAGCTGCCCCGCCGATGGTGTGACACGCGCAGCCCCAGCCGGATGTGGTGTGAACACGCGCAGCCCCGCCGGATGTGGTGTGACACGCGCGCCCCGCCGATGGGGGGACGCGCTGCCCGCCGGATGTGGTGGGAACACAGCTGCCCCGCCATGTGGTGGGAACGCTGCCCGCCGGATTGGGTGAACACAGCGCTGCCCCAGCCGGATGTGGTTGGAACACAGAGCTGTCCCAGCCGGATGTGGTGTGCATACAGAGCGGATGTGGTATGAATACAGAGCTGTCCCAGCCGGATGTTGTGTGAACACAGTGCTGTTCCAGCTAGATATGGTGCGAACACAGAGCTGTCCCAGCAGGACGTGGTGTGAACACAGCGCTGCCCCATCCGGATGTGGTGTGAACACAGAGCTGTCCCAGCCGGATGTGGTGTGAACACAGAGCTGTCCCAGTCGGATGTGGAGTGAACACAGTGCTGCCCCAGCCGGATGTGGTGTGAACACAGAGCTGTCCCAGCCGGATGTGGTGTGAACACAGCACTATCCCAGCCGGATGTGGTGTGGACACAGAGCTGTCCCATCCGAAAGTCAGGGCACGAACTTGTGTGGCGGCAGAGACAGCCTTGCCGGACAGGAACCGGCCGGCTGGCTGCAGGGCCGGTGATGTGGATGGCGCCAGTGGTGACACAGCCACCGGATATGCGGCGTCGAGCGTGCCTGCAAAACGACACCAACATCGGTGGGTTTTTGTTTTCACACGGACTAGTAACTCCGGTCTTTTGGTCATTGGAGTGTCATAATCCTCATCGCATTGGTTTTCTGGAATGTCGCGTTATGGACTGCGGGCTAGAAACAAAACGAAAGTGTCTATAGGCTGCACAGTATTTATTAATCAGATATCTAATTATGCTTCATTTCAAACACGATGGCATGGCTAAACTGGACAGTACGGTGTGTCATCAGTGGCATAACTAAACTGGACAGTACGGTGTGTCATCAGTGACATGACTAAACTGGACATTACGGTGTGTCATCAGTGACATGACTAAACTGGACAGTACAGTGTGTCATCAGTGGCATAACTAAACTGGGCAGTACGGTGTGTCATCAGTGGCATAACTAAACTGGACATTACGGTGTGTCATCAGTGGCATGACTAAACTGGACAGTACAGTGTGTCATCAGTGGCATAACTAAACTGGACAGTACGGTGTGTCATCAGTGACATGACTAAACTGGACATTACGGTGTGTCATCAGTGGCATGACTAAACTGGACAGTACAGTGTGTCATCAGTGGCATAACTAAACTGGACAGTACGGTGTGTCATCAGTGACATTGCTATACTGGACAGTACGGTGTGTCATCAGTGGCATAACTAAACTGGACAGTACGGTGTGTCATCAGTGACATGACTAAACTGGACAGTACGGTGTGTCATCAGTGACATTGCTATACTGGACAGTACGGTATGTCATCAGTGGCATAACTAAACTGGACAGTACGGTGTGTCATCAGTAACATGACTAAGCTGGACAGTACGGTGTGTCATCAGTAACAGTGAAATGTAAATCCTCATCTTTAATCCCTCTCTCCCTGTCACGTCCCTGTCCATATCCCATATCCAGTCCCACATCTGCCTCTCTTGCTCTGTAGTAGTTTTCAAATACTCTAACTTTACTAGAGCAAATGCTATCTGACGCTCAACACTGCTCACATCTTTAGAATGTGAGCAAAACAATGGTTGTCGGGACAAAGACTGGCCCTGCTGGTGTGCATCACCCATCAAAATCATGAGGTCTCACTACTGCCCATAATTGTTCCAATGCCGCTCACATGCACACCACTCAGGAACAAGGAGCGTACCTTGCGATGAGCCAGGTCGTGGGCTGAGCGAATGTTGTATGGGCTGTGGGCTGAGCGAGTGTTGTATAGGCTGTGGGCTGAGCGTGTGTTGTATGGGCTGTGGGCTGAGCGAGTGTTGTATAGGCTGTGGGCTGAGCGTGTGTTGTATGGGCTGTGGGCTGAGAGAGTGTTGTATGGGTTGTGGGCTGAGCGAGTGTTGCATGTGTTGTGGGGTGAGTGAGTGTTGCATGGGTTGTGGGCTGAGCGAGTGTTGCATGGGTTGTGGGCTGAGAGAATGTTGCGTGGGCTGTGGGCTGAGCGAGTGTTGAGTTGGCCGTTCGCTGCGAGTGTGTTGGGCGGTTCGTGGGCTTAATGTGTGTTGGGTGGGCTGTGAACTGAGCGAATGAGGTGTGTGCTGTGGACTCAGCAAGTACTGTGTAGGCTGTGGACTGATAGAGTGTTGCGTGGCCTGTGGGCTGAGCGAGTGTTGCGTGGGCTGTGGGCTGAGCGAGTGTTGCGTGGGCCGTGGGCTGAGTGAATGTTGTGAAGGCCGTGTGCTTCGGTGCTGAGCTGGAGATGAGTGGTGCATCACTGTGACGGAAGTAGTGTCAGAGCTAATGCCCGTGCCGGAACTGATGCTGGAGGTGATGCCTGAACCGATTCCGGCGCTGACGCCCGAGCCGATGCCGGAGCTGATGCCAGCACTCGCTCTCTTCACCGAGTCGTCCGGGTACTGGCCGCCAATCCTGGCTTCGTCTGCACTCAGAGTGTAACCAGCCTGACCGACCTCCTCCTGTTGGGACAGCGGCAACAACACGGTCAGCAGGTCAGGCTACACCAGCAGCGGTGTCACAGCTTCTTTCACGGGGTACTGATACCGATGGGTACCGACTCGAGGCTACTATGCTGACGGGCAGAACAAGTGTGAGCTTTACCAGTTTATATCCGACCACAACTTGGGATGGGAATCGAACCCCGTACATCTGGCTTGCCAGACACTTAGTTTAACCACTGAGCAACCGAAACCCCTTTTTACTCAATTCCTGTCACTTTTTTGTCGGGCGCACGTAAGAAAACCCTGTCTGCGCCCCTGACTGTGCCTATAAAAGCAGGTTCTAATTGCCGTTGTAACCCTCAAAATGGTTTCCTTGGGAGTTGATGCTGCGGCTTCAGCGCTTTTTCCACTGCTGGAAGCACCTCTGCAACTCACTTTTGAAGGTACTGTTCAGTACCTCCTGCTATGTGTGTAGGAGCGGCCCAAAAATGTCGGGGGACAAGCCGATTTGAGGCCAATTCCTTCCAGTCAGCGCCATATGATTAATGGCTTAGATCGGATTTCTTAGGGGGCAAGGGGAAGACATTCGATCACCCCAGAGATTACACTCATGCCTGCTGCAATTCGGAGCGAACCTCCTTGATATTGTTAAATCGTAGTCCCTTCAGCTGGATCCTCATTTTGGAGAACAGAGAGAAGCCGCAGGGCGCCAGATCGGTAAAATAGAGTGGGTGCTGGACCACGGTCATGTTGTTCCTGGCCACAAGCCGCTGGACAGCCAGAGCAATGTGGGTCAACGCGTCCTCGTGATACGGCAGCCAGTTCTGTGCGCACCATTACTCCGCACGTTTCCTCCTCATATCCTCATACTCCGCACGTGTCCTCCTCATATCCTCCCTCAAACGCCTCAGGGCCTCTATGTAGAAGTACTGATTCACCGTCTGATCTACAGGAACGAACTCCTGGTGAACAATTGCTCCATGTCAAAGGAACAGATCAGCATGCTCTTAACGTTGCTCTTGACCAGTCTCGCTTTCTTCATTTGAACGTAAATTGTTTCACTGGGATTACTGCTGCTAGGCTTCAAGGTCATAATCATAAACTCGGCTTTCATCACCATTGATGACCTTGGAAAGAAAGCTTTGACCATTTCTGACCTGCCACTGGAGATTCCTGCACACAGCGAGCCACCGTTCTTCCTGGTCCTGCGTCAGCGGTCGGGCACGAATTTGGCAGCAATTCGCCTTCTGTTCAGTCCCTCCATGAGAATGCGGTAACATGAGCCGAACTATAGGTTAACGATGCTGCAAATGTCGTCAATGGTTCGCCGACAGTCCTCACCAGGGGCGTTGATTTCTGAAGATGATTGGGCGACAGATGCATGGAGACAATGGGCGGATGAAAATGGGTTGGCGGTCACATTATGTAGAGTTCCATGTTAAAGATTGATATTATTGGGGTGGGGGCAGAGCGAACATTGAGGGGCACTTTCCTCTTCTAAAGTATACAAAGCAACACTCATAGTCATCGCCGATAACCTAATGTACTTTCGGAACATTTTCGTCGGTTCTATTGGTTCATAGTCAACCACAACGTTCACAATCCATAACCGAAGTTGCCCATGCTTGAACCGCGAACACTACACGAACGTTTCGCTTCTGCTTTTGGATTCGTCGCGAAATGCCTAAACATGCCATGAATTTCCAGCTCTGTTTTACCCAGTGTGAATCCGGATTTGACACACACACGGTATGCGCCGCTCCTTGAAATGGGCCGTCTTTTCGCAGAAATTCGCCGCCATAGTATGGCGAAGTCATCATAATTTATCAGGTCCTATGAACAGAGGACCGTTCCGGTGACACCATGCGGGGCGTGTCCTGGAGCTGGCAGCGGACAGAAAGCTTTGTTTACAGGCAGACGATGCTCGTGAACCCGGTGCCACCCGATCTGGTCGGGAAGTTGTAATCCCGTGACGCGACGAACACTCCCCAGATACCGCCATCTTGTGCGCAAATACCGACCAAGGCAAAGTCCTTCAGGCGTCGGACGTAAGCCATGAATGAGGCAATACTCATGCTTAAACCAAGGGCCTCTCACACTCTCAGACGGGCGGATTACTCAACTGCGCCACTGACGTGGTCAACCAACAAGCTAATGCATTGCGTGCACCCGGCATGTCTGGTGCTTTCAATGTTACCACTTTCCACGTCTGTGCCCTATATAGGTTTTCATATTTATCGGCCGGGTCGGAGACCTGCACATTTCATGAGTGACATATTTCAACTCATGGTGGGTGATGTGATGCACGTGTGAATATTTGTATTGCATGGTAGCAAAACAAATTTGGTCACTTTTTGGCGATGTTCACTAATTAAAGAAAGAAACGAAAACAATTACTAAGGTAGTAAGTCGATAACGTCAGGTGGATAACGTTCAAGAATATCGAAGTAAAATTTGCCTGGCTATCAGGTACCATCACCAAGAACACACACACACACACACATAGTGCATAGTGGTCGTGTCGAACAATATAGATGCAATCAGCGCCCCTCAATGCATTCCAAGCCAGACGACGGACAGGAGGACTCGTCTATGCATTTGACGGCTGCGGTTCTGCATGCACGCGCACTGAAGGGGGGAGGCGAAATCCGCCCACCCCTCCGGTTTTTCGTAAATAACTGCAGATTTTACCGGTCGATATACGCGATTTTCTGCGTACCTGCTTAGTAATGACCGGCGCGTCGTTTAAAGTAAGAAAAATAGAAATCAGCTGAACATTTTTCAAGTTAGGGCCCGCTAAAGTTAAAAAAAATGTATAGCGCCAGATCACAAAAATCGGCGCTAATGCGCTTCCCGTATATTCGCAAAAGGGAAGTGTTCTTGGCAACACTAGCGACTTGTTTGATGTATATTGATATGCTATATAGTTTCAAGATCATGTTAGGTCACCGAGGTCAAGTCAGGTCAAGTTCATGACAGGTTAATGGAACCAAACTTGATCAACTGGAATGTTGTCATAAATACACTACTGTTTGTCATTTGTACTGTTTGTCATTGCGTTTCCATACTTTATTAATGTACTTCGCTCCTTTCTTCACGAAGCCGATTGCTCCGAGCTGCCCGACCGAGCAGTCGGGCGGGTTTCGGTAACTGGAACAGGTAACTGACCTGATCAAGTGGTGCTATATAGGTGACCTGAGGTCAACTGTTGGGTCCAGCATCTGCATTTCATCATTAGTAATGTCCAAAACATCATTGATGCCCATTTTGGAGCATTTAAATACAATCACAGCGATCCATAACGATGACAAGTCAACCCACGCAATACCAGACAATTTTGCAAATTTGACCTCATTTGACCTTGAAGATATTGACCCAAGGTCATGAAAGTTGCACACAATAGAGGTCACTACCGTACCCATCCACCCTGCGAATTTCGTTCCTCTAGCTTCACTAGGAGCCGAGATCTTAGGGGGGGCGGAATCCGCCCTCCCTCCAGTGCGCGTAATTTTCAGAGGCCCTCCAGGGCGCGTTAAGGTTTCAGGCTGGAAAAACGAACTACGTATGATGATGAGCCAGGTAATATGACGATATGAAGCTTGATCTTATTGGTTATTGGTTTTTACGACACGTCAACCGTTGAGTCATATAGCGTCGCCAATCTCTCACGCCGATTGGTCGCGGGCGAAGAGTAGCGACAGGTGAGATTCGAACCCACAATCTTTCGATTGCGAGACGAGCATCTTACCCCTAGACCACTCGTCCCCGAAGCTTGATCTTAGCCTGCCCTGCTTCAGGGCGGGTTAAGATCTCGTGGTTTTTTAGCGCCCCTCCCCCTCCCCCTCTTAGGGTTTTTCACGGATAGTGAAAAATGCCGTGCGGCAGTACCCAAAATTTTGCATACCTTTTTCCACGTCAATTTCACATGGTGTGTGCACATTTTTAGGCCAGGTCATCTATGATCACCGAGTTAGTCAAGGTCAAATGAGGTCACCTCCAAAAACGTTAAGCCAGTCAACACGCTTTAACTTAAATATATTTGAATGAAACATTCCGTGTTTGCATATCTTTAGGAACGCAACAAAATGCAGCAGCGAAATTGTTGAATTTTGTTCGTTGTTGATCACGTTTTTTTGCATGCTTGCCCATTGAGGCTAAACTCGAATATTCTGGCAAAAGTGAGCATTTTTATGAGGCTATGTTGACCTAAACCAGCGTTTCTTGGTGTGCTGGACCGATTAAACAATGAAAATACAAAGAGCAAGGAAACGAAAGATTTTGGACCTAACCAATAATGCCAGTTATGATTTTTGGATGGGCCATGGTCAATTTGGTGTTCCTTTTCTGATTCCAAAACAGCTTTTCTTTTTTTAAATCTCCCCCAAAATGCACCCCTAGAGACGAAACATGACGTCACTCATGTCCTCAAGCCACCTAGTGACGCCAATTTCTGAGGGCAGAAAATGTTGGGGTAGTTTCGAGCCCTACTCATCGAGCGCTTTTTGATGAGATCCCTTTCACTTTCGTGCAGCGCTTAGTTTGGAGATTACAGGGGGCGTAAAAGAACCTCCCGGGACGGGGTTGGTTGGTTATTTGGGCTTAAGGGCGCATCGACTGCGTTGGTCATACAGCGCCCGGGACGGGGTGTGAGATGCTTAGTCTTTTTGCGCTCCCTAAGGTTGTCCGCGAATAGTGAAGAAAAAACGGCAGGCGGTAGAGCGCCGAAATTTGGCGTACCTTCTCCCACATCAATGACATGTGTAAAAATTGTGAGTTAAGGTCATCAACGGCCACCGCGTTAGTCAAGGTCAAGTGAGGTCCCCTCCAAAGAGTTCAACGAGTCGTCACGTTTTAAGGGGTAAAGATATTCTAATGAAACTTCCATCGTTTACTTACATTTAGAGACGCAACAAAACGCACTGGATGAATTTCTGATTTTTTTTATTTCTCATGACTTATTTATTGTGCATACTTGCTTATTAGGGCTAAAATCGATGATTCTGGCAAGTGTAAACACTTTGTGTGAGGGTAAGTTTACTTAAAACAACGTTTCTCAGTGCGCCCTACCCATTAGAAAATACAAATTTCAGAAATGGAAGTCTAAATTTTGCAACTAAAAAAATTGTATTCTGGGCGGGCAAACATTTTGGGGCCATGGTCCTTTTCACCTTCCTTTTCCGATTTCAAATAGGCTTTGTTTTAAAATATACTCCAAAATGAACTCCCCAGATAAAAAAAACATGAAGTCAATCGTGTTACCGATTGTGCTACAGTAGCCATTGTCACCGATTGTGCTACAGTGGTGGCCAGTGTCACCAACTGTGCCACAGTAGCCAGTGTCACCGATTGTAACAGAGTAGCCAATGTCACCGATTGTGCTGCAGTAGCCAGTGTTACCGATTGAGCCACAGTAGCCAGTGTCACCGATTGTGCCGCAGTAAACAGTGTCACATTGTGCCACAGTAGCCAGTGTCACCGATTGTTCCGCAGTAACCAGTGTCACCGATTGTGCTAGAGTAACCAGTGTCACCGATTGTGCCACAGTAACCAGTGTCGCCGATTGTGCCACAGTAGCCAGTGCCACCGATTGTGCCGCAGTACCCAATGTCACCGATTGTGCCACAGTAACCAGTGTCACCGATTGTGCCACAGTAGCCAGTGTCACCGATTGTGCCGCAGTAGCCAGTGTTACCGATTGTGCCACAGTAGCCAGTGTCACCGATTGTGCCGCAGTAGCTAGTGTTACCGATTGTGCCACAGTAGCCGGTGTCACAGATTGTGCCACAGTAGCCAGTGTCACCGATTGTGCCGCAGTAGCCAGTGTTATCGATTGTGCCACAGTAGCCAGTGTCACCGATTGTGCCACAGTAACCAGTGTCACCGATTGTGCCACAGTAGCCAGTGTCACCGATTGTGCCACAGTAGCTAGTGTTACCGATTGTGCCACAGTAGCCAGTGTCACCGATTGTTCCGCAGTAGCTAGTGTTACCGATTGTGCCACAGTAACCAGTGTCACCGATTGTGCCACAGTAACCAGTGCCATCGATTGTGACACAATAACCAGTGTCGCCGATTGTGCCACAGTAGCCAGTGTCACAGATTGTGCCGCAGTAGCCAGTGTTACCGATTGTGCCACAGTAGCCAGTGTCACCGATTGTTCCGCAGTAGCTAGTGTTACCGATTGTGCCACAGTAACCAGTGTCACTGATTGTGCCACAGTAGCCAGTGTTACCGATTGTGCCACAGTAGCTAGTGTTACCGATTGTGCCACAGTAGCCAGTGTTACCGATTGTGCCACAGTAGCCAGTGTCACCGATTGTGCCACAGTAGCTAGTGTTACCGATTGTGCCACAGTAGCCAGTGTCACAGATTGTGCCACAGTAGCCAGTGTCACCGATTGTGCCACAGTGACCAGTGTCGCCGATTGTGCCACAGTAGCCAATGTCGCCGATTGTGCCACAGTATCCAGTGTCACCGATTGTGCCACAGTAACCAGTGTCGCCGATTGTGCCACAATAGCCAGTGTAATCGATTGTGTCACAGTAACCAGTGTCACCGATTGTTCCACAGTAGCCAGTGCCACCGATTGTGTCACAGTAGCCAGTGTCACCGATTGTGCCACGGTAGCCATTATCACCGATTATGCCGCAGTAGCCAGTGTAATCGATTATGCCACAGTAGCCAGTGTCACTGATTGCAACCGCGGCGATGTCGTATTTATCTGCACACAAATGCCGGTCTTTCAACTGGTGTTCGTGGCTAGATTTGACCATGCGTTCCTGGAATTACAGTAAGTCTGTCTCACGGACGACATGAGCGCCATTCTGTCTGAAGGCCATCAAAGCTACGTCTTGAAATAGAAACCGAGGACACGAATAAATTGTGCAAAACCCGTAGCCTGCAGTTTTCTTTCAAGCGGCTTAGAAGAGACGCAAAAACACATATCGCCAGTGTCTCCGTACGTGTTTTTTTTTAATGCAAAGGATGGCAGCTCAGCCGGGCTGGCGTCTGGCATCACCTAGCATCGCCTAGCATCGCCTGGCATCGTCTGTCCACTGCAGTGTGACAGACCCTGCCCAACAGTCTTTATGTAAATCGTGTACATGAGTCAGGTCCGCGCTGGTCTGTTCTTTACCATACCAATCACACGGCGTCATTTGAACGAAGCGAGATGAAACCGCTGATGACCGGCCAAACAGTCAACTGAAGCTTCGGAAAGGCCGAATGCAGAGCAAACTCCGGTCACCATCAAGTTTATGTCAGGAATGGGAATGTTGACTTTGCGCCGTAATGTTACATCTGAGACGACTTCTCATATCGGAAGGGACACGATTATATGCCGTACATAACTTGGGTCCAGTCCAAACAGCAGACACTGCCCTCGAGTTCAAGCATAACACGATATCTAAATTGATATGAAAGGAAGTTCATGAAACGTCCATATTTATTGATGTGAGAAATTCCAGTTCATTTGTACACGAGATGACATACGACCTGTTCCATTGACAATCATATCCTGCTAGAAACTCCACGAAGCTCCACTTCTCCACTCTATTAGCACCACAATCCCGCCCCAAGCTCCAGGAAACTGTTCCAAGCGCTTCGATCCTGTGGTGTGGTTTAGGCGAAGAGCTACAAAGCGTGAGCACTATCGGCAAAATAAATTCCAGGAAACGACGCGGGCTTCCCAGGTTTCAGGCTGGTTTGGGATTGATAATCGATATGATATAAGTGGTTGGGAAATTTTTTCTTCTTCACATATTCATAAAGGCTTATTATAGCGTGTCGTGTTACCTGCCCAAAAGCCGATTAGTTTATGAAGAAAACGAGCACATGTTCGGCGAACAGCTGATATCTCCTCAAGTATCCACCGGTCGTTCCATTTGTGTGCTGTTCGAATCTCCCTGACATTATTATATCACGTTCTCCGCTGTCGACCAATGGAACAGGCACACAGTTGCGTAAAGTCGTTAGAATGTGAATTGCATTACCCGGAATTTGCGATTTCTACACTGACGTGTACATGGGCTTAACCGCCAGACATCTCCCAAATTGTCCTGGTTGGTTTGGGGGATTTACGACGCACTCGGCAACTGAGGTCATATGGCGTCGCCTGCCTCTCACCCTGGCAGGGACGGCAGGCACCGTGGGGAGTCAAACCTCGTACCTCTGGCATCCGACCAGATCCCACCCACCCACCCACCCACCCACCCATCTCATTTTAAAGCCCCAGATTACGACTGCTATATTTTCAAAGGGCCCCGTTCTTGCTTAAAATAATTAGTGGCTGACGTAATTTTCCTGTGGAGAGGAAAGTTTTCCTATTTCACGCATTCTAGTTCACAACGCTCGGTCGCTACCACGCCAACGTTCGTGCACGTGTACGGCCGCCTTGCGCATTCGGTGAATTCGCCACATTTCGTCGGATTCTGTGGTTTCTGCCAGGCCTTCTACATTTTGCTAGTCGCTGCTACATGATAGTCTTGTGCCATATTTAACGTCATGGAATGATCTTTATGGGGGTTCGCTGGGAAAACCCGATGAATTCAAGTGGGTGATACGCAGCGCTGCGACCCCGGTAGCTCAGTTGGTTGGAGCGCTGGCCTGCGCTGGTCTCCTCTGTCCTGTCAAGACAGGGTTCGAGTGTGTTCACGCGCTCGCATTTAACCCCTGGCTGGGAGAGTTAGTTGGCAACTGGTCCGGTTAGGCCGGGAACAAGCTACCGGAGCGGCTGTGTCGGTGCATTGACGACACGTTGAACTCTCGGTCAAAATTCTGCCGTTGAACTGGAATTCATGAATCTGGTGGTGTGGCCAGGGCTCACACAACAAGCCCTGCTGGGCAATAGGACCCCGGCTCATAAAAGCATCCAGCAGGAATTCGGACGAGATTTTATATAAAAATATCTTCCAACATTTTATCGCAGGAAAGATATCCTGATACCCCTCCCCCGAGCTTCGATGCACCTCATCTATTTGCTCAAATATGCTCTTGGATTGGCCACCCAACCGAGGCAATTGTTTGGTGTTCTTTTTTAGACCTGTTGCCCTGTTCTTCGTCTCTTGATATGTTTTAGCGTTTCAGCGTTTTTTTTTTAGAGACTTGTCCTTTCTGGAATATCCGGCGCTTTGTAGGGCTTTGTTGCTTTTTGTGGACCCACAGTGTGTTTTAGGATCAGTGAGTTTTCGAAGACCCCCGATGTCTTTATTTAATATCGCAGCCTTTTTGTCCCTTTTACGGACCATGTCGCTTTTGCGGGGCCAGCCTGCTTTTGAGGCCTTCATGCGGTCCTTGCGGCAGGTGTGCTTTAATAACCTCCGGTGTGCTTTCTTTAGAACTCCCGGGGTGTATATTTCGGGGCCCAGCGCATTTTTTTACTCCAGCGTATGTTTTAAGTCCCTGTCGCTTTTTGCGAGACACGGAGATCTTTGGAGGGCCCCGATGCGTTTTCGTTTTGTTCTTTTTTATTTGGCCCTCGACATCAATTTCTGAAGCTCCAGCGCCATTTTGGGGGGCTTCGGCATGATTTCTCGGGTCCCGGCGTGATTTATCGGGCCCAGGCGCGTGGTTCCTGGGATCGACGCGATCATTGTGGACCCCTTGTAATTTTTCGAATCCCGGGTCCCCCTGGCGCGATTCTGTGGCCTCCCGACGCCATATTTGTCAGCCCCACCGAGACGTATCAAGCCCAGGTACATTTTGCAGGGTCCTATGCGATATTTGGAGGCCTCTGGCGCGATTTTTGGGGCTCCAAATTGATTTTTTAGGGCCCGGACATTTTTCTAAATATAATCGCGAAAAGCGAGCCTTCAGGTCCAATTTTCCTGGTTCTGACGGAAATATTGTGGGCCCAGAGAGTTCTTTTTAGGGCACCGGCACTATTGTTCCTCTCTGGCGTGAGTATTCGGTGCTCGTACTTAGCCACGCCCCGTGTCGAATGATTGTTGGGGGTCCCGACGGGAATTTTGTGGCCCCAACGCGATTTCTGGGGGCCCAACGATATTTGTCTAGCTCCGGCGCCATTTTCGGTGCTCCACCACCATCTTGGGGGCCCGACGGGAAATCTTGGGGCCCTGCATAATTTGTGGGTGCTCAGCAGGATTCTTGGGGCCCACCACCTCTCAAGGGGCATTTTCCCTCTTTGATCCCCCTTCGGTAAACCACTGCTCCTGATAGTGGTTTCGGGATAAAATTACTGGACGCTTGACCTGTGATAATATAATTGATCTGTATGCGTTAGAATGGATGACATAGGTTGCTTCTGTTGCAAGCTCTTGAATGGCCTGACCTCCAGAACTGTGCCGCCTTTTCACAAAACCACTATCAACGCACCAATGCAGTATCGTCCACAAACACAGCCAGACGTTGTCAAAACAGGAACTCCACGTCAGTGTTGCTGCGGCGGCCTGGTGTGCAGTTCAATCATGGACCTGACAATCCCAGAGTCACCTTACGTGATCAATGTGGTGTTGTTGTGTCGCGTCGTACTGGTCACTGGTCAGTGGTCAGTACTGTAGACTGACGGTGAGCTGCGCTGGTCACTGGTCAGTGGTCAGTACTGGTTAGTGATTAGTGGTCAGTACTGGTCAGTGGTCAGTGGTCAGTACTGCGGACCGACGGTGTACTGCGCTGGTCAGTGGCCAGTACTGGTCAATGGTCAGTACTGGTCAGTGGTCAGTACTGCGGACTGACGGTGCGCTGGGCTGGTCAGTGGTCAGTACCGCGGACTGACGGCGTGCTGCGCTGGTCAGTGGTCAGTACTGGTCAGTGGTCAGTACTGGTCAGTGGTTAGTACTGGTCTGTGGTCAGTACTGCGGACCGACGGTGTGCTGTGTTGGTCAGTAGTCAGTACCGCGGACTGACGGCGTGCTGCGCTGGTAAGTGGTCAGTACTGGTCAGTGGTCAGTACTGGTCAGTGGTCAGTACCGCGGACTGACGGCGTGCTGCGCTGGTCAGTGGTCAGTACTGGTCAGTGGTCAGTACTGGTCTGTGGTCAGTACTGCGGACTGACGGTGCGCTGGGCTGGTCAGTGGTCAGTACTGGTCAGTGGCCAGTACTGGTCAGTGGTCAGTACCGCGGACTGACGGCGTGCTGCGCTGGTAAGTGGTCAGTACTGTCAGTGGTCAGTACTGGTCAGTGGTCAGTACCGCGGACTGACGGCGTGCTGCGCTGGTAAGTGGTCAGTACTGGTCAGTGGTCAGTACTGGTCAGTGGTCAGTACTGGTCAGTGGTCAGTACTGGTCAGTGGTCAGTACCGCGGACTGACGGCGTGCTGCGCTGGTAAGTGGTCAGTACTGGTCAGTGGTCAGTACCGCGGACTGACGGTGCGCTGGGCTGGTTAGTGGTCAGTACTGTGGACTTAAGACCTATTGAATGTATATGTTGGCTTCCAATAAAGCCCAGAAACTACATCGTCAGATTGTCTCCACCGAAATAAGCATACCTGCGAATGACGAAATCAGGCGTGAAAGTTATGTGCAGCTGCTGTGCGAGACTGTGTCAATGTCTACAAGGGTCGGGTGTAGTTCGGCATAGTTCGATACCTGACCACGTCCGGAACTTGCTGTCCTGACACCACCAATTATTATAATCATACAATATGAGTCAATTTACTAATTGCATCCTTACAGACAAGGCAGATATGATACATACAAGTACCAAATTTCAGATTTCACGCGGCTACAAAATTTCGACAGCGTCCCATAAAATTCCACACTGGAGCAGCCATGTATAATAAGAATCTTTCAGAAATCCCCAATGAAGCATACCTTTCTCCTCATTGGAAGAAAATAAACCTGTATTTCGCTATATATAATTTTCAAAGGTCGCCCACCACATTTTAAATCCATGGACACTTCTCTAAAACATTATATCATCGAGTAAATGCATTCAAGAACGAAATGCAGAGCCCTTTCGTACATCACCTTCCGTGTGCTACCTATCACATCCCCCTCCATCCCCTCTCAATCGATTTGGATCCACCCATTTCCTCCATGCATTGCACTCACCCCCAATCATTTTCATAAATCAAGGTTCTTGCCCAGGGGCACAGCCAGGGCACAGGCTCACTTCGTGCGACGAAATTTTCTGGTTTTACGTGATCAAAATCTAAAGTTCTTGTTTAACCTCGTGTAATTCGGTTCCTAAGGGGGCGAGACCCCGCTCCCCCTCCTTTAGCTGCGACCCTGCCCTGGCCTCCTTATAGAAAGGAAGCGTGACCCAGACCGTTCCCAAAGCACTGTGTGAATAGTCCTTACAAATTCAGCTTAGTTACATTTTCAAGAGCAACGAACTGTTGAGCACTATCTATTAATGCCATAAAACGACACGACTGTGAAGCGTCACACATCAGTGTTCACCCGCAGCTTGGGAAGACGCCACGCGTTACTGCTCACCCGCAACTCGGGGAGCATCATGCCCTTCCATGTTCGTCAGCCAATTTGGGAGGCAGAACAGTTCGGCTGAATTGTCAGACGGCCGCCATGGGTCCAGCTGGCTGCTGCAGTCTTGTTTTGGGTCCAGTTGGCTTCTGCAGTCTTGTTTTAGTTTAGCACGCTTCTGCAGTCCTGTTATCCGTGTCCAGTCCAGCACCCTTCTGCAGTCCTGTTATCAGGATAGCAGATAACAGGACGCTTCTGCAGTCTTATTATCCGTGTCCGGTCCAGCACCCTTCTGCAGTCCTGTTGTCCGTGTCCAGTCCAGCACCCTTCTGCAGTCCTGTTATCCGTGTCCGGTCCAGCACCCTTCTGCAGTCCTGTTATCCGTGTCCAGTCCAGCACCCTTCTGCAGTCCTGTTATCCGCGTCCGGTCCAGCACCCTTCTGCAGTCCTGTTATCCGCGTCCGGTCCAGCACCCTTCTGCAGTCCTGTTATCCGTGTCCAGTCCAGCACCCTTCTGCAGTCCTGTTATCCGTGCCCGGTCCCGCACCCTTCTGCAGTCCTGTTATCCGTGTCCGGTCCAGCACCCTTCTGCAGTCCTGTTATCCGTGTCCGGTCCCGCACCCTTCTGCAGTCATGTTATCCGTGTTCAGTCCAGCACGCTTCTGCAGTCCTGTTATCCGTGTCCGGTCCAGCACCCTTCTGCAGTCCTGTTATCCGTGTCCAGTCCAGCACCCTTCTCCAGTCCTGTTATCCGTGTCCGGTCCAGCACCCTTCTGCAGTCCTGTTATCCGTGTCCGGTCCAGCACCCTTCTGCAGTCCGGTTATCCGAGGCCGGTCCAGCACCCTTCTCCAGTCCTGTTATCCGTGTCCGGTCCAGCACCCTTCTGCAGTCCTGTTATCCGTGTCCGGTCCAGCACCCTTCTGCAGTCCTGTTATCCGTGTCCGGTCCAGCACCCTTCTGCAGTCCTGTTATCCGTGTCCGGTCCAGCACCCTTCTGCAGTCCTGTTATCCGTGTCCGGTCCAGCACCCTTCTGCAGTCCTGTTATCCGCGTTCGGTCCAGCACCCTTCTGTAGTCCTGTTATCCGTGTCCGGTCCAGCACCCTTCTGCAGTCCTGTTATCCGTGTCCGGTCCAGCACGATTCTGCGGTCCTGTTGCCCGTGTCCAGTCCAGCTGGCTTCACACTAGGAGCTCCGGACTTCACGCACCAGCAGCTCTAATGCGAATCACTCGACGTGACTCTCAGCAGGTGGACTTGCTCCGTGCAGATTAGATCGGCAACCGGACAGCAATGCAATGCCAACATTGGGCGATGGGAATGGACTGGAGCCTACACAAAGAGCAGACAACGGAGCATTTAAGATATGAACGATTATGTGGATTCTGACCGATTCCTTCAACATGGGAATACCGTAGCGTGGTGTCGATACGCGAACCGCTTTCCCGCCTTGCGAGAAAATAAAAATGGTCTAAACGTAAACCTCGTATTAGCGGCAAATCTGTGATTGCTTTACTACTCCTGAGGTCATTCCTAGATCACTTTGAGATGTGAGTTCCCACGCTGCATAGGCATGATTGGGGCGGGGGCGGGGAAGGAGCAAATTATCTTTTCCAGAGACAAAGCTGCCTCGAAAAATGGTTTTATCTAGTGTACGCCCATAGATCCAATGGTTAAGCTTCGGTCTGATTGACAGCGTACACAAAGTGACATGCCTGCTACGCTGGTATCTCCAGAACGGGGTCTCCCGCCGGGGCGCCATAATGCAAAGTGCGGACTGCAGCACAGTCCGCACACACACAGTCCGCACGCAGCACACACAGCCGCTCTCAACAGTTGATATCGGGCGGATAGTAGTTCTGCGAAGTTCTCAGCCACCTGTTTGTTTTGTAATGCCGAATGCCGATGTTAGCGCAGTCGGACTCCTGGTGCACTATGTCATGCATGGTGACCCTGGTGATAGATGGCTGCGATGGTCGGGAAAGATCGCCAAACTACCTCAGCAGAGGTAGTTTGGTCGAAATAGCACACAGACACTTGACCGCTCCGTTGTTTCGCAGGCAATGCGGCACTTCCGCTGATCAACCAGTCATCCACGCACGCGACACAATGAGCAATTTATCGCCTTCAGAATGAAGGGCAACGATTGACCGGAAACAGGCACCAGTGAATGACACAGAGGGAAAGGCAGAGTCGGGTGCATTATCGAATACGTTAATGATTGACGTTCACGAATGGAAGAAGGCTACATAAGGGACTACGCCAGCTGGATGATGGTGATCAACGGGGAGTGGTGCTGGATATACGACAATGACGGGAAAAATAAGTGGCGAGTGGAAATGAGGGCGAATTGAGGACAGTGGTGGAT
The DNA here is from genome assembly GCA_034440615.1 of Ashinkailepas kermadecensis. NCBI lineage: Eukaryota > Metazoa > Arthropoda > Thecostraca > Neolepadidae > Ashinkailepas > Ashinkailepas kermadecensis. The sequence goes on from JAOTOM010003976.1 coordinate 75,467, forward strand.
AGCGGATTGCGACTAATGGAGGATGGTGGCGAGCGCAGGACGAGCGTGGATGAAGGACAGATGTTTAGGCTGTGGAGGACGAACATGGACGTAGGATAATAGTGGGATGGAGAAGTCTGACTTAAAATTAAAATAAAATAAAAAGCGGTTTTGAAGGCGACCTGGCCCACCTAGGCACACCCGTATGCAGTGCCCATCGGCACCTGTGGGAAATACCGTGTCCGGACCCAGCCCCACGAATCAGTGCCGTGGCGGACTGGGACAGGCGGCGTGTGCAAGACTGGCATCACTAACGCTCTCAGCCGAGACGCTGGCTTATCGAACGGCAAACCGGTTGCTATGCTCAGCGGACAGCAGGCGAGATGGAGCTTAGCTATGTACTGTACCTTTTGTGCCTCCATCCACTGATCACGTCAGCACCAAAAGCAAAGATCAATCGAGGGAGACGAAGTATACTATTACTGACCCCGTCAGCATGATGTGCATAGATACTTCATCAGCCTGCAATGGATTCGTCGTGATGTACATCGGGGTGTGACAGCCAGGAGCTATGGAACTCCAAGATCTGCCCATAAATATGGCGGGAATTGATGTAGACAACATGACTAATTGCAATGGGTTGGTTATATCGGCTTTAGTGTGCACTGGCAATGATGACCATTTAATACCAATGAATAAATTAGCATTAGAGAGCAAATGAATTGCGTTCAAAGACTACAGACAACACAATGTGCTCGTTTCATCGAGAGCCAGAGATATTCCGGGCTTTCTTTGTCACATAACACGCGGAGCTGCGGTTGAATAACGGTATAAAAAGCGCACAATATGAGTGATAAAGATGAAGCTCCCACGCCACTCCCTCAATTTCAGTACAAAAATAACATGAGTACAGGTCCTGGTTTGGGTGGCATTGTATTTAGCCGAGTACGCCCGGTAGGCTTAATGGACGCTTTTTCAGTTCAGAGGCCAATATATGTATGGTGCACACATTTTTGGATGGTAAAGGGCACCAGACCGAGCCGGAACTTTTATAAACGTGCCGTCAACTCGTGCAAACGTTCCTGGGCGGATGCCATCATCGACAACATTGCCGACTCCACAAGAAACTTGCATCAAGAGTGCCGGAATTACCGAAACGGGTGACGAGCTACTGAGCGAGCTACTTAAACTTAAGACCACATCGAATTTGTCATACCATGTAGCATTCCCCAAAGGACCTCAAAGGGCAGACCTCAAAGGGCAGGCCTGAAAGGGCATGGCCTCAGCACTTTTGAGGCCATAAGGCTGTTATCGAGGACGTCGACAGCTAAGCCACCACTAGTGTCTGACGGGGAACTGGAATCACAGACAGTAGCACTGAGCCAGCAACAGTGTTTCGGAATATTCGAGGGTGGCGCCAAACCATCAATGGTGGTGTCACCGACAGTGATTTGCAACCATGGACAATATGATTCGACTGTCAACAATATCGTCTCGACTATTAACAGTGGTTCTGGACCACTGTAAATGGTGCGGAACTCCGAACAGTGACGTCAGACCACCGGTGGTGATGGACGATTGCTCCATGGTGGTGATGGTGATGGAATGGTGATGGTGATCGTCCATCACCACCAGCCGGTGGTGATGGACGATCGCTACAGACAATGCGCCGCCAGAAGTGTGCTGAAACAGCGGCACGAGGTGTTGCCGAACGACCAGCAGTATTGCCGGGCCAGCAACAGCAGCGCAAAACAACAAAAGTGCCGCTCAACCTCCACAAAGTCAGCCATTGTGGTTAGCACGACGGTAAACGATGGCGCCTACGATGCTGTAGATAGCACCACCAGCGAGGGCCGGCCTCCGCCCGTCGGTGACAGCCGCAGGGCATTAGGCAGGATGCCGGGGGTGGGACAGGCGTCATGACGTCTTGTGCCGCCATACTGCGTACTTGGCCGGCTGGGACGGCCCAGGCGACGCGTTGTGGTGTCTCCGGCCGACGCGACGGCGCGGCACCAGATCCGGCCGTATCGGGTGCACAGGTGTGACGTCACGGCCGCATTGCCGCACATCCTGTGACGTGCTGTCGGCTGACGACCGGATGGCGGCTACGACCACCTCGCCGGTAGCTGCGGTCGGACGCGCCGGCCTGCCCGCCGGCCTGCCCGCCGGCCGGCGCATCCGACCGCGTGGGTCGTCGGTGTGGAACATGACTTGCCCTCTTGTGGCGCCATGTTTCAGGAAGCTGTGCGCGCATTTCAGCGCTGGGCTGGGCTGGACAAATTTGCACAGTTGCACATAGTGACCCAGCTGAGCTTAAACTTGGTCAGGCTTGTTTTCATATTCACTACATCACCTTGCATGCCAATTTCCGCAGAATCATGACGGGCGATGGAGTACGCCACTGGTCAATTTGTCACGGAATACCCCAAGCACCATAAAGACATAAAGACATAAAAGATCAGTGCAACTATGAGCCACAAGGGCCCTTCTTGGTTGCACTTTGGACACTGAACCAGTTGCCCACCAAATCTGTAGATCAACCCTCCCTGGAATACAGAAAAACAAGCCCCCTATTCTTATAATGATTGTCTATGCCGTTTTTAAAGATGTTCAGTGTGTTGCTACTGACAATGGTCCCTGGCAGCTGGTTCCAGTGTTCGACTACCCTGTTGGTGAAGAAAGACTGTCTTAACCTTGTTCCGCTGTGATTAACTTTAATTTTGAATTGATGACCTCTAATTGCATCATTTCTGTTAAATTCAAACAATTCACTGAGATATCCCTGTTCCTGACCATGAACAAATTTAAAAACCTCGATGAGATCTCCTCTCAGCCTTCTATATCTAAGTGAAAACATATTCAATTTCTTCAATCTTTCCTCATATGCCAGGTTGCCTATACCATTAACCATTTGTGTTGCCCTCTTTTGTACTCTCTCTAAAAGCCAACAATCTTTCTCATAACTGGGGGACCAAGCTTGGACACAGTATTCAAAATGTGGCCTGACATATGCACAGTAAAGCTTCCTGATGACCTCCTCACCTTTGTATGACATATTCCTCTGTATTGCCCCAAGCATTGCCTGTGCCTTCTTCCTGGCTTCTTTGGTCTGTTCTGATGCCCCCAATGTTGTGTTCAAAATAACACCTAAGTCCTTCTCCTGCTGAGTCACAGATAGTACTTGGCCACCCATCAAGTATGGAGCCTTCATATGCTGCCTACCTACATGCATGACTTTGCACTTATCAAAATTAAACTTCATTTGCCATTTTTCGGACCACTTCACAAGCTCGTCTAAGTCTTTCTGCAGCAAAACCTGCTCATTGTGCCCTGTTATTGCCCTAAAGATCTTCAAATCATCCGCAAATTTCAAAACCTTACTGCTTAGGCCACATTCAATGCTATTCACAAATATAATTAACAATAGTGGCCCCAGTACCGACACCTGGGGGACTCCACTAAGAACATTTTGCCATGATGACTTTGGACCATTTAGCATCACTCTCTGCTGTCTATCTGAAAGCCACAACTCTATCCATTTTAGGATGCTACCTGCAATACCATGGACCTGAAGCTGCATTATTAACCGTTTATGGGGTACCTTGTTAAAGGCCTTACTAAAGTCAAGATATGCTACATCAACCTGATTTCCAACCAATGTGGGCTGAAGCATAGTAAGTGTAAGTAAGTGTCAGCTGTCCCATAAAGTCCCCTACAACAGCAGAGAGTGTGTGTGTGTCTGTGTGTGTGTGTGTGTGTGTGTGTGTGTGTGTGTGTGTGTGTGCGTGCGTGCGTGCGTGCGTGCGTGCGTGCGTGCGTGCGTGCGTGCGTGCGTGCGTGCGTGCGTGCGTGCGTGCGTGCGTGCGTGTGTGTGTGCGTCAGAGATGTCTTACCGTGCTTGTCGGCAGCGGGTCGCCTTGCGAGAATCGCTGGTAATCCTGCTTGATCTGACGGTATCTGCTGGCCAGTGGGTCCACGCGATTAACCGACTGGAAGTCTTCGCACTCGGGGCTTCGCACCCCTGGGCCGTCGGCCTTGTGTTCCTTCCTGCTTAGCGCCTGTCGGAAGATCGTCGGCTATGTCACCGAATCTTCCGGCCACTGCGTAGTGGAATGACGGCCGGTAATGGCTAGCGGTAGGGGATAAGTATTGCATTGCATTGTATTCCTACATATGCATCCACACAGAGTCCTGATGAATTACAGGCTGTTCTCGTGACTGTCGCAATGAGCGAGATGGAAAAAGTGCAAAATTGGAATGCGACACGTGATGGAATACTGGAAGTGTCTGCTGCAACCGTTGCAACTGCCACCTGGCGCTTGCAGCACCATCTGTAAAAATGATGTTTGGAAAGTTGCCGAAATTAAGCTCAAGAGGATCGAAAATGGGACGCGAAAAAAACTTCATGGGGACAGCAGTGCAATTGAGGTGGAGCGATGTAGCAGACAGCAGAAGTGCATCAGCGGCTATGGTTGGAAAAGTGAATAAGGTAATTACATAGGAGTGAAGCTAACTTCACAAACATAATGTCACGCTGTACTGCTGAACTATGTCAGAAACGCATTGAGAGCATGCAAATAAAATATTGAAGAACATTGCACCTGATCAGTTAAATTATTAAAGTAAACTAATTACTAGTTCAATTAGCTTACAGTATGGTCGCAATGCTGAGGGTCTTGGCACCACAATTGAAATATCTGAAAACCATGAGTCAGTGATGATGATAGGCTTCGTCATGTTCAACAGATGGCCGTTCTTTGGCGTCGTGAGCAACACTATGCCATATATCGTTGAAATATAGGTGTGCTTAAGCACTGCTTGTTTCAGTGTCTGGACAATGAGCTCTGGCTACCATGGACCATGATCTTGAAAGGTCACCTCAGTAAGAATGCAGAGTGCAGACAAAAAGAACTATGCACACTCGTAGCATGATGGTTCACCGCTTATGCTCCTTGCTGTCATTCGATTTGACGGAATTTAGTTTTTTTCGCAGGATATCTAGGGACGCTTTAGCTGAACAGCACTGACTGCCCCTCAGGCCACTGCTGTATGGGACAGATGATCACTAAATTCCAAGTGGGCACTGCTGCAGCAGAACGCTCCGATTATCCAATTAGACCTGAAACTCGCCGGAGGAAAGCCCGATCCACACCCCCGACCATCAACAAAACATGAATTATTGTTTGGATATTAACATTTATAAAGTGCGTATTTCACATAACGTGCAAATAATCGTGATCTGATACCATGTGTGGTGGAGAAGTTGGAAAATTATGGTGGGGTCCAATGCATGGAGGCAATGAGTGCTCCCAATTGTGTTGGTGCACCAACCAGGAGCTGGCCCTCGTCGGGCTCACCTCATAGGATATCATGCTAGGAGCAAGACGTTGGTTGGGCCGATACAAAGGTGGTGGGGCCATGTCCCACCAAAAGCATAGAAAGCTAAACTCCTATCTGATACGTTGGTGGAGAAGCGATAAGTGAAAACGCAATGAAACTCCCTGCCATGTCCAGACTTTAGCATAATTATCACCTGCATCAATCATGATTTATGTTGATGACAAACTCGTACGCTTAATGAGCGTGAGCAGTGATAAATTGAGCAACATTGTTGTATACCAATATCAAGTGCAACAGCATGCTCAAAATGTAGCCAATTATGAGCATGCGGTTAACTTTGACGTCGGATATGCCCATATGCTCCGGTAGGTGTTCAGCGCCGCCGTTTTCCTTCGTGGAATGACTTTGTGCAAGTCAAAATTCCAAGCACGAGTCGGAATTGAATCGCCGCCAGAAAAAATTACAAGAAAGTAAAATAAAACAAACACACAAAAGAAACAGAGTTATTCGATCCCTACTCTTCACTGTATTTGGGTTTCAAGGGCGCATCGACTGCACTGGCCATGTAGCACTCTTCACTGTATGTCGCAACCAAAGGCAGCACACGGTACTGGGGCGACACCCACCTTGACAGCTAGCCATGACCTTGTGAGTAATGGACGTGGTATTACGGCATGCTTGGTACCCGCGTGGGCACGCGATGCCATCATGCAACGCTCGCGCCACCATCAACTAGCTCTGCTGCTGGCACCGTCAACAGCGGGTTTCTCTCAGAAGACGGGCTGAGTGCGCATATCAGCACCGGAAAACGTCTTCCGGAGCAAGTACTTTGCTAAAGGAGAGAACTCATTCGCGTTGCAGATGCTAATGCAGTAGAGGGCCATGTCCAGGTTATGGTGGCTGTAGGAGGTCGAAGGAGACTTTTGATTCACTGAGCAAACAGGTTGATCGGTTCGCGACCCTTCCATATCGTAAACGTAGCAGTGTTGCAGGATCGGCACGTCGTAGTGTTGCAGGATCGGCCCGTGACCCTCCCATATCGTAAGCGTAGCAGTGTTGCAGGATCGGCCCGTGACCCTCCCATATCGTAAGCGTACCAGTGTAGCAGGATCGGTCCGTGGCCATCTCATATCGTAAACGTAGCAGTGTTGCCTTCCATATCGTGGCCATCTCATATCGTAAACGTAGCAGTGTTGCCTTCCATATCGTAAACGTAACAGTGCTGCAGGATCGGCCCCGTAGCACGACGTGTTAAATGCAGAGGTATCCTGGTTTTCGCGAAGGCCTGAGATGCCCTCTCGTGCAACACGGCTGGACGTGTGTGTCGAACAGCACACGTCGCTCGTGTTGCTAGCGTGGAACAATCATGACGTTGATATTTCGTTAGCGGATTCGAAGGCATGTATGCACGCTGCAACGGCTGCCAGACTAGTGGCAACATAGTACATTGTGTGGGGTACAACATCCATAAAACATTCAGACCGTACTAATGCACTCAAGAGCACGCCTTCCGGCATAGAGTTTCCGTGCTTCTGGAGGGCCTGCAACTTATGAAAGCTTCCCAGCCAACACAAGCCAGCCGGCCTGATCGGTTCATGCAAGTCCAGCCATGCCCTCAGGCAGTCTCGTGTGACGGGATGTGGACAGCCATGCCCTCAGACGGCCTCGTGTGACGGGATGTGGACAGCCATGCCCTCAGACGGCCTCGTGTGACGGGATGTGGACAGCCATGCCCTCAGACGGCCTCGTGTGACGGGATGTGGACAGTCATGCCTTCAGACGGCCTCGTGTGACGGGATGTGGACAGCCATGCCCTCAGACGGCCTCGTGTGACGGGATGTGGACAGCCATGCCCTCAGACGGCCTCGTGTGACGGGATGTGGACAGTCATGCCTTCAGACGGCCTCGTGTGACGGGATGTGGACAGCCATGCCTTCAGGCGGTCTCGATGGGATGTGGACAGAAATGTCTTCAGGCGGCCTCGATGGGATGTGGAGAGCCATGCCCTCAGGCGGCCTCGACGGGATGTGGACAGTGCATTGGCAACCGAATGAATCAAGGGTGGCAATGCCTCAAGGGGACCAAGGGGCCAAATGTGGTAACGCAGCAACCAAGGGGAATTGAATATATAACACAGAAACAGAAAGAAAGTCTTAAAACAGAACTTCGATGAACACGTGCCCTAGCATGCAATTATGGAAAATGGCCAGCAAATAGACGAGCGTGAAAGACGGATTATGCATAAAAGGAACACACACGCAGTGTGTCCCTTCCCTCTTAGCGCAATGAGATGGATTTACCACACAAAAAAAAACACGATGGGATACATTGGGTGTGTAAAATTGTCGTTCCCGACGCCGTTGCTGGGTATTGTGAACCCACGGGTCCGATTAAGGAGGATTTGGACGACCGAAAACAGATGAGTGCCTAACCGGCGCAGGTTTAACCTGAGGGGAGGGGAGGAGGAGGGACAGGTCATCCCTTGTTGGCCCTTTGGGAATAACCGGCAACCTGAAACGACACGGTGCAGTGGGTGAAGCTAGCGTGCGTTCTCTATCAATTTTATATTCCATCAAAGGATTGATTTCCATGTCATCAGGTCACTGACCTAGATCAGGTAAAGCATGACTGAACGCTTGAAGTCCAAAATATCATTTTGATACTTTCAGTATCAAATGTATGTCATCATGGTAACATTGTCCCGAAATCTCCGGAAAGCTCCAGGACATTGCCCTGATGCTCTTGTCAACTTAGGAATAGGTTCGCTATATTCTTCGTAGTTTCCAAAAGATACAGTTATTCCCATACATTATGACCAGGAACAACAAGCTCATTTCGCATCGCCGATGCCATTGCGGCAAGGCACGCCCCAAACTGGCAGCAATGCCATCAACAAAGTAAGGTCGAAATATATGGAAATAAGCAGATGATGAAATCGTATTTCGGGACTCTAAGATGTGCAATGGTTGAAGAAGTCCAACTTAGCACGAAAATTATCCCAGACTGACACCAAAGTAAAAAGGCAATTTACGGCCCAAGGACGTCACTTGAGATTACTTGAAGTCACACACAAGGTCACCCACATCACTGCTGTTAGCTTGTCTTCAGTGAAACCCCAAGGTCCCATATGACGATGAACTTGCCACCACCGTGCATCTAGAAAGTCGTAATGATGTGACTCTAAAATAAAAGGTCGTACAACTTGCCGCTGGCTAGACTGGCTAGACGGAGAATCGTAGTCTAAGGAATATTAGACTGAATGGGCTCTGGTGACCTCAATATTGACCTTAGGTGATGGAAATATGGATAGATAAATTGTTGAGGTCATGCCCAATTATATCCAAGAGCACTACTTTTTCCTGTGATGATCGCAGTTTTCAAGCTCCTGCGGGCAGCCGGTGAGGGGCGGATGATTCCACCTCTATGAGCCAAGATGGATTTACCAGTTGGCTCGGCGCTGGTAACAAGTGAGCCCCCACACAGAATTGGAGAAAGTCAGAACCAAAAACCGAACTGCGAATACACCGATAATGTTCTTTAGTGTGCACTGATTTTTGTATAGAGGGTCGTGCGAAAAAAAACTACCTGTGACGAAGTGCCAAAAAAATTTGCCCTGAAAATATTATAATAGACCGTAGAATAGCATTGGTAAGCGGCGAAAGAGGAGCGAGGTACGTTACGGACCGAGCCGCTCATTTAGCGTTCTGGGCCGGTTCTAAACGTTAACCCGCCATAGGGAAATTTACTTAAAATCGTGATGTAATCGGTGTAGCTGACCGGGAAAACTAAAATTCGACGCCTGGTTCCAAGTAGAACCAAGCTTTCGCTATAAGATGCACTACTCCTTGTGGCCGTAGTGGCCGTACTTAAGAGGCCAATTTGCATGAAAGATTTGCATTCAAGCCGATTTTAACATTGGACATCCGTGAAAGTTACACGCAACGTGATCTTATTTAGTCCTCACCTTAGCGGTGTAATCATTTTCAAATTTCGACGCCCACTTTCAAGTAGAACAATATCTAAGGCAACTGCCAAAAATATCCGGGATGTCGTACTATTGTAACTTTAGAGGCCAAATTGCATTGCATTTGCAATTTGTTCCTGTAAATTGGCAAAATGCTTACTCGATGCTATAGTTCAACCAATTAATCAGGTTTGTGGGCAGTTGGTGGGCAAACAGAAAGCCTGAAGCTTGTGGGAAAGCAGAAAGCCTGCAGCCTGTAAGTATGTAGAGCCTGCAGCTTGTGAGCAAGCAGAAAGTCTGAAGCTTGTGAGCATACAGAAAGCCTGCAGTATGTCAGCAGCAAGAAAGCATGCAGCTTGCTGGCATGCAACAAGCTTTCAACTTGTGAACAAATGGAAATCCTTTGGCTTGGGAGCAAACAGAAAGCCTGCAGCTTGTGAGCATGCAGAAAGTCTGCAGCATGTGAGCATGTGGAAAGCCTGCAGTTTGTGAACATGCAGGAAGCCTACAGATTGTGAGCATACAGAAAGGCAGCAGCTTGCGAGCATGACAGAAGCCTGTAGCACATAAGCATGCAGAAACCTTGCATCTTTGTGAGCATGCAGCAAGCCTGCAGATTGTGAGCATGTGGAAATCCTGTGGCCTGTGAGCAATCAGAAAATGTGCAATTATAAGCACGTAGAAGTATACAGCATGTGAGCAAGTGGAAAGCCTGCAATTTGTGAGCATGCAGAGAGACTGCAATTTGTGAGCATCTGGAAAGCCTGCAGTTTGTGAGCATGTCGAAAGCCTGCAGTTTGTGAGCATGTGGAAAGCCTGCGGTTTGTGAGCATGTGGAAAGACTGCAGTTTGTGAGCAATCAGAAAACCTGCAATTGTGAGCATGTAAAAGTCTGCAGCATGTGAGCATGTGGACAGCCTGCAGCATGTGAGCATGTTGAAAGCCTGCGGTTTGTGAACATGCGGAAAGCCTGCAGTTTGTGAGCATGCGGAGTCTGCAGCTTGTGAGCATGCAGAAAGCCTGTGGCTTGTGAGCAAGTGGAATGGAAAACTCAAAACTCAGAAGGCTGCCATTCAAAAATGAAACGTGTTCTTCAAAAATGAAAAGCTTTACACTTATAAAAGTCAAAAGGTATGTAGCTTCTGGTGACCAGGCCTGAGCTTTGTAAAAATATATAGGCCTATATGATTTCACAATAAATTAACACCTATTTATTAAGCCTTCTCTCATACAATGCTGACTTGGTAATATGCATAATCATTTCAAGTTCCTCAGAAACAAAGTCACGAGAAGATAGTTCTGACCTCAGGATTGCTAAACACCTTACCTACCTCAGTCTTTTCCAGGAACATTTCCCATTCAAACTCGGTCTAGCATGTCTAACACTGAGAGCAAGTAAAAAAATCCACTGGCAACTTACGTCAATTCATAATACTCGCTATCTCCACACATCAATGAAGGAAGAACACGCGGTGCACGTACAATTAACAAAGGTGAGACGCCTCAACTTATGGCTCCAGCAGAAACGCACAACTACAGCGAATGTCGCACGCGCGCCAGAAATGTAGAAACCCGCCTGCAGGGAATGGCAGACGAAAACTCACACATTACCAATATATTCCACTCATGATCGTTCAGAAATCCACTAAAGTTTGAACTTGTTGACTTCTTGCGAGGTATGTACAGTACGGATTGAGGAAAATGAGACACGGAATGGAAGGCATGATAAATATTCGTGTAATGTTTGGCTAGCTGCTCAAGAAGTTGCCTGATATAATAATAAATATATAATATCCAGCAAATGGTCCTTCAAACCATCGGTCCCTAACGACGGTTTATCAACGGTCTACTAGAGTGAAAAGCGAGGAAACACATCGAGCACAAAAGAACTTGGTAGTGTCACAATGCAGGGGTGGGACCTGGGGCCTGTTATTTCGGTGCGCCTCTGTGCCACTGAGCAGTGACACAGAGGCGCTGAATAATTAATAGCACTAGTAATGCGATTTAAGTCCCACATATAAAATTATTTTTGCTTTCCTCCTAATTGTTGTTACTGATTGCAAAGCCTGTCGCCACTGTCTGATATGATCGAATTATTCAATTGCCATGCTTGATATGCATTGTTAGCACAGACAAACTGCATGGAATTGATGAGGTAGGAGGTAGGCTATTGAAAGTGGTTAATCGAGATCATCCGTAGTGTTATCTCCTTGTAGCACCACAGGTACGAAATGCCAGATAGCAATACAGGTATTACTATTTTGGTGGGATGCTGTTTGTACCGCCTGGCTGTGCCGTGGGATGTTGTTTCCAAGCGTACGTGGCGGATAGGTCTATCCGCCACGTGCGCTTAGAAACAACATCCAACGGCACAGTTGAAGCATATCCGACAGCGGTTTCGCTTTTGTATCTAGCCATCCACAAATTCGAAATAAAGGATGGTGTTTGAAGTGCGTCGAAAGTCATGTGAAGTCGCGACGAGACAGCTCATGTGGCGCGAAGTACAAGTGTTGCGCGAAACACTGCGCAGTCGGTGACGTACCTGCTGAATGTCTTTGTTGGTCCTCGACTCGTGGGGCTCGTGGTACTCCGTGTACTTGAGCAGTACCTTGTCCATGTCGGTGCTGGCGTACTGGAACAGCTTGTTGGCCGAGTTGAACATGATGAGCGATATTTCGCAATCGCACAGCACGCTCAGCTCGTACGCCTTCTTCATCAGACCGAATTTCCGCTTGGTGAAAGTCACCTGAAGCATACAATCGGACCAGGTAAATAGCACGCGGGTGCTTGAAGAATAGGTAAATAACATGCGGGTACCTGAAGAACGGGTAAATAACATGCGAGTTCCTGAAGAACATGCAAATAGCATGCGGGTGCCTGAATAAGTCGGACGTTGAAACATGGGTGACATTCATAGAGTACGAACAGTCAGGCTGAAGTTGGACAAACATGTGCATTCCCCAGCAGGACGCGCCACATAGAGGACTGACAGTCAGGCTGAAGTTGGACAAACATGTACATTATCCGGCAGGACGCGCCACGTAGAGGGCTGGCAGTCAGGCTGGAGTTGGACAAACATGTACATTCCCCAGCAGGACGCGCCACATCTTAACGGCGACGATCATTATTAAAAGCACAATAGCGTTCCTCGTAGCATGGTGTAGCATAACTGCTACATCTGGCATGCAGTGCATGCAGGCACTCGGCAAAGATAAGCGGCCGGCCACTGTAGTCCACATGCTGCGATTTGTCGACGGCAGCTCATTGTTGAGTGATGCTGATTGTGCTCAGTGATGTTGAGTGATGCTGTCAGGCTGAACATAATTATTACAAGTTTTTGGAGAACTACAGAATATAAGGTATAATACCTACGATCAAGTACTCCTATTTTAATGAAAATCTGTACACATCTGAACGGGCTGGGCTTCGTAGTACTTCGGACAGTGGACCAGCTCCAGGACAGTAGAAAAAGCTCCAGGACAATGGACACGCTCCAAGACAGTGCACAAGCTCCAGAACAGTGGACACGCTCCAGGACAGTGGACACGCTCCAGGACAGTGAACAAGCTTCAGGATAGTGCACAAGCTCCAGGACAGTGGACACGCTCCAGGACATTGGACAAACTCCAGGACAGTGGACACGCTTCAGGACAGTGGACACGCTCCAGGACAGTGCACAAGCTCCAGGACAGTGGAGGAGCTCCAGGACAGTGGACACGCTCCACGACAGTGGGCAAGCTCCAGGACAGTGGACACGCTCCAGGACAGTGGACACGCTCCAGGACAGTGAACGAGCTCCAGGGCAGTGGACAAGCTCCAGGACAGTGGACGAGCTTCAGGATAGTTCACAAGCTCCAGGACAATGGACGAGCTCCAGGTGGAAACCAGTCATTTGTCGTGTACGACCATAGCGCGCGGATACAATGAATTCACTATATGTCCGCACTGTTGACTAAAATTGATGTTGGTCATTAGGATGTCCCAAAGAAATGTTTCATCGCAAAGAGCTGGCAGGGTCACACCCAGGACTTTCTTGGAGCTTCCCGATTTTTCTTGGCATCGTGGATGAAAAGTCCGTGACTGAAGAGGGAGCTGCCGTGGTCGTAGTTGAGGAGCCTGGGTGCCACTACCTCGACCACGTGAAACCACCTCAACGAGGAGAAGCTGGCAATGACGCGCAGCAGCAGCTGGCAATGACACGCAGCAGCAGCTGGTAATGACGCACAACAGCTGGCAATGACGCACAACAGCTGGCAATGAAGCGCAGCAGCTGGCAATGACGCGCAGCAGCAGCTGGCAATGAAGCGCAGGAGCAGCTGGCAATGACGCGCGGCGGCTCACGCGTGTCATTCGTGAGAACGACAGCGGGCCGACAGTAGTTAGCAGTAGCGACACTGCACTAAACACCGGCTATGTCAACCGTGCGAACCGTCGTTTGAAGCTAGCACCCAATAAAACACTGCAGTTTGCCACAGGTGGCGTTCACACCAGCGGGCTGCCTCTTAGACATGTATTCCAAAGTGCTGATGATGAAGCTAGTGGATGAAGCTGATCCAAGGGCCTCACTGGGAGACAGGTTCAGCAGAGTTAGACAGAACGTGCGATAGAAGGATACCAACCGCTGCGTGAGTTAGCCCCGAGATGGCGGCAGATTTAGGATAGATAGTCAGTGAAATGGCCCAAATGACACCCTCACCTCTCGGTTTAACTACACGAAAACAAATTGGCTTACGGGGTCATGTACTGCGAATCTGCCTGTGCAATATGCCGCCCGATCTCACCAACAGTTTTCGAATTATAGCCTCGAGCAGATTTGAGAGGTAGTGATAAGTGGTTCTCTGCAACGGCTGGCACCTCCTACAGCGTCAGACATAAGTTCACCTTTGGATAATATTTGTGTAATCACAAACATCCCAGGAATGCTTTCGTCATGAAACATGTGATCGTAAACAAACATGTGATATTAAGAAAATGGCCGCAACCTATATTTCGTGCCGATTCGTGACCCTTTACCTGACAACGAAACTGACACATCAATCTTCAGAAACAAAGATTTATATGTATTTCTACAAATCACAGAATAATAGCGGGATATTTCCAATATATACCATTTCCAGGGCAAGGAAATATTCACTCCCTGTGATTTAATGTTCGCGTGGTGGGGGACGATGCAGGCTGGATGAAGATGGCACAAGAAAAGGACTGGATCAGGTTGTGTTGTGTACTTCACCTGGTATGTGAGAATGGGTATGCACCTGCACTGAATGCAAATATGTGCAAATTGATCAGCAGCACGTTGCTCTCACCACCGATGCGCGTTGATTTGCGCACGGAAAACCGTCCTAATCATGTGCGCCTGGCAAATTCACTGTGATGCCGGTGCTGCCACCTATAGACAAATTGCACAATTACGAGCAAAACGGTCGCGGTTTTCGTTCTGGTGTGACCGGACCACTGTACCAAATGACTAAAAAGAAACTGTCATGCATTTTACGTGCCAATTAACCTGTTTATTCCATGATTTGTAGCACCAACATATTTACATATCCTGTTGCAGAAAGCAACATGTGCCAGAAAGTGAGCATTGGAAAAGCATCAAGGGCGTGGCGAGTTCTCGATGTTTAAAAATAAATTTGCATCAACGGTGATTTATTCAAACTCAGCACACCCGCCTACGTCCATGGATGCCCGGAAGTCCGAATCAAGTATCCCAGACAAAAATGTCAAAAGGGGTCACACTAATACGATGGTGTGGGAGGAACCTTTCAGCTTGAGGTGGCAAAAAAGCTCCAGACGTCCTTATGATCAGCGGATTCTGACGGCAACTGACGCATCCGACCACCTGACGAAGGACTTTTTTGCTCGTATTTTATTTGTTGTTAGCTGACAGGACGTGGCAGAAGCGAACGAAACAAAACTGAAATTATGGTTCTCTAGGATGCTTATTTTCAAAGTGAAACTATTGTTTCATATGTTTTTGACTAGATGTGTTCAATATTTCGGTCAGCTGTTTGTCAGGAAAGCCCGCACGGCAGGTGTGAATCACCAAGAAATAGGATGACTCAATGTGCTTAGCATACCTTGACCTGGTGCTACCTAGGTTCGAGACGAAAGCAAGGAAAATGCTTATGACTTGGATGTCACAAACGTTTTTGGAACCGCTCTGGTCCACACGCAGTTCCCACTGATATCAAATGATCAGCTTGTGACATTTGGGAGCTATACTGACTAATGTAAGTGTCATCGTATTGCATGTCTGATTGCCAGGTGTACGAAAAATAAACGTGAGGAAAAATAGCACGTTTTCCAGAATCCAGTGATTGACATTTGAGCATTCCGTTCGGCACAATATCAGATTTAAGCTTTCATGGGAAAAAGCCCTATGTGCTCTAGGAAATAATGGCACTTGCCTCCTTGTCTGAACTGCATCTCGTGGCAACCCGAATGCAAACTGCACGGCGCGTGTAATCAACTCAAATCAACTACAGCTTCAACTAATAGCAACTACAGATAGCAGTTTGCATCATGAGCTAAGACTCTTATCAGCAACAGCCGTGATAGTGCTAGCAGCAAAGGGGCAGGAGTGGCGGCAGCGGCAGCACACTTAGCGACGGCAGAGCCAATGGTGGCAGCGAGAGCGACAGTACACTTAGCGACGGCAGAGCCAATGGTGGCAGCGGGAGCGACAGTACATTTAGCGACGGCAGAGCCAATGGTGGCAGCGGGAGCAGCAGTACACTTAGCGACGGCAGAGCCAATGGTGGCAGCGGGAGCGACAGTACATTTAGCGACGGTAGAGCCAATGGTGGCAGCGGGAGCAGCAGTACACTTAGCGACGGCAGAGCCAATGGTGGCAGCGGGAGCGACAGTACATCTAGCGACGGCAGAGCCAATGGTGGCAGCGGGAGCGACAGTACATCTAGCGACGGCAGAGCCAATGGTGGCAGCTGGAGCAGCAGTACACTTAGCGATGGCAGAGCCAATGGTGGCAGCGGGAGCGGCAGCACACTTAGCGACGGCAGAGCCAATGGTGGCAGCGGGAGCGACAGTACATTTAGCGACGGCAGAGCCAATGGTGGCAGCGGGAGCAGCAGTACACTTAGCGACGGCAGAGCCAATGGTGGCAGCGGGAGCGACAGTACATCTAGCGACGGCAGAGCCAATGGTGGCAGCTGGAGCAGCAGTACACTTAGCGATGGCAGAGCCAATGGTGGCAGCGGGAGCAGCAGCACACTTAGCGACGGCAGAGCCAATGGTGGCAGCGGGAGCGACAGTACATTTAGCGACGGCAGAGCCAATGGTGGCAGCGGGAGCAGCAGTACACTTAGCGACGGCAGAGCCAATGGTGGCAGCGGGAGCAGCAGTACACTTAGCGACGGCAGAGCCAATGGTGGCAGCGGGAGCGGCAGCGGGAGCGGCAGCGGCGGCAAAAACAAAATATTGGAATTGTTTCCGATACATATTTGACGTATCAACTGTTTTATAATAGCAGCAGAAATGCGCTTAAAAATACAAAGCGTACTCCAAAAGAATCAGCGGGGCAAGTCGCATCATGTCCGCTCGGGCTTTCCGCCGTGTTTTCGCAAGGGCCATCAAGTCCTTACTCCGACCATCATTATCGCCAAGATCTGATGCCGCCAAGAGATACAAGATGATGTAATAATTGCGATCAGTCTTGACAGCAAAAACAACCAGATTCGAACCCAAAAAGCAGCTAACCATGTGTTAATTAGAATTGACGTCAGGTAAACCCATAACTGAGCCAAAAAATGTCCTCTAAATAAGTATTTTGTAATCCGTATTGCTTTAACTCCATTAAATTAACTTTGGCACCTTAAGTCCAATACCATTCTGACATCAGGACACCAGGCTTTGTCGATATAAGACAATACATATGTCCCGCTGTTACGAAACCTCCTGTGAGTTTTTTCACGTTGTCTAGAAGCATAGTTGCAATTTTCTTAATTCTGATCGATTCTACGGCAACGGAACAGTTACAAAAATACGTCTGATATCTTAATGCATCGAAAACCGAGGACTTCGGAAGAATTAATAGGTAGTGGAAAACCACAACATCACGAAAATCCCCTCCCCATAAAAGAGACTTCGAGCTGGGGTGCTGCACTTTGCTATATAACAAGGCCAGGTGCGCTGCATCAGGTTCATTGGGTGATGGGTGATGTCGACCAGCTGCTGTCTGCGACTCGTGGTGATGTCAACCAGCTGCTGTCTGTGACTCGTGGTGGTGCCGACCAGCTGCTGTCTGTGACTCGTGGTGATGTCAACCAGCTGCTGTCTGCGACTCGTGGTGGTGCCGACCAGCTGCTGTCTGTGACTCGTGGTGATGTCGACCAGCTGCTGTCTGTGACTCGTGGTGGTGCCGACCAGCTGCTGTCTGTGACTCGTGGTGGTGCCGACCAGCTGCTGTCTGCGACTCGTGGTGATGTCAACCAGCTGCTGTCTGCGACTCGTGGTGATGTCAACCAGCTGCTGTCTGTGACTCGTGGTGGTGCCGACCAGCTGCTGTCTGTGACTCGTGGTGATGTCAACCAGCTGCTGTCTGCGACTCGTGGTGGTGCCGACCAGCTGCTGTCTGTGACTCGTGGTGATGTCGACCAGCTGCTGTCTGTGACTCGTGGTGATGTCAACCAGCTGCTGTCTGCGACTCGTGGTGGTGCCGACCAGCTGCTGTCTGTGACTCGTGGTGATGTCGACCAGCTGCTGTCTGTGACTCGTGGTGGTGCCGACCAGCTGCTGTCTGTGACTCGTGGTGGTGCCGACCAGCTGCTGTCTGCGACTCGTGGTGATGTCAACCAGCTGCTGTCTGCGACTCGTGGTGATGTCAACCAGCTGCTGTCTGTGACTCGTGGTGGTGCCGACCAGCTGCTGTCTGTGACTCGTGGTGATGTCAACCAGCTGCTGTCTGTGACTCGTGGTGGTGCCGACCAGCTGCTGTCTGTGACTCGTGGTGATGTCAACCAGCTGCTGTCTGTGACTCGTGGTGATGTCAACCAGCTGCTGTCTGCGACTCGTGGTGATGTCAACCAGCTGCTGTCTGTGACTCGTGGTGATGTCAACCAGCTGCTGTCTGCGACTCGTGGTGATGTCAACCAGCTGCTGTCTGTGACTCGTGGTGGTGCCGACCAGCTGCTGTCTGTGACTCGTGGTGATGTCAACCAGCTGCTGTCTGTGACTCGTGGTGATGTCAACCAGCTGCTGTCTGTGACTCGTGGTGATGTCAACCAGCTGCTGTCTGTGACTCGTGGTGGTGCCGACCAGCTGCTGTCTGCGACTCGTGGTGATGTCAACCAGCTGCTGTCTGTGACTCGTGTCTCCACATCCAGCCCCCACAGCCACTGCGCGGGTCAAAAGGTTCATTCTGAACCAGTGTGTACCCGGCCAGCTCAGATTTAGCGACAACCTAGCTAGATCAGTGACAACCAAGTTAGATCAGCAACAACCCAGCTAGACCAGTGACAATCCGGCAAGATCAGTGGCAACCCAGCTAGATCAATGACAACCCGGCTAGATCAGTGATGGATCACGAAACTTTCATTCGATGAAGTTGGCTGCTGTACATCGACGGACCATTCAGAGGCTACTGCAAACGAGCGGGTTCTCTGTGTCCATGAACATGGTCCCTGGGAGCTACCTCAATCACGACGCTCTTGGGCTGCGAGCGAGATATATCAATCAGCCTTGAAACAAATCATTCGCCAGTGCGGCCGCCGCCCGAGATAAGCTTCGTCAGTCCCAGATGTCCGAGGACACAGCGAAGGACAATGGAATTAAAACTGACTGCATTGCCGCGTGATAACGTTGTGGCTCAACAGGTGATGAGGTAAAAAATCAGAAGGATGCAATGGCGATGGACAGATTTGGTACTTACTGGGCTAACTCCCTAATTAACAGCCGAATGCCACATGGAACAGTCCAACTAAGTGAAGCTCACTTTCTTCCCTGTACACGGTCCATGGGGAATGGCGGAGCTGATGAATTTGGCGTGTATTTTCCTCTGCTACACGGGTGTGTGCAGCTAGTTTCGCGCGACTGGTGCCCCGCTGCAGAGAGCAAGCGCTCGCACGTAGCGTTCAGGGAGTGCTCGGACTTCCCGTCCAAATGGAGGTCGTGCTTGCAGGCGGTGCAACACTCGAGTACGATTGACAACACAAATACATCATGTTCACCCGGACCGCCGGCTGTTGGCATACGTTCATGTTCAGCCTAGCCTACACCGTCTTAGATAACGCCAGCTGTTGGTTGTTGGACAGCGCCGGCTGGTGGCCTATGCTCAGCCTAACCTACAGCGTTTTAGTGCCGGCTGTTGGCCTATATTCAGCCTAACCTATAGCGTTTTAGCGCCAGCGGTTGGCCTATGTTCATGCTCAGCCTAATCTACAGCGTTTTGCAAACCTCATATCGGATTTGGCAAACTTCATGCAAGTTGAGGTACTAATGTAAGTTTGTATATGATACATTGGAGTAAAAAGGGCTCACGGAAATAAAAATAATCGTATAGAATTAAATGACGCAATGCCTTTAGCTTCGACAGTTGACCTCGAAATTCGTGAAGTGCAAGTGGTGTAAATTACAGGAATAAATTACGGTACAAATAAAACACTACGAGCGAGTGCAAAGCCCAAGCCAGTCTTTTGTCGTGCATATGCGAAACAGGTTGACGGAAGTGTTCCGACAGTCGTGCTTTTCAAACCGTTGTATTTATTTTGCTTTACTTTTGTTTTGCCTTATAATGAAATGAAAGAGGGCAATACAGCGTTGCACATGTATCGTGACATACGTGTGTAATTGACATGTATCGTGACATACGTGTGTAATTGACATGTATCGTGACATACGTGTGTAATTGACATGTATCGTGACATACGTGTGTAATTGACATGTATCGTGACATACGTGTGTAATTGACATGTATCGTGGCATAAATAGCGTCGCATTGCTAGAATGCAGGTTTGCATGTATTCATCACGAGCTTGATGAAACCTTCCATATAACTTTACACAGGGCCTTTGTTTCGCATCTTTAGCACAACTGTGAACAAAACAACGCTTGTTGACAACGCTTGTTGGGTAACTACCCTCTCCCCTCCTCCATTGGAAAAAAAATAAGACGGTGGTCTCCGAATGAGTTGAGTAAACCCTGTGTGGTCATGCATAGGACTATATGATAAGAATTTACTTTTCTAGCGCGTAATTTGACTGAAAAACATGCCTCTCGTGCAGAAGGCCCATACAAATAGGAGTGACCTCGCATGACCACATTTAAATCTGACATGACATACCACATTTCACCCTGACATGACTTGACCACATGGATGTGGCATTTTACAGTGGCGATTTCTAACCCTGTTAGACGTTCAAGCACGCGTGCGAACCGTTTGTAAACACATTTACAGAGCTAACTGCGTATGTTACAGAAATATTTTAACTATTTTTACTTCACCTGACTATTGACGTTATTGCTAGCGGTGAACTAAATTAAATTCAAGCGATTAATTGTGTTGCTATTATTGCACTTGAGGACGACTAAGCTAAAAAGCCTCGTCCTGCCCTACGTGACTCGTGTATGTGAAAATAAGCCAGTGACGGCCGAGCTAAAATGGACGATGTCTTCCAGCGTCAGGTTAGAGCAAACCCGCAATGTACGTAGTTTCTCAGAGGCGGCAATGGCCAGAGAATGAGAGCAGAAGTCCATGAAGCATTGCAAATGCCGGATTATTCACATCACAATGCAATGAAAAGCGTGAGGTTCCCGGTCACTCGCGTGCATCCCTGGAGAAGTAGGAAATACGATCTGCCGATCCACAGCACCGTTTCCTGTTCTCTGCAGACATGCAAGTTTCACATATCATGCATATATGTATGTACATGCAGGTGTGGCAAATTCTAGCACTGGGTTTTCCGTTTCGTGGAACAGCCATCGTAGATCGTCATCTTTAGAAACAACAAGCCACGCATTCATTACTATGGTAATAATATATAATGTGGTCTACTGGCTTGCGAGTTATCTTCCACGTTTGAAATTGCATTACATTAATTATGAAGTAGTTAACTAGTCACGAGCGAGAACTAGTCACGAGCGAGCACTAGTCACGAGCGAGAACTAGTTGCAAGCGAAAGCTCGAACGAGAACACAAGCGAGAAGTCTGAAGTAAAGTGCTCCTTTCATTTTTATTTTCACCATTTATTATCCAAATGATCTCGATGACGTGTTCTTCGTCTTTGTTCTAAGATGCTTCTGGGACACATCCGCCCACGGGCAAAATCTCAACAGCTCTTCAGGTTGCAATGCAACATTTCACATTATAATTTTTCACTCAGCTAGACCTGCAATTTTCATTTTGAAATTTACCAACTTTGATCACAATAATGTCCCTAAAGACTCTATCCCTTTAGACTCCATCATTGTCTAAAGAACGGCCTTTGCGGCGACATTACCGAGAGGCGTCATTTCACCAGAGAGCTTGCGCCGCGTCCGGCACTTCCAGTCTGTCGCGGCCGGCGACAGAGGTAACGTGCCTGACTTGTGCTCCCAGCTATCCAGATCGGTCCCAGGGAGGGGAACGAATCGAGATTATGTACGTCCTCAGTAATGCAATTTGGTGGACGTATGGCAAGCGCGTGACCGTTGCAAACACTCCAGGCAATGCGCCTATGGCCGACATGCACGGTATTTCGATTATACTGCCGTTTTAACAATTGCCCTGGCTTGTCCAGTCCTGCTATAGGCGCCTTATGCCGGTTACACGAGGGTGAAGCCCGATCGAGCCTACTTCAGTGCATATGGTACAGAGGTATGGTGCATGTGGTACAGAGGTTCATCACACCAATCCGGTCAGACGCCACGCTTTTGACACCTTAATCACTGTATTGCTGGAGCGCTTTGGGTCCTGATTACTTTACTCAGAGTCAGAGCTAGACCTGCTCTTGTGATTTGGTTGGTTATTGGTTTGTACGACACGTCGACCGTTGAGTCATGTAGCGTCGCCAATCTCTCACGCCGATTGGTCGCGGGCGAAGAGTAGCGACAGGTGAGACTCGAACACACAACCTTTCGATTGTGAGACGAGCATCTTACCCCTAGACCACTCGTCCCCTCTCTTGTGATTTGGATTCCTAACAATTATTATCCCACTTTCCTTCGTGAAGTTTTCTTAACCTTTGTTCAAAGGAACAGCTCGTTATGGTACTTCCGGTCCCGGGAAACTTTCTGCCGTGCTTCACGTTGTTAGACAACATTTTAAGTGGTAATTGTATTACTAAAATCAGATCTGCTCTTTTGATTTCAGATTTCCCCGACTAAATCACAATATTTATCCTGGAACACTCCATATATATTCACAGAAAGGGGTTCGCGGCTGTGGTTCCTCGCGTGAGTAGCTGTTGTTCATTATATGGCATTGCAATAGGGCAATGTATGGTAAGCGGCTTGCCATACACCTCGAACCGCAGCCGGTACCTCCTATCCGCCCAGGATGGCAAGTGGCTAGTGCTTGGTTTGTATTTCAGGCTACAATTTAGGCGCCTTGCGCTGGAAAAAAAGAAGTGTCCTCTTGCAAACTGTGCCGAGGAGCTTCACCAATCTTGCACATGTTCCTCAAATGTCACCTACCTGACGATTTCGTTCGTCTGTGATGCGCGAGATCTGAATTTTTCGTCGTCCCATGGCTGCCAGCCGGTGATTTTGAAGTAGCTACAGCCGAGTTCCGAGCCAGGGTGACCCAGGCCCAGGCAGGTTCCAGCTGTAATCACACACCAACGTCCGGCGTGAGTTGCGACAGAACAAATCCGTAGCGAACACCAGAATAGCGCAGCCTCGCAGCGAAACAAAACAAGAAAGCGTCCACATCAGTACCGAGCGGTGCATAGGCTTGAGGGTAGAACAGCAATCCGTGATTCCTACTCAGTATATACATTGATACATACTTAGTAACAGGATGCTGGTCTGGATATTCATATTGCTGGCCCAGCGGCACGCACACATCTTTGAGTTCATGCCCGCCCTGGTGGTCCGCCCAGTGGCAGTTCCATCAGGTGCCTTGCCAGAGCCCCCGACGCTCGTGCCTACTCGTTGATTGTTACCCATCCAGTATCATGCCAACATGACATGTAGGAGCACGTATATGGAGCTGTTGTGCAGTATTGAACAGCTTTCAGACTGGTGCATATCGTCTCCTGATCACTGCCGTCAATGTGGTACAAGTCATTAGCGTCAAATTGTCTAGTGGATATATGTGTTAGCCGATTTTTGGCAGATTCTGCTTCTTGTGTTGTAGTTGTGGCCAATCATAAGCGATCTGAACGCCAAACAGAACATTGGCTGTGAAGAAGTAAAATATCGTGCTGGGAATGGGTGTTTATTTGCAATAAGAAATGGACTTGACAATACGATACCTTCTCTAGATCAGCTGAAATCACAGTCATACATTGGCGGTGAGCACACATTAACTACTAGCGAGAGCGAAGCTGGAGCCAGTCTGCGCCCGTGCATATATGGTAAAAAGATTATCTGAGGAACTGAACCTGGCCCGACCGTCACGCTTTTGAACCGTTCGTGACTGTTCGCTGTGATGACGATTAACTCCTAATTCCCTCACACAGAGCTAGATCTGCCTTTTGATTTCTATGTTTGAGAGCTACCATCGCAAAATCTTAGTTGAATTATGAACATTTTGTGTTTAAATAAAGTTGTATTTGCGGAAATTGGTTAAAGGCAGTCCAGCTTAGGGCCCGCGAGCCACCACCATTTGCCGCCTGTGGCATCACATCAGGAGGCCACGTGGCCTGCGCACCCCGTAGCCGGGCGGTGTCACAGTTGCCGGCTGTGACATCAGGAGACCACGTGGCCTGCGCACGCAGTATCCGGGCGGTGTCACAGTTGCCGGCTGTGACATCAAGAGACCACGTGGCCTGCGCACGCAGTATCCGGGCGGTGTCACAGTTGCCAGCTGTTCGTTGGCAGTGGCCGGGTGTTATGCAGCACAGACTGAGCGAGATGGCTGTCTGACGC
Organism: Ashinkailepas kermadecensis; assembly: GCA_034440615.1. NCBI lineage: Eukaryota > Metazoa > Arthropoda > Thecostraca > Neolepadidae > Ashinkailepas > Ashinkailepas kermadecensis. The sequence goes on from JAOTOM010003976.1 coordinate 99,777, forward strand.
AAGAGTTGTGACACAGCCTATGCTAGTCCGCCAAGCAATGCATAGAGTATTAGGCATGAGGTCAATAGCAATGTGGTAGTGTAAATGATAAGCCAGCAAGAGAGAACCTTTCGAGCAGTTTGTGAAGGATTACTTGGGGAGCTACCAGTCGAACAGGATAAGAGTGACTGCTATCAATATAGCTGCAAACAAAAGAGATTTGCTCCTCTATTACAATTTTACACTCAATCAGTAAATGATAAGCCAGCAAGAGAGAACCTTTCGAGCAGTTTGTGAAGGATTACTTGGGGAGCTACCAGTCGAACAGGATAAGAGTGACTGCTATCAATATAGCTGCAAACAAAAAGAGATTTGCTCCTCCTATTACAATTTTACACTCAATCATTGTACACACACCGGACCTTCGGCACCTCCGAAATGATTTCAATTTCTCAATTTTCTGATACCGTACGGAAAGCCACGTCGAATGATACCCATTTGATACGAATTGAAGCCATAGAGAGGAAACGCGTGGTCTTCCAAGAATTCAGTTTAATGTTTGACCTTGAGTTTGACTTAACATGTCCCGGTTTTAAATGTTACCCGAGGGTTGACCACGGGTTATCGCTGGATGCCAAATTTGGGTAGCTTTGAGAGAAAACGAAGAAACGAGAGGCGACCAAAGAAATGAGTTCGACCTTACCTTGAAAATTAATTTGCTTTCTGAACAGTCTGTTAGAATACCTCACGGTACGTCGAACGACACTCACTTTTTGGAAATTAAAGCCATATCGACGAAGTACGAGGACTTCGAAAAAAATGTCCTCAATAATGCAAATTGTATAATGTTTAGTATAATGTATACTCAATAATGTTTAGTAAATGTATTTCATCCGAAATCACTTCAACTCTACATACATGCTTGAAGGCGCGTGAATGTCTAAAGACTCATAGCAATGCGCCTATGTCTGATATTCGATGCAAGGCGATTCGACTACTGCGTTTCTCAAGGCTTGTCCGCTCCTCCATGACCACTTCTTGCTCCTAATACTGGTCTATGTAAGGTTAAAGATGTCTAGAATGACAGGTAGAAACTATAAACAGAAAGACCGGGTGTTTTTCAATGTCACGGCAGCGTGCCAGCACATCCACCCCATTGTGCTGCCTCTGGCGCTTGATCCCATGGAGGCAGTGGCAAGAGTAAAATGTATGATCCCGTTGACCAATTTCCGTATCTGCCTTGCCCTTCCGAGTTCATTTTCTCCAGGCTGATGAAGGATGAATTTCAACACGAAAATTACACTGAAAATCAGCTTCACGTAGGGATGAATGGGTTCTGAAGAACAAAGCATCTGTCAAATATGTCCCTGCGTGGTGTTCAAGCTTTCTTTTTGCTTAACAAAATAGCTGCCCATGCTTTAACGCTCCTCCTCTGCCAACCAATCATCTAGATGCGATCCTGAACACGAACGTGATCAACTATGAACCGTATCCCGATCTTTCTCTGCATTGCAACCAACCCGAATATCGAGGGGCACTGGGGGCATGTGCCCAGGAAAATGCGCCCCCCCCGTGAAAAGGTGACGCCACTCCAACAGGGAAAGGCGCTCCGTCAGAAAGGCTCGAGTGCAACCACACCCTGCTCAACGTATTTGGTTTTGTGCCGAGGCACCCTTCAGAGGAAATATATCCCTCCCATGAAAATTCCTGGACCCGCCCCTGCCTGGGCATAGTCATTAGTGAAGACCAAGGACGCAGACAGTGAAAGGTTACGAGAAGCTGGCAATCTTCCAACTCCTGCTTGAGGAGCGCGACCGAAGCTGTGTCGAACACGGGACACCATCTCCAGCAGTACAGGCTCCGTTCCTCAGCTCGCCCCGTGTCCAGCCGCCAGTGCACGTGGTGCTCGGCTATGTGCATGGTATTCACGGATGTTCGGGGTGTCATTCACGCTCATTGACCTTGAGGAGCGCGTGAGACCCATTGACCTTGAGGAGCGGCATTATCGCCCATTGACCCTGAACGTAAGCCGAGAATTGCACCCTGCATAGCGCAAGAACTCCCGGGCCATGGCACGGCGGCTGTGTAGCCGTTAGGGGCGAGAGAAGCTGAAGAGGATATGGATGATGCACACCCTTATTTATAGCGTGGTGTCAGGGGCGAATCCAGAAATTGTCATGAGGGGCACTTGTCCGGAGTGCGCCAATTCTTCGGAGGGGCGCCACTGAGAAAGTGCTTTCGGCTGAAAATCCGTTGAGCGAGGTGGGGGATGCATTCGAACACATTGTAGGGACGCCTTTTCCTTACAAGGGGACGCCTACTCCCCTCTGGAGGGGAGGGGCACTCCAGCCTCCTCGGCGGGGCGCCTTTTCTCAACTGGAGGGTAGTCATCTTCCGCGTGGGGTGCACATGCCTCCAGTGGCCCCTGGTATTCGCTTTTGGGTGGTTCAATCCCAATTAAATATTGCAAGAACTTGCTTAGCATGGTATGCTTCCAAATGCTGATGTGCCATTCGAAGTTAGCCACTATGTAGATCGCATAATAGTTTATTACAGGAAGTTGGCAGCACTGATTTGGCGACGTCGGGCTTCAGTGGAAACATTGTGTCAAAAGCACTTAATTGTCAAACCAAGATATCTGGTTTGGCCTTGTGTGAAGGAAGAAAGGGTCCAACGTTCAAACAAACAAACGACGGTTTTTATGATTTCAAAAGTGCAACGGTCTGGCCAGGCTGAATCACGCAGGCACACTTGAGTTTTGTATCATATGCACGGGAGTGGACTCGCTCGTAATTAAAGGCTAGAACCTGTTCCAGTCATGGATGATTTTCGGAACATATTCGAAGGCGTATTTCAGACCCGAAATTATCGTTTGACAGCAATGGAATGTACGTGTGGAGTCTCAGACATCAATAAATCACGTCTCTGGTTGTATTTATCGATAGTTCACTTGGTATCGATACTGATGCCCTCGATGATTCAACACTAGAACGGACAGGATATACAGCTGTACATGGTGATCTGCTGACGACGAGGGAGATGTATCATAACCTCCACAGCTCATAACCTCCACAGCTCATAACCTCCACAAATTCAACATACCCGATGCGCTCGTAACCTCCACAGGTTATAACCTCCACAGCTCACAACCTCCACAACTACGAAGCGCTCATAACCTCCACAGCTCACAACCTCCACAAGTCCGCAGCGCTCGTAACCTCCACAGCTCATAACCTCCACAGCTCGTAACCTCCACAACTGCGAAGCGCTCATAACCTCCACAGCTCACAACCTCCACAAGTCCGCAGCGCTCGTAACCTCCACAGCTCATAACCTCCACAACTGCGAAGCGCTCATAACCTCCACAGCTCGCAACCTCCACAGATTCAAGAACTCCATAATTTTTTAGAAGCATCACTTCAGATAGCTATCGATAGGTAGCAGCACGGTCTAGGTATTACAATCATGAGATTGAATGCTGAACCATAGGTAACAATATTTCTCGCCAGATGGCAGGATGATACTATTGAATAGAGCTCGGAAGCCCGCGCATCGACGCGTGGGAGAGTATTGCGTGGCGCAGTGGCGGATGATCGTATATCATTTACACATTTTTCGCCCGCAATGTATCGACGCGTGGGAAAATAATGCGACACGCAGTGGCGGATGATCGCATAACCTTTACATGCTATCCGCCCGCAATATGATGCCTTTTCATGTCCTCGTCACCATAGGCGTAGGAACGTCTCAAAAAGTGGGTGGGTCAGGATCAACAGCAGGGACGCACCCAGGAATTTCGCAAAGTACCATGGTTGAGCACTTTTGGATAGATAACCCGATAATTTTAACAGTGAGCACACAACTTTTACCGCTAAGATGGGGACCGCTAAAGGGATGGGTAGGCCACTGGGCGCGCCTATGGCTAACAACAACATGCGATACTGAAAAATAACTATCATCACAGCATAAGTATTTTCAAATTCACACTTCTCGCTGGACTTGGAACTCTTTTCACGACTGATGGATTTTTTTGTAACAATAGGTTTATCTCCCTGGTGCGAGTGAAAGCATTAGTATTACTGTTGAAACCAAATTTCTTCAACTTCTGCTATGTGCGTGTGTGTAGGGGTGGGTGCAAGCCCATTACAGCCTCACTAATGGCTAAATTGTGTGCCCTAGTTTCTATGATATAGTACTAAACGCCTTTAAGATGTCACCCGTTGTTCACCGATGTTGATGAGGAGAAAGAATAGAACGCCTGTGCAAATTATCCCGTAAACGAAAATTTCGAAATGGCCGAAAGATGCAGGGGGTCATTGTGAGTTCACCGATCGATACTTTTGCACAATTCAGATTATTCTTCATTGAGTTGAGTTCTTCCGCTTAGACATTCTTCACACCTTCATATTTTCATGGCAAGTTACAAGAATGTGAAGGTGAGAAAGGGTCTGATTTTGTTTAGATTGCCAGATATAGCCATACTTAGTACATATTATTCGCCCACAGATGCTTCCCAGGCAGCGTTCACCTTACGATTTTGCACCGGCTGCTAGCAAGAACGAAGCTTACTTGCTGGTCCATGGCAAAATAATTCTGATGATTGTTGCTGGAGAGGATGAGAAAAGGAAAAACGGGTCATCGCTGGTTGAAGATGCTTTGATCCGGTGTGTGGGGGACCAAGATTGGCAAGCCGACAGAATGGAAAAAAAACGCAATAAATAATAGTACATGATATTGTGTTCGTCCTCAGGGCCTAACTCCAACACATCGGTGACCAGTCACCTGAAACATTTATGTAGTACACATCGTGCACTTTAGAATATCCGCCACTTGAAACGAAATGCTGCAACTGCATCATGTGGCACCCGGCTGAAACGGAATGAAAGCCTTATTTTGGGGGACCAACAAATCAGTGCAAAATAGCTGACAGAGAGAAAACACGGCACCTCATAAAGTCATAAGGTGTTCAGACTTAGGAGCCGCAAGGGCCCATCCTGAATTCAATTCGATGACTAGCTCTCTTCTTCCCACGTTTTTTGGTGGCTAAGGCATCCGGATAACCGCTTAGCTTTCACGCACCTCATCCCTGATTAAATATCAACGCTTCCAGATTGGCTACCGAACTGAGACTCTAGTTAGGTGTTCTTTTTAACCTTTCCGATTTTTTTATCTTCGGGCGTGTTTTAAGGCTCTGGCCAATTTTTGCTAGGGGCCCGGCACATGGTTGTGACCTGGACTCTTTTTAAAAAGCTTTGTTGCTTTTTTTGTGCACCGATGCTATTTTTTAGGTATCGGCGCTTTTTCGCAGACCCCGAAGTGTTCATTTAGTGCCAGGTCTTTTTGTTCAATTTCTAGGATTATGTCGATTTTTGAGGGCCCTAGCATATCATCACTCTTCATATCCTCATGTGACCTTGTCAGGTCGCATCACGTGCGCGTAATCCTCTCGGTGGATTCTGAGATTCTGAGAGCCGTTCTCGCACTTGAAGTTTTGAGGCCTCCATGCTGTATCAAACCTCGCTGTGCTTTGAGGGCCCCGTTGTGTCTTGATTCTTTTAGCTCCCGTGTGTATATTTAGAGCAGCAAAGAGTGTTTTAAGGCAATGTCGCTTTTTTCAGACTCGGTACGATTTGAAGGGCCCGGTGCATTTTCGTCTTCCAGTTGTGCTCTTAGGGTCCCGCGGTGTTTATTTGGCGTTTCTCGGTCATATTTGTGGGACCCCAGCACGATATTAGGGGCCCGGTATAATTTCTCGGGATCCCGTCTCGACTTTTCGGGCCCAGTCGCGTAGTTCCGAGAGAATCCGACGTCAGTTTTCTGGGCTCGACACAGTTTTTAGTGACTTATTCTGAATTATGTAAAGTCTGAGCCACGGCTTCATTTTTCGGGTCCTCGGTAGCATTTTTCGTGTCCCGCCGCGATTTGTCGAGCTCCGGTATGTTTTTCGGTGCCGTACGCGATTTGTTAAGGCATCTGGTGGTATGTTTTGACCAAAGAGCGATTTTCCTGGCTCGGACATCTTTTTCGGAATCCCTGTTTATTTTGGATGGTTCTGACTTGATTCTTGTCGGGCTCCGATGCGATTTTGGGGCCACGCTGTGCTTAGCACTGATAGTAGCATTGGGGCCACGCTGTGATTGTGTTTAAATGCTCCGAAATGGGCATCAATGATGTTTTGGACATTACGAATGATGCAATACAGATTCTAGACCCGACATTTGACCTCAGGTCACCTATATAGCAGCACTTTATCAGGTCAGTTACCTGTTCCAGTTACCGGAACCGGGCCGCCCGCCCGACTGCTCCGTCGGGCATCTCGGCGCGATCGGCTTCGCGAAGAAAGGAGTGAAGTACATGAATAAAGTATGGAAACGCAATGACAAACAGTACAAACGACATTTATGGCAACATTTAGTACATTTATGGCAACATTCCAGTTGATCAAGTTTGGTTCCATTAACCTGTCATGAACTTGACCTGACTTGACCTCGGTGACCTAACATGGCCTTGAAGCTATATAGCATATCAATATACATCAAACAAGTCGTTAGTGTTGCCAAGAACACTTCCCTTTTGCAAATATATGGGAAGCGCATCAGCGCCGACTTTTGTGGTCCGGCGCTGGGAATTTTTTTTACTTTAGCGGCCCCTAACTTGAAAACTTTTCGCCCGATTTCCATTTTTCTTTTTCTTCCATTTTCTTAAACGACGCGCCGGTCATTTCTAAGCAGGTACGCAGAAAATCGCGTATATCGACCTGTAAAATCTGCAGTTATGTACGAAAAACCGGAGGGGTGGGCGGATTTCGCCCCCCTCCAGTGCGCGTGTTAACGCCGTGCTGGTCAATGGCATGCCTGCAGGCAGCCCGGTACCACCGACAGCCACCACGCCACGGAACGTGGCACCCTCCGACCGCCGAACCGGCGCCAGGGGATCAGGTGTCAGACCGGAGGGGAGGTCTGACACCTGATTGATTAAAGATACTCAACATGGGTTTAGAAAACGGAGATCGTGTCTCACAAATCTCTTGGACTTTTTTAATTTTGCCACAGAACAATTTGATCAGGGAAATCAGGTTGATGTAGCATATCTTGACTTTAGTAAGGCCTTTGACAAGGTAGCCCATAAACGGTTAATGATGCAGCTTCAGGTCCATGACATTGCAGGTAGCATCCTAAAATGGATAGAGTTGTGGCTTTCAGATAGACAGCAGAGAGTAATGCTAAATGTCACAAAGTCATCATGGCAAAGTGTTCTTAGTGGAGTCCCTCAGGGGTCGGTACTGGGGCCACCATTGTTCATTATATTTGTGAATAGCATTGAATGTGGCCTAAGCAGTAAGGTTTTGAAATTTGCGGATGATTTGAAGATCTTTAGGGCAATAACAGGGCACAATGAGCAGGTTTTGCTGCAGAACGACTTAGACGAGCTTGTGAAGTGGTCCGAAAAATGGCAAATGAAGTTTAATTTTGATAAGTGCAAAGTCATGCATGTAGGTAGGCAGAATATGAAGGTGCCATACTTGATGGGTGGCCAAGTATTATCTGTGACTCAGCAGGAGAAGGACTTAGGTGTTATTTTGAACACAAAATTGGGGGCATCAGAACAGACCAAAGAAGGCAGGAAAAAGGCACTAAGAATGCTTGGGGCAATGCAGAGGAATGTGTCATACAAAAGTGAGGAGGTCATCAGAAAGCTTTACTGTGCATATGTCAGGCCACATTTAGAATACTGTGTCCAAGCTTGGTCCCCTAGTTATGAGAAAGATTGTTGGCTTTTAGAGAGAGTACAAAAGAGGGCAATACAAATGGTTAATGGTATAGGCAACCTGGCATATGAGGAAAGATTGAAGAAATTGAATATGTTTTCACTTAGATATAGAAGGCTGAGATGAGATCTCATCGAGGTTTTTAAATTTGTTCATGGTCAGGAACAGGGATATCTCAGGGAAATGTTTGAATTTAACAGAAATGATGCAATTAGAGGTCATCAATTCAAAATTAAAGTTAATCACAGCAGGACAAGGTTAAGACAGTCTTTCTTCACCAACAGGGTAGTCGAACACTGGAACCAGCTACCAGGAACCATTGTCAGTAGCAACACACAGAACATCTTTAAAAACGGAATAGACAATCATTATAAGAATAGGGGGCTTGTTTTTCTGTATTCCAGGGAGGGCTGATATACAGATTTGGTGGGCAACTGGTTCAGTGTCCAAAAGTGCAACCAAGAAGGGCCCTTGTGGCTCATAGTTGCACTGATCTTTTGTCTTTTATGTCTTTACGTCTGACAGGTGATCGTTCTTTCGAGATATGGCAATGGGCAGCCCTCCGGGGACTCAGAGTTACACACTTGCGGCAGTACAAACGAAATTCGACAGACCGGCTGTGGCAGTCAAAGGGTGCACATTTCCATCAGCGACACCGTGACGGTTTTGCGACGCGAACCGTCCACTTTCGCGCCACAGACGCTGCGCTTTCTCCGTCCCTTCCCCAGACAGCTGATAAATGGCGTTACCAGGGTACGACTAGCCGGCATATTCCGGTCGAAAAATGCAAGTATTGCGTGAGAATCACAATGTAATGAACATTTTAAGCTAGCCATGAAATCTGATACAGACAGGTCTGAGCAGTGTTTTCGTGCTATGCATCCGCCACTGCGCCGCATATCAGCTTCCCACGGGACGACAGCCGGTTCCCGAGTTCTGGAAAGCTAACAATCCGCGCACACCGCACGCGTATTCAATGACACATCCTGCCATCTAGTGAGAAATCCGTCCACTTTCGCGCCACAGACGCTGCGCTTTCTCCGTCCCTTCCCCAGACAGCTGATCAATGGCGTTATCAGGGTACGACTAGCCGGCATATTCCGGTCGAAAAATTCAAGTATTGCGTGAGAATCACAATGTAATGAACATTTTAAGCTAGCCATGAAATCTGATACAAACAGGTCTGGGCAGTGTGTTCGTGCTATGCATCCGCCACTGCGCCGCATATCAGCTTCCCACGGGACGACAGCCGGTTCCCGAGGTCTGGAAAGCTAACAATGCGCGCACACCACACGCGTATTCAATGCCACATCCTGCCATCTAGTGAGAAATATTGTGATCTATACTTCAACGTTCAATCGCATGACATTCATTCAATATCCGTTGTTATAATACCTAGACCGTGCTGCTACCTAGCGATAGCTATCTGAAGTGATGCTTCTAGAAAATAATGGAGTTCTTGAATCTGTGGAGGTTGCGAGCTGTGGAGGTTATGAGCGCTTCGCAGTTGTGGAGGTTATGAGCTATGGAGGTTACGAGCGCTGCGGACTTGTGGAGGTTGTGAGCTGTGGAGGTTATGAGCGCTTCGCAGTTGTGGAGGTTACGAGCTGTGGAAGTTATGAGCGCTTGGAGTTGTGGAGGTTATGAGCTGTGGAGGTTACGAGCGCTGCGGACTTGTGGAGGTTGTGAGCTGTGGAGGTTATGAGCGCTTCGTAGTCGTGGAGGTTGTGAGCTGTGGAGGTTATGACCTGTGGAGGTTACGAGCGCATCGGGTATGTTGAATTTGTGGAGGTTATGAGCTGTGGAGGTTATGATACGCTGTCGCTGACGAGTATGTGATAATCAAGAAAAAGGCAGCAGATGCCAAATAATTCAGAGGTATCTCACATATATTTTGACGCCTTACTCATATATCAATATCTATATAAACATCCCACAGGCCAACCGAAGATCTCGCATGTTGCAGAACAACAAAGAGCCCCGAGCATCATTCGATGTGCACCAGCGACGCTGCTGGACGCCTCTATGAGGACGTACTGGTGTGTGGTGGGAACAATTCGTAAGCCGATTGGCCGACACTAACGATACTGGAGAACGATAGTGGTACTGAGAAGTGAACTGGAGTAACCCAACAAGAATCTTGCTGCCATGAGAGATAACTGGGACAAGCAAATTGCGAGGGAACGAGACAGAGTTGGTAACAAAACACGTACCGTTCGAAAGAGCACAACTTCCTCTACAGATCGACATATTGAGCTCGAGTTTGACCACACAACTGCGACAGTGCACTTAGTGTGCAATAACTGTCACTGTGTGGTTGATTTCAGTTGATCTACAGAACGCATTGCATTATTAAGTCGGTTTCTTATTGTAAACAAACAACCATTCCTGCAATTCGTTCACGTGTAGTGTAGAGGTGCCGGCTTGGCACATGAACAGCTGTGAACACAAACTCACCCGGTGACGTGAAACCGGATCGTATGCTGGGCAGACACCTTTCTGCCGACCCACTATCGCTGCAACAACCAGCGAGCCTTCTTGCACCACAATTTCCACCATGTAGCGGTGCAGCTGCACGTCCGGCACCCACGTCCGTACACACAAAAGTGAAGGTGTGGTGTTGGCGGGGGAGGAGTCCGTTAGTTCCTGAACGTTCCACTGAAATTTGGAGTCTCCTCCCCTGCCCCCGATCGCCGCGATAGTGTATGAGCACGCAACAACTCGGAAAGTATATCGTGATCAATGGCGTACCGCTCAGACTCTGGAGTGGAGTGAGTGGTGCGCACATTAGTTTATGGTATGAGCAGTGGCGCATGCATTAGTTTAGAGCATGAGCAATGACGTGCGAATTAGATGACGGTACGTGATGTGGCATACGTATCAGGCTGAGTATGAGCAGCAGCGAATGTATCCGGTTAGAGTATGAGGAGTGGTGCGTGCATCAGGCTAAGGTAGGAAATGTGAGATGAACAGTGACGGTGTACAAGATTATGGTATAAGGTTACAAGTAGCGCATGCATAAGGTTACAACAGGACACAGAACAAAGACGTGTGTATCAGGCTATGGTAGGACAAGCGGCGAATGTATGAGGTTGAGCATGGTGGATGGCACATGGATCAGGTTAAGGTATGGGCAGTGGCGTTTGCACCAGGTTCGGCTATGAGGAGCGGCCGATGGGTTGGCGCCTGCAGAGAAATGGCGCACGTATTTGTGAGGCTGTCAGCAGCGGTAATGCTTTGGTTCAGGACGTGTTCATTGTGCGACGTGTGTGACGCGTGCACCAGCTAAGAGCATGGTGTGCATCAAGTTCGCTATGAGCAGTGGTGTGTGCATCAGGTTAGGACATGAGCCGCGGGCGGTTCGAGCCTAGTTGAACTTGGCTGGACTGGAATTTGCAGTAAGGTGTATTGCAAAATCAAGCTAGCATTCCATGCTGTCGTGCGTAGACATACGAAAGCTAGAATTTCAAGAACGTTTGTCCTTCATAGTTGTTGTAAGATGAGGATTAGCATGTCATGTCAGCTATCCCAGATACAAGAGTTAGCAACAACCCTGATCACATGTCATTCTGCTTTTGATAACGATTTTGAATAGGATTGCAAGCGCCCTTCGAAATTAGAAATAATGGTGGCGGTCGTACTTGCTTCGTGGTTGCTCAACGAAATGTCAGTGCGATTGTATTAACGATGACCTGATGGCGTAGCGTGGGGAGGGGTGCGAGTTCTGCCACACAGTCCACTGAGTTGAGGTAGGTGGACTTGGGCGCGAATGATCAATTCTGGTCGAAGCGCCCTAAAGCCCAAATAACTAACTAACGAGGTAGGTGGACTGAGGTCCTCTCCCCTTCCCGCCGATTTTTGCCGCACTGGCCATGCACCTCTGGCGAATTGTATCGCTTCGCACAACCCTTCGAAGCGGGTAGCTCGTGAGATGAACTGGTCTCGTTAAAAGAGAAGCCCAAGCGAGTCTACTCCCGGATGCATGGTACAACATTTCATCTGACAGGCCCGGCCTAGCTCGGTTCGACCGTCGCGCTCTTGGGACCGAAATAAGTTGTTTTTGTACAACGTTTAGTGTTCTAATCTATTCGGGCTGAGTCACGTGGGCTGTTTTAATTTCGAATGTTACCCATGTTCCCATTATTATTTACCACGTGCTTTTAATCATTGCACAAAGAAAAAGGCTGACGGCGACATTTCCGGGCGCGGGAAGCTAACCATGTATCTGATACGGCAACCGGTGCATCAGATACACTATGCATCTAATACCGGTTGCGGTATGAGGTATCCGATGCACGGCTGTGGTATCAGATGCATATTGTAGCTGATGCACCGGTTGCAGTATCAGATGCATAGTGTATCTGATGCACCGGCTGCGGTATCAGATGCATAGTGAGCTGCCGGCCTCCGGAAAAGTCGCCGTCAGCTGCTTTCTTTGTACAAGGATTAAAAGCACTTGAAGAATAATATTGGGATTAACATGAGTAAAACTCGAAATTAAAACAGCCCACGGTACTCCGATTGAAGAGATTAGAACGCGAAACGCTGTACAAAAACAAGTTATTTCGGTTTCAAGAGAACGAAGGTCGGACCGAGCCAGGTCGGGCCTCTCAGATGGACTTTTGTATGCACGACCATGCATCCGGGAGTAGACTCTCTCAGGCTTCGCTTTTAACCAGAAGTTCGCTGCACCGCAGCCGGTGCATTAGATACACTATGCATTTGATACCACAGCCAGTGTATCAGATACAATATACATCTGATACAGCAACCGGTGTATCAGATACAATATACATCTGATACAGCAACCGGTGCATCAGATGCAATATACATCTGATACCGCAGCCGGTGTAACAGATGCACTATGCATCTGATACCGCAGCCGGTGCATCAGATACACTATGCATCTGATACCGCAGCCGGTGCATCAGATACAATATGCATCTGATACCGCAGCCGGTGCATCAGATACAATATGCATCTGATACCGCAGCCGGTGTATCAGATACAATATACATCTGATACCGCATCCGGTACTTGCCACCAGTCCCGGGTGGCCAGTGCGTAATTTCCACTACTCGGATGCCATTTCCCTAGGAACGGCAATAGTGCTGTCCACAACTGTAAAAAGGAGCCGCGTGAGTTCGGAAACAACTCTTTAGTTTTAAATTAAGTATGTCTACCAAAGTTTATAGTATATTCGATGACTCTACTTCAAGTACAAAGGATGACATGGAATGTGGATATCTGAATGCAAGAAGCATGAAAAAGTAAATGATGCCCCACTCACCGCAACTTTTAATCACAAACAAATGTCATCATCACTTAATTTCTTTGGTACCTCAGCAGAGCGGTATCAGCCATAAAACTGATTAGGAAATGCACATGTAATAACAAATAGGGTATATTACCCCTTGTCACATCATAGCTCCGAATGCACGTGTCCCTTCCATGGAAAGGTGGGGATCATCTGACTGGAAAAGGTGCCACTGCTGAGAAGCTCAGTGCACCCACCCTCCTTCCCCCTTCCTGGAATTTTTCCGCCAAAGGTCAGTGGATTTTCGAATGTGCCCCTGTTTAAATTGTCTCAATCGGTGGCGATTATCAATTTCCATTCAGGCGAGTGCCACACTCCCTCCTCCTCCCACAATCAAAATTTCCGGATCTGTTTCTGTACTTGAGGCATTGAAAAAGATCCAATACAATTGAGAAACTGCAGCTCAGGCAACAGATAGCAGTGCCCCTGCCATGAGCCATGCATGGATGCAGCCATATATGGATTAGAGCGAGAACACCAAATTTACTGGATGGTAAGATGCATTACAAGGCAGAGGTAAGATACATACAAGGCAGAGCGATAACGGCACCAATAAACAGCATTATATATCATCAGATGCGTGCATGTTTACTACTTTATAAAAAGCAAGTGGTAGAAATATGGCAAAGCTAATACAGGATAGGTAAAGAGTAAAGTATACAAAAACTAGCAAGAATATGAGTTGCACAAAAAGTCGCCCTCAGGTTCCTTTGTAACCTGTAAGATATAATTACCACCATGAAAGTACCTGCCCAAGCCCCTTCAACTATCCCATGGGTAGACTGCCACCTGTAAAAAAGAGAATAAAAATGTTTCGCAAAACTCTTCAACCAAGACATATCAAAATCGACCACTCTGATATTTGAGGGGCTTTTCTGGCATCACCATCTGAAAATAGTTAGCGTGTAGGTGTCTGACCTTTCAGAAGCCCAGGACTTCGGTAATGACAAAAATACGTCTTACAGCAAAATGTGAGCCCGACTCTTTTAGCTTTATGCCTAGCATGCCAAAAAATGTTATATTCCATGATTATTTGGAATATTTTCATTAACTTAGCATACTTTTGGACACTACCAGCACACACCTTTCCGATGCTTCAAGTCGAAGTACGATCACAACGGAGCTTCAGCTGAATTGCTTGCTATGGAAATAACGCGCTGACAAATGGCTTCGTTGATGGTGCATGACCAGAACGATGGTCCATGATTGCGCTTTGTTGATGGTTCATGACCAGATCGACAGCTTTGGAGGCGGCAGTGAATTGATCTGACATCGTCGTCTGGAAATAGTCAGCGAAAATGGCCAAGGGCGGGGGCAAGTAAGCGTAAACTAAATATGCCTAGGAAAATAATTTTTGAGCAATAAAATGTGATACATTAGATATCATCGCTCTACTAAAAAGATTTTAAGACAATAAAATGTGACAATTAGTTTATTTTGGCCTTCGCCTGACGACCATTCGTGAGCCGCTCACCATTCTTGAGCCGGTGACCATCCGCGTCCTTAGCCGTTGTGAACAGTGCTTATGATAACCCGATAGCTTGACGTTAAGCCTTCCTCCCCACAAGCGACATGCATTCATAGTCTTGCCAATGCGAGCGCACTTCCACTCTCCATATGTGATAAGTTATCATTTATCGCTCAATTTCTTATTTAATTTCTGAAAATTATTGGGGCGAATACATGAGGGCAACGGGCAGGCCCAAATGGATTGTGGGGCACACTCCATAGGGTCTCAGGTCAAAAGTTGAAACTATTGGGGGAAAGCCAATATTGAGGGGGCATGTGCCCCCTCAAAAGTATATAAGTATATAAGGAAAACAACACCCCTGGCTGTGGCCACCCACCTGTTCGAACGCGTCCACACTTATATTTTAAGATGGCAAACGTCACGTTACATCGCTAATCTCTATGAACTTTAACAAACAGGAGGAAGGGGAAGAGGGCGAAAACTGTGGAATACACATTGATTTTGAGCTGCTTTGAAATCAAACTGCCCAGGGCGTGCTGACAACCTTGATTTTTTAGTGGGTAGCTTGAGTCGTCGGTTCAGCGCGTGGGCTCAGTTCGTCACACAGTGCAGGGCATGCAGGCGGCTGCTGCACGTCCCAACGGCAGGGAGGCCGCAGCCGGTGTCGCACCAGTCACGCTAAGCACGCGGCGTGAGGGCGCGGCGCTGTTCGCGCACGTTCACCGGACGACCGGATGGTGGTCGGCAGAGGCGCAGCCAAGGGGGCCCGCACCCTCCCCCCCGTCTTAGTAATCAAAATACACTAGATGAAGACATTTTGAGACTTTCACTACGCAAAACCAAGAATTTAACGCGCACTTTGCGCGCCAAAAGCGTTCTGTTCCATAACATATTTGCCCCCCACCCCCACCCTTAGGAAAATCCTGGCTGCACAACTGTTGGACGGTGCCGACCGCAAGGTCACGCGCTGTTCAGGTTGTAAGGTCGATCGGTCATGGAGAGACAAGACAACGTACCAGACAGCGACAGGAGCCGCCGGCCACAGCACCGTCACACCAGCTGCCAGACACGCGTCACGCCGCGTCACACCAGCTGCCAGACACGCGTCACGTCACGGCGCAGACGGACGGCTGTACACGTCGCCACGGCACAGACGGACGGCTGTACACGTCGCCACGGCACAGACGGACGGCTGTACACGTCGCCACGGCACAGACGGACGGACGGCTGTACACGTCGCCACGGCACAGACGGACGGACGGCTGTACACGTCGCCACGGCACAGACGGACGGCTGTACACGTCGCCACGGCACAGACGGACGGACGGCTGTACACGTCGCCACGGCACAGACGGACGGCTGTACACGTCGCCACGGCACAGACGGACGGCTGTACACGTCGCCACGGCACAGACGGACCGCTGTACACGTCGCCACGGCACAGACGGACGGACGGCTGTACACGTCGCCACGGCACAGACGGACGGCTGTACACGTCGCCACGGCACAGACGGACGGCTGTTCACGTCGCCACGACAGACGGACGGACGGCTGTACACGTCGCCACGGCACAGACGGACGGCTGTACACGTCGCCACGGCACAGACGGACGGCTGTACACGTCGCCACGACACAGACGGACGGCTGTACACGGCGAGGCGAGGCACGACCGGACACCACTGAGTCTGACAGCCCGGCCTCCGCTTGGGCTCTGCAGCGGCGAATCGATCCGCGTCTGACGTCACACAAAACGTCCGCACCCGCCAATCAGCGCACTGCTTGCTGCATGCGTTGGCATGCGTCACGGCCGCAGACACGCGGACTTCAGAGTGCAGACCGCGGCAGAAGCGCACCATTGCACAACCAGCCCAGGCCGGAGCTTCCCACCGGTCGTGCAGCGCAGTGGCGGACCGAGAACCTATAGACGGGAGGCGTCTCTACGTTGCCGGGTGAAACATTATCGTGACGTTACCGAGTGAAATATTATCGTTACGCTACCGAGTGAAACATTACCGCTACGCTACCGGGCGAAGCATCGCTACAGCACCGGGTGAAACATTATCGTTTCGTTACCTCATGAAACATGATTGTTTCGTTACTGGGTGACACAGTATCGTTACGTTGCCGGGTGCAGCATCGTTACAGTTCCGGACAGTACATCATCGCTATGTTACCGGGTGAAACATCGTTATAGTACCGGTGAAACATTATCGTTACGTTACCGGGTGCCAAATTATCGTTGCGTTACCTGGTGAAGCATCGTTCAAGTACCGGGCGAAATATTATCGTTACGTTACCGGGTGACAGTGCACGATGTCCTTGAACCTCAGTGAATGACAACGGAAGATAGCGCGTCAATGGCGTGTTCAGTTCAGATCAGACGGAGGCGGTTTGAGGAAAAGCTTGGATTAATGTTTGTGATCAACGCTTCAGGTCGACAAGGGGCAGCAGGGAAGAGGTCCAATGTCCCCTTCAATAGTCGCATGTATTGCAGTACATGCGACATACACATGGGTGCGTCATCTGATAAATCCGACTATGTTGCGCCAGAACGTTCGAGAAAGAAAAGCTTGCATGCAAATATGAGGAATTTGTTAGATAAAAAAACGGTGTCTCAACATGAAATGACATCCAGCAAATTAGTAATCTACGATTAATTCGAAAGTCACAATGCTCGATGCAACATTAAGAGGGCATATTATTACAAAAGACCACAAATCCGCATTTCAAATGTGGGTTCGCATAATTCCAAGCCCGGCACAACTTTGCCTTTACTAGGCACATTGGGATTTGCAGCGTACCGGACTGAATGAACCGAAACGTTGCTGATGGGTCGCGAGGCTACCAGATCGAACACGCATGAAGAAAATACTAAATGAACGATACCAACTGAAAGATACATTTATTTATGATCATAGGAAATTCCCTGATGATGGTGAAGACAATATGAAAAGGTGAGCAATAAGACAAATCGTATTGATTTTGAGCGACTGGTTGTGAACGAAAAATATTATTTCGGATTAGTATTATTTCGCCTATCCACAGAGTCGCAAAATGCGACCCATGCGATCCTCTGGCTACTGCAGTGGCGCCCAGAGATCAGCTTAGGTAAATGTTGCACAGGAGCTATCGGTAATCATTGAGTGGTGACGCCTAATGGAAGCATGCTTATCATTTTCCATACGACATGGTCTAGATATTTTGAACCCAGCATGTACGGTGATATTTTAAATTTAACGGAAGGTATTCACCGTTGACAATCAGCTAACAGGTATGTCTCGGAGTTCTGTTGCCGTTGCTGAACACGCGGTCATCACAAATGAAGGTTGAACACTTCACGAACTAAGGCTAGCTCCTGGCTTGGACTAATGACTTTGACGTTGGTTTCTACACTCGAGAAATTATATTTAAAAAAACAACCAGCGCAGCGGCAGTCTGCCGGACGATTCCCTCCGCTTGGGGAAGGAGGCAGGAAGTTCTCCAAGTAGTAAGTCAATGTGAAAGTCATGAGCCTAATCCGATAAACATATCAATACGGAATGAACAAAGATCAAGATAAGATGCTTCTTATTATTAGGTAGGTGCAGGGACTGATCCAGGAATTGTAATGGAAGGCACTCGTCTGGAGTGGCGCTATTTCTTCAAAGGAGCACCGTGGTACTGTGCACTGTGGTAGAGGGGCGCCTTCGGCTAGAAATTCGTTGATGGGGGCAGGGGGCACCCGAGTACATTGATGGTGTGTGTTTTCCTCTCAAGAGGACGCCTATTCCTTCCAGTGGGCCGCCAATTTGTATTTATATTTATCTCCGACGGGCGCCTCTGGCTGAAAAATCAGTTGATCGAGGTGTAAGAAAGGGGTGCACTCGAACCTTTCTGGGGGCGCCTTTTCCCGGCCGGAGGGGTGCCACCTTCCATGGGGAGGGGGCATGTGTCACCAGTTCCCCGTGTATCCGCCTGTGCGTAGGCACTGAGGTCTGGAATATCGTGAATATCTGGCTTCGTCATTGCATGGCTGACTGTCTTTTTTACCAAATGCACCCGGAACACACTCTCATATTATATTAATAATTAGAACATAGGAGTAACTGGCTCAAAGTTGGGAGAATACCGCAATCAGCATTCGTCCAGCTTGCTTACATTAATAACATGCACATAAATGCTAAAACACATTCCGACCCGCCGGGGAAATTGGCGCATTGATGCTGGTCACGCCTTCGATCTGATCATTAGGACAATTCTTGGTTCATTTTTAGCATGTTCTCAGTGTGTTTTCTAGATAAGTACTTGTGCTACTAATTTTAGCCTGTAAAACGCAGCTGACATTCAGCCTGAAATGTTCATAATGCTTCAGCTTCCACCGCTTGCGTTTCGATGCACCATGTGCATGTATGCATTTGGTAAGCTGAACTTCTAAGTTAAACTTCTAAATTATAAGTATGATCAGTGGTGGTTCCAAGGCCACTGCTTTGCTAATCTGCGCCATGCTAATCTACATCGTACGCGCACTCTTGGGGTAGAATGTTGGCCGAAATGTATCTTCGCTTTTATAATTTATTTTCATCTAATACATTCCACCTACTTATTAGCACCACCCGAAGACATTGTCATAAGTCAGAAATGCAACTAGAGGTTATACACCTTTCAGGTTAGCTTTTGGTGACCTTTTGACCCATTGAGTACTATGGGGTATATAGGTTATTGCAAATGACCCTCTGATTGCATCTTATTGTACCATTCACTAGGTAACTAAGAGGAGGTGGTCTAGAATACAATTTTATGTGATAATTTGCAATGAAAAGCTAATTAAAATATCGGCACCACACACGTTCCCTTCGCAAACGGACTAGAACAATCGGAGGGTACGTTTCCCTCCCCAACCGGGCGAGGTTGATTCTTATGACATTGTCTGGATGCTGCACCAAATAAAAATGATCATCTGCTTCGACATTTTCCTTCGTGGTGCGCTTCACAGTCATGAAATCCATACAATATATGAATAGCTTAGCGGGGTGGAAGTGTTCACGGTACCACAGCGAGGGGACCATCGAGGGAAGAGTGTTCAGCGTCGTCGGCCCGGAAATACAATAGGGCCTCCAAAATGATCATCGGAAGTGGTTGCTGAGTAGCCTGGCGGCTTCACGAACGGTTTTACCGCAAACAGTTTTTATGTCAGGTAAGTAGAATATAAACGGAGTAAACAAAAGGTTAAATTCGTATGGAAGATGAGCATCAGCACCAGTCGCGGATTGTCTTAATGTCCTAAGTATTTGAGGAAAGGTAGGCAACCGTGGAGAGAAATAATACAGGCAATAGGAAGAGATAACTTGAAAGCAGTTAATGGAGGATAAAGCATATGTTTAAAAAGAAACGTATCAAATTGCTGACAGACAGTGGGTGCTGTTCTAACAGCGTTGCTGAACAGACACTGAACTGCGGCGTCCGTTCCACATATGGATGCATTTCAATTGGAACTCTCCTCATAAGGAACCAAGGAAAAAGGTCTCTCGCTTGCGGAAATCCCGAATCCACCTCTGATCGATCACGTGTACAGCGATGCGGCATGCAACATGTTCGCGTCAGGCACGACATGCGGTGTTGCGGACCTCTTCTCCGGGGCCAGCCGCGGCCACGTCACGACCTCTTCTCCGGGGCCAGCCGCGGCCACGTCACGACCTCTTCTCCGGGGCCAGCCGCGGCCACGTCACGACCTCTTCTCCGGGGCCAGCCGCGGCCACGTCACGCCTGATGATGTCCGACTTCCGTCCGACGCCGGCGGTTGCATGGCTGTCGTACCCGCCGGGCGGTCTCTGCAGCTCAGCACGGCACTATCGATCGCACAGTCGGCACCCACTGGCCGAATGACGTCACCAAGGTCACACGGACTCCAGCGGGCTCTAATGAGACCGGTGCTAGTTGATATTACGCTCCGTTAATTTGGGACATCGACCATCCAAAGGGTGCAGTGCGCAAGGCTTCCCACGCCAGGCAAAATGACTGGATCAATAGGTCAACTCGAGTGGTCTGATCAGGGTCATCGAAGCTATCACGTTGTTGGAAAGGAACGGAGGGCGAACTAGCTATGATGAGTGCAGCTACACTTCAGCATCAGTCTCGAAGGGCCATCGAAATGAGCTACCGACGAACGTTGCAAGTATTATAAATCCCTACGCTCTGGAGGAATCGTTTCTTAGAATGTGGACGGATAGTGGACGATTTACTGGATACCTAAGGCTTGTGACAATGTACCCCTCCAACATCTTGGTGGTTATCGCGTGTGCGTTTCGAAGTTCCGGCGTGTCCCGGTCAAAACAGATGGACCACATGACGGCTACTTGGTGCACAATTCGCCGACGACACACAAAACGGTGTCTCCTGGTACGGCACACAAAGCGGTGTCTCCGGGTACGGCACACAAAGCGGTGTCTCCTGGTACGGCACACAAAGCGGTGTCTCCTGGTACGGCACACAAAGCGGTGTCTCCTGGTACGGCACACAAAGCGGTGTCTCCTGGTACGGCACACAAAGCGGTGTCTCCTGGTACGGCACACAAAACGGTGTCTCCGGGTACGGCACACAAAGCGGTGTCTCCGGGTACGGCACACGTGCCTGGTAGTGGCTGGGGTTAGCCACGCCAAGCTGATGACCCCACCAGCTGCCGGCTCATTGTGGCGCGCTTACCTTCACACAATATCTTGGGTTCTCCCCATTGGTATGGGATATGTCAACGGCTACTGATGTAGGAGTGCAGTACATAATAGCGTGCTGAACGTATACACCACATCACTTACCATAGCAAGTACGTTATGTTCCAATGGCCACCCTAATAGGTGATAGGCCAAGCGACCAGCAAAGTGTGTGGCTGTAGCAAACTCTGTTTTAAATACGGAGGTTCCCCATCCAAAGTGATTGCACTTGCGTGAACAACACGCGGTACACCCCACACTGCTGACAAGTGTAAAAGCAGTGGGGTCAGGGTGAGGTGCATGCCCTGCCAACATTTTTGGGGTTACAGGCTGTCTGACATGGCCTGTACCGCTGACTGATGGATAGGGATGCAGAATACGCATAAGTGCAACGCAACCATGTCCCAGCACCCATCACTAAATGTAAACAATGACCTGATATGTTCCGTGGTCATCGCACGGGCCGCTATAAATTCGGGGATGCCTCCAGTTAAAACCAACTTATATCACGCCCATATGGTGTACCTCACTCGGCCAGGTTCCCGAAAATGATCCTCAGTGATAGGGGAACATTTCAAAAGAAATGTTGAATTGATGCGTTCTTTGGTAAATCTCAGCACCCAGCCCTACAAGGGTGGGGGAATGATTTTTAGGCGTGCCGGACCATAAAGGTCATTTGCGCCGCCTTTAGCCCTACAAATTTAGCATGTCCTGATAGCCCCTGTGACGGGCACCATACCATAACATTCGATGTTTTTTTAGGTTGACGGTCTGGATTGCCTTCTCGAAGCAAATTTAACTATTGGACCATGAAATACACTCAGCATTCCAGACCCAAGATACATTATGGACCCCTAAGTCTGAGAACAGCCTTTACCAATCGGAGCCCAAACCAAAGAATCAGTTCACGCACAAACATTTTTCATCGTTCTCCAGCAGCACGTTTCGCCACTGGAAAGGAACTGCTCAAACGTCTCCTAGCGGTCACTAGTGTCATCTATCGGCTGAAATTACATAGTTTGATAGTCTATCTCGAGGTGTCGCTAGTGCGGCGAATAGACTCGTTGGTTTGCGTTGGTTACAACTCGTTGAGCTCATCAGACACGTTCCAATTGTTTCATTTGTATATTTGGTCCCATTCATCCGAGGAGCCATGATAGGGAATTAGGGCAGAGACGAGGAAGTTCTCCATATTGACATTTCAGTTCCAGTTCGCACCGCGCTGCAAATATTTCAGCACGGGTGTGAACGAGGTCAACGTCAAGGAGGTGAACGGGTGTGTCAACCGGCACCATAAACACACACATGCAGTGGCGGAACTGTACGACTTTTATTGGGAGATGCACATTAGCAGTGCCAGTGGTAATTTTTCCAAGAAAATTATCCCTGAGCGTTGAAGAAGTTCTTCCTTCAGAAACTGAAATTGTTCAATAACGTCTGTCGACATTGGTACTGTCGAGAAAGCGGAAGCACTGGCGGATCTAGCCGCTCGGTTTGGGGGCTAAACTGGGTCTCCAGGACTTGCCAACCGGGGGGTGGGAAGCGATGTTGGCGGGGCGTTTGTCGTCGACCGGGGTGGGGGAGAAGCAACGTAGACGTGGTGTTTGACGTGCTGACCTGGGGTAGGGTGCGAAGCGATGTTGTTGTCGACCATGGGGGGAGGGTGTGGGAAGCGCAATGGGCGGATCCAGTCACTGGTTGGGGGGGCTCCGTACCAGGAGCCGATACGGGAGCCGAAGCAGAGTCAGGGGCCGGTGCATGACCGGTGGCAGGAGCCGGTAAGTGAGCCGAAACAGAATCAGGAGCAGGGACTGTAATCAGACACAGGATATAGTCAAAGGATGTTAATATCGCGAGAGCGTCCCACAGTCTTCAGTCTGTCATTAAATAAACATTTACCTGCACCACGACACATTCAATATTCATAAATAAAAGTACATTACAAAGGAAAATTCGCAATGGTCTAAAGAAGTTAAATATTGACTGAATTTTAACAACATCAATACGCGGAATGTCTTTTCGGCCGGTATCAGCCAGTTACGATGTACACCGGAGCACATTGCACGTGCATGGTGTTCCTGACTTGAGGCCCATCACAGCCATGCAGTTATCTGAAAATATGACCCTGTATTTAAATAGGCAGACCTATATGCATATATATATATATATATATATATTTATACATATACATTAAGAATATCTAGGCCAAAGTTGTGTTGTGTCTTAATGTTTCTTGTAATAACATTAACCCTCGCACTCCGGACGGGGAGTGGGGGGATGATCATTTTCGCACCACAGCCGTGAGGTGTTTCCACAGTACCTAAGTGCCGAACACGCACAGATAATCGGCTGAAACTTTGCATGCGTTCTAGGAATAGCCGATGTGTTGGCTCAAACTTTATGTTTGGGTGATCCAGGTTCACCGAGATATTCGACGTTAATTTCGGATTTTGCTTCTCAAAATGAAATTTTTATTAATCTTTTCAGGATTGTCTGTAGGAAAACCAATAAGAGGTATCGAAAAACCAATGGCATATTCTCGAAACCAATGGCATATTCTCGATAAGCAATTGATCAAATACAATTTGAAAAATTGTCCAGATCTGTGTGACCTCGAACAAGGCGAGGATACGAGGTCAATTTGACAATTTTTTTGTCGAATTAATAAAAAATTCAAAATCCGTAACGTATGTTATAGAGCACTATCGTATCTATCAGTGTACAAATATCAGCTCCAAATCTTATACTGCGGTTCCGTTTTTATCAATGAAAACGTAGCCGGGGTTCACACTTTTACCGCGCTGCGTTGGCTGCAACTGAAGAAGCGGTCGCGGCCCGAAACTAGGTTGCTTCCACTTCAGCTGGACCGTGAACTATCAGACATACAATGCAACTTTTTATTTAATATTAGAAGTTCAATAACAAGGTAAACGATGCCGTTTTCCGTATCTTTCCATATGGCGTATAACGAAAGTTAGTGGGGTCAAATTGACCCCCAGTGGTGCGTGGTGGTGAAATCTGCTGGGAGTACGAGGGTTAATAACTATTAGGGCAAAGATAGTTAGTTATGTACCTAATTCTTTCTGGTTTTCCTAACAACTTTCAGGAAAGAAAAGTATTACATAAGTTGCATTAAAATAGTTAAGGTTAGATACTCAAAATATGTTTTAATTGAAAGGCTTCTTACAGGGGCAGCACATCTAAGATAAATACCTGCATATATGAAAACTATGAAAACACAAAACATGTATGGACTTACCTTTTGCCTATTTTTAGAGAATAAATCCTTTATGGAAAGTTGACGCTTCATATCTACTCGTATAGCGATAGCTCTGCCTCTTGCTGTAGGAAGAAGGAATAATGGATAAATAAGCAAGCAGGCATGACACAATCATGTATTTAATGAAACAAAAACCTATTAGATTTGGATAGCTAACAAGAGAAGCCTTCACTTGTTACCTAGTTTTTGTGTTTGTTGGGGGGGCTAATTTGCTGTTGCCCCCAGATTTGATTGGGGGCTAAGCCCTTTGCCCCCTGGATCCGCCAGTGAGCGGAAGTACGTTCAAACCTGCCATTCATCTCTGGCTCCGTAGTGTTTTACAAGTGACATTGCCATATCTATTTTTATGGAACAGGCCGGGGATGGACCAGCAAAGCTGGGAACCGAATGGCTGCAGCAAGATCTTATGTTTCTTCGAGACATCCCTCGTAACAAAAATGAAACTCACGTCCCAATCGGTCACAGTAGAGCTAGCTCACGTCCCCATCAGTGGCAGCAGAGCTAGCTCACGTCCCCATCAGTGGCAGCAGAGCTAGCTCACGTCCCCATCAGTGGCAGCAGAGCTAGAAAGTTCACGGTCATCACCCGGCGATGAGAACTTGCATTTCCATGAGTTTCGATGACATTGCCAAATGTGGCCAGAAGTGACGCACGATAAAAACTACCCGTGCGAGCAGTGACGTCGCCACGAAATTCTTCCAGGGGGGGCAAGGTCAAAAGGGGGTCTCCTGTTCCCCGAAAGGGGGCCTCCATTGTGTTAGGGTCTCATATTGTTTTTAGGCTCTTACTATGGTTCGAGAATGGGGAACATGATTTCATATTGGTGTTTTGTTTGTTCTTGGCATGGTGCATCATTTACTCAAAACGCAATAGCACTAATCATTTTCGCTGAAAACTGAGCCATACCATGGTATAAATAAGTAATATTTGGATAAATACATAAGTGCCAAAACAAACCAACGTCTCAATGCTTTCTCGAATCTTCCCGCTGGTCTCTAGATTGCAGCGAGCTGGCGGGGCTCGTGCTAAGCATAACTTACAGATATCTGCCATTGATCAACCCACTTTTAAGTCCTCGAAGTCTAACTGAATATAGCTAGATTCATCACTACTGTTATTTATTCCCACCAGCTTGATGTCATAAGCAAAGCTTGAACGCTCATTTCTCAGTCCTAGGACGACAATTTCGCAAAGGTGACAACGAGAAGTGGATTGCATTGGTTTTCTGAGCGCCATCTTAGGAATTTGTTTATTTGTATAACATTTGGTGCTGGCTACAAGGCAACTGTCACACGAGCTAAAATATATCCTCAGCGAATAAATTCACGGCAAGAACACGCATTGAACAGCAATGCACAATGCAACAATGCAACAATGTCAGTGCATACATAATCCAAACCTTCAAATTCGCCGTCACGCCCATCGTTTTCGCTGTGCTGTACCGTTTTGTAAATGACGTTGAGAAGGCATGGAAGCTGGGAAGCTCTAATCATGCAGGCTGTAATAACAGAAAAGAAAATTGTTGGAAGAAAATGCATTTAAAAGCATCACTCATCCCATTTTATATGGGGCATAGATGTTGTATTGTATGCCTCTGGGGTAATTTGTCCCCTCAATGTTGGCTTTGCCCCATGGGCGTATGTTTCGAAAAATTATTGAGGGACCAGTGGAGTACCTATATTTCCGTCAAGCAGGAGGGGGCACACGGATTTGCAGGGGGGGGGCACCTACGCCCCTTAAAAAGTCCTTGGATTTCAACCGCTATTTTGTCAAAGGGGACATTTCGAAATAATATAATTAGTTATCAACTAAATTGTCCTTTGGAGGGGCCTAATCTACCACCGTGGTTTCTGATTGGTCGGATTTCAACCCTAACTCCACCACCCAGTTCTAAGGTTTTCTTTTGGTATCCCTTGATAAATTACCTCACACTGCTGAAATTACACCTATACCACAAAACCGGATCGGTATCCAAAAAATTCAAGCTTGAGCCCTCCAAAAAAAAGGAGGGATTCCAACAAATAAATGTCCGGGTCAGGAAATGGTTCTGGAGACCCAAACATTTTTTCCAGATGCCTTAAAAATTTGCGTATGGCATTGAAAAGCATACCGGATCTCGAAAAATCGAGGTGGGATACAAAAACATGGCGCCAGAGGCTCGAAAAATCAGGCTGGGATTCGAACTTTAAAAAACAACAGAAAAGATCCACAAAAACCGCGTTGAGTCCAGACAGCTGGCGTTGGGTCTCCGGAACCACGTGCCTGGGCGCGATAAGTCGCGCTGGGACCCATTAAAAATCTCACCGAAGCCCCAAAATCGTACTGGGGCCCCACAAATGTGCGTCAGAAACCCCAAATATATACAGCGGGACCCAAGAGTACAACGGTGCACGAAAATACAACTAACCCTCCAAAGCGCACCGAGCCTCCCAAAAAGCGATAGGGCCTGAAAACATGCGTTGCAGCCCTAAATAAACATACCGGGAGCTCTAAAAAAATACACTACAAGCTCGCAAGCCGCACAGGGGCCATGAGAACGCACAAGGGCTTGAAGAGAGGCTGGGGCCACAAAAGGCAACATGGTTCCAAAACGTGCAAAACGACCGGGAGCTAAATAAACTCATCGGGATCTTCGAAAACGCCCAGACACGAAAAAATACTCTGTGCACAAAAAAGCAGCAAAGCCCTAAAACGAGCAGGGTTTCGAAGATGTATTAGGCCCATAACTTCAATTTAAAATGTATTACCCACCACTTTAAAATACAAAATTTCACAATTTCAGGCATTCCGGTTCTTAGCACCCGGTCGCCACGACGGCAACGTCAGTGCATGTGCACACCCATCTTTCGTATCGGTGCATTCGCCACACTTCATGCGATGCTACGGTTTCTGCTAGGCCTTCTGCGTTTTGCTAATTGCTGCCACATGATAGACTTGCGCCATATTTGACGTGTAGAATGCTTCGTATGGGCGTTCGCTGCGAAAAGTCGATTGATTAAATTCGATCATTAGTTTCCTACTTCCCACATTTTCTGGTAGTTATGAAATGCGGTTTCCGCTGAGCTTTGATGCACTTCATATCTTTGCTGCTATCCTCCCAGATTGGCTACGATTGGCTACCTTATACCTTCTACGATTGGCTACCCAGATTGGCTACCTTAAGGGCCTCCTCTCATTTCCTGGGAACTCTTTCCGGTCTTCGGGACCTCATTTGGTCCTGGAGACCTACTCCTTCTTGAGGGACTCCTCTCAAGTCCGGCAGGTTCCTCACTTCTCTTCTAGAGGCCTTCTTTTTTTTCAAATTAGGGGCCTCCTCTCACGTCTTGGGGGCCTCCTGCTCTGCGTGTGGTCTTTACCCATCTTAGGGGTGGTCTCTTATCTCCTGGTGGACTCCTGTTCTCTCCCAGGCGCCTCCTCTGCCAAATTACTGACAACCTTTCCTATCTTAGTGGCCTTGTTATTTCCCGGGGACCTTCTTAGCCGTCTTCGAGCCTTCTTTTCCACCTGGGAGCCATCTCTCTTATCCAATGGCCTTTCTCTCCTATTTTAGGGGCCTTCTCGCTCATCATGGGTCCCATTTCCAATCTTGTGTCGTTCTCTTCCGAATTAGGTGCCTCCTGCCACGTCTCTGGATCATTCTTTTCTATCTCGGTGGAACCTTACCCGTTTGGGGCCTGCTTTTACGTCTCCGAAACCTCATCTCATATCCAATGGCTTCCTTTTCTGTCTTAGGGCCTCCTCTCATATTCTGGGGCCTCCTTTCCGGTGTTAGGGCCTCCTTTACAATCCTGGTTGCCTCCGTGCCATTTTTGACACTCTCTTGATTTCTGGGGACTCCTACCCTCTCCTAGGTGACTCCTTTTTTAAATTAGGGGCCTCCTCTCACGTCATGGAGGCCTCCTTATCTGTGTTTGGCGCCTCATTATCCTCTTAGCAGGGTGTTTTTGCGTCTTAGTCCTAGATCTTCTCTTCTAGGGTCCTTCTCTTCCAAAATATGGGCCGCATCTGGCTGGTCTCGATGGCCTTCTCTCATTCCTGCAGAGACCTTCTTACCCGTCTTGCGGCCCCTATTGCGTCCGGAGAAATCTCCCCTATCATGTCTTAATTTTATATTGTAGGGCATCCTCTTCCGTCTTGGGGGCCTCGTTTTCCCAATTAAGAATATCCTGCCACCCATCGGAAGCCTTTTCGTCTAACCTGGGTGGCTTCTTGCCCGTCTCGGTGGCATCCTTTCCGTCCTGAGGGCCTCCTTTTCGTGCTGGGAGCCTCCTTTTCGTCATGGTGCCTCCTTTTCGTCCTTGGGTGCATCCTTTTCGTTCTGGGGGCCTCCTTTTCGTCCTGGGGCCTCCTTTTAGTCCTGGGGCCCTCCTCCCAATCTCTGTTCTACGTCTTGGGGGGATTCCTTTGCGTCCTGGGGGCATCCTTTTCGTCCTGGGGGCCTCTTTTCGTCCTGGAGGCCACCTCATAATCTCTGTTCTACGTCTTAGGGGCCTCCTTTTCGTCCTGGGGACCTCATCCCAATCTCTGTTCTACGTCTTGGGGGCCTCCTATTCGTCCTTGGGTGCATCTTTTTCGTCCTGGGGGCCTCCTTTTCGTCCTGGGGGCCTCCTTTTCGTCCTGGGGGGCCTCCTCCCAATCTCTGTTCTACGTCTTGGGGCCTCCTTTTCGTCCTGGGGGGCCTCCTACCAATCTCTGTTCTACGTCTTGGGAGCCTCCTTTGTGTCCTGGGGGCATCCTTTTCGTCCTGAGGGCCTCCGTTTCGTCCTGGGGGCCACCTCCCAATCTCTGTTCTACGTCTTAGGGGCCTCCTTTTCATCATGAAGAACACCTCTCAATCTCTGTTTTACGTCTTAGGGGTCTCCTTTTCGTCCTTGGGGCCTCCTTTCGTCCTGGGAGCCTCCTTTTCGTCCTGGGGACCTCATCCCAATCTCTGTTCTACGTCTTGGGGGCCTCCTTTTCGTCCTTGGGTGCATCCTTCTCGTCCTTGGGGCCTCCTTTTCGTCCTGGGGGCCTCCTTTTCGTCCTGCGGTCCCTTTTTCGTCCTGGAGGCCTCCACCCAATCTCTGTTCTACGTCTTGTGGCCTCCTTTTCGTCCTGGGGACTCCTTTTCGTCCTGGGGGCCTCCTTTTCGTCCTGGGGGCCTCCTCCTAATCTCTGTTCTGCGCCTTGGGGCCTCCTTTTCGTCCTAGGGGCCTCCTCCTAATCTCTGTTCTGCGCCTTGGGGCCTCCTTTTCGTCATGGGGGCCTCCTTTTCGTCATGGGGCCTCCTTTTCGTCCTGGGGACCTCCTCCCAATCTCTGTTCTACGTCTCTTATGAGACCTGATTATATTTCCTGGGGGCCTCGTCAGTCTTGAGGCCTCATTGACAGCATGATCTTCTGTCCCGTCGGCCTCCTTGCTCACCTTTTTTGCTGTGCATTTGCGGATAGGGGCCTCCTCAAATTTCAAGGGGCGGGCAGTTTCACGGCAGGGGGGGGGGGCGATTGCCCCCGCTGCCCCTCCGGTGGTGACGCCCTTGCGTGCGAGAGATGTATTCTGCCGCCAAGTTAGGCTTCACTTCGACTCCGTAACTTAAAAGTAAGTTTCCGACTCTGGTAATTTGCGGATTCTCGAAAGCGACACCTTCCATGGCATCATATATATATATATAATTATTTTCAGGAATTGTTTTTAGAGAAACCATAAATACTTGCTTTCGTTTCGTTCGTATTGCTTAACGAACCAAGGATATACCTAAAAATACCGAACGAGGAAGAGTGCTTAGACCGATCCTGCTTTATCTAATATATATTGTCTTTTGTTGCGCCTATATTAGCGTACTCAAACATTGCAACGACGTTTAAAAGCCGATTCCGGTAAAAAGAACCCCTATGTATTTTAATCGCTTATATATGTGAACAGTGTATACAAGTAATATTAAATATGCTTTTAACCACGTACAACTATTTCTTTATCTAAATAATGTTTTTCATGGATGTCACTGTGTTAAATTGATTTGATGGGGGCAATTCATTTTCTTGATGGCACTTTTCTCCGGAGAGTGGCGCCATTGGCTAAAAAAAACTCGTTGCGCGGGGGTAGGGGCGGGGGTGCACTTGAGCGAGCTGGAAGGTCATTTCCATTGGGCCCAAATCAATGATTGGGCTAAACTAATGATTCGGGGGACCAGTTCTTAGCGCGTACAAAGTGACACTCTTGGCATTCTTTGCAGTCGGCCACCGCACATTTGCGCACCAATGGGGTCTGAAAGCTACGATTTGGCCACCAGGGCGGCGCTGTACGCAATGGTCACCCGACGAGGAGGCGTCGGCCATCTTTGGTGTGCATTTTGCGTGGGGTTGCCGGGAGTCGGTGTTGGCATGTGGCTTTTATTAGGGTTGCAAGTCATTTAGGCCAAGGATTTCGGAAATATTGTGTTGAAGAAAGGTTGTTCATGGGTTACAGTGTGCCAGGAACTCGCCAATTATCGGACTCTGGCCACTAGCTTGGGTAGAACATACGCGTCTGAGCTGGCAAGTGCTTTGCTATTGACTGCACGTTACGGTGGAAGCTACTAGGCGCAATTATGGACTTGAATAGTGATAGGGATTTTTATGGGAGTTTCACAACACCTCAACTTTCAAGCTTATTAAGGGAAAGGCATGCATCCACAAAGGGCAGGAAGGAAGAGCTGGTCCAGAGGTAAGAGATCTCTACCCACCTACTGTTAAAAATGCATGTGTTGGCTTTTGGTGAGATTTGAAAAAGGTTGGGAACCACCGCTCTAGTGGATGTGCAGGTTCCCTGAGAAGTTCCGGTATTCATTTAGCAGGCATCACACATTGGGTGGGGCTGAAACCTAACCCGGCCTGACCAAACCTGACCTAAAGCCTACCCTAAACCCCTTAATCTGTACGATAATTTTCCCAAGATGGGGCACAATTTCACAAGTGTCAGACCCCCCACCCAAGATTGGCACATGGAATACCTGTGGGTCACACCAGACATTGCTCCCCCCCCCCCCAAAAAAAAACCGGAACATGGAATACTAGCAGGCCTCATCAAACATCACTTTCCACCCTGCCTACTCCAGGAAGGACATTCTTGGCTGGTATCCTGGCACAGCATGGGCCCCCTCTCTATGAGGTCACCCCCCCCCCCTTGACAGCTTTCTGGATCCACTCCTGTGTACAGGACCCACAAGAGATGTGGGCCCCTGGGAGTCAGTGCCCCAAGCAGTGCAGGCTCCCTGAGAGGTGGGTGTGGGCCCCTAATGGGGCCCATATGAACAACTACCTTGGTAAGGTACCTAGCTCTAGGTGACCAGATACCCACTGCCCAACCTAACCTGCAATGCAATTTTGGTGAAATTAATTTGACTGAACATAACTTATGGGTGGAACTCAAATTATTAGTTTCAAATTAAGTAGGCTAACAATCCAATCTTAGCATGTTAGGTATTAGCCATGACAAATTCCTGGCTATGGATTGGGGGTGGGGGGGGGTGCAGATTGAGTCAATTTCTCACCCTTGGTGTGGATTGGTGCATATTTTCACTGTGGGCTGATGTGCCCCAGTGAACCTTGTGCCATACTTTACAGTCTGGACAATAGATAGGTACTTACCTTGGTACCTAATGTGCCTAGGTACCTTACCAGTGCTTTCCTAAATGGTTCCCACTCCGTCTTTTACAGAAAGGCAGTCAAACAATAGTTGTTTTTCAAATCAATTTTCTGCCTTCTTACCTTGCAGTCTGCTGGAAACCTGATAGATGGATCACGTTTATGGCAGCCGGGAACCGCACATACACCCATACTTCTGGCTTGCTTCTCCTAATTTCTAGCGCACTAATGGTAAATATTCCAGCAAACTAGACGTGTCTGAAGTACATTCAACATAATTAAATACGCGCAAACAACATACGCTGCTTACAAAATGTACAATAGGCTTTTTAAATATAAAGATTCTGCCCTCCCTAACCCACAAAACATAGCGCCTTAGGTTCGCCAAAGAAGGCTGGGTGACCATTGACTCTCAGCGCCATCTACATCTTTATCAACTTTCAGACCCCATTCGATCGGTTCGAAGCCATTATGAATCAAACGTCCTTGGTGCAGTAACGTATGGAATAAGGCATAGGTGGCGCCACAGGTCCAGTGTCCACTGAAGTCACTGGCGCCTGTACGCAGAGTGCGTGCAGTCCTCAACAATGCACGCTTGAGTGCGGAACTCGTCAGGTGCCGGAGTGCGCCACATTTTGTGCTAACGTTCGCGGAGTGGTAGAGTCGTGTTCAGCAACAACTGAAGTAAAAACGGCATGGACTGAGTGAAATTGAGTGCAATTTTCGTGTCAAGGAAAGGAAGCATCGCATAATTAGACACTTTAAAAATAGGCAGGTGAGTAGCAGGGGCAGATCCAGGAATTTTCATGCGGGCACGTATGGAGTTGCGTCATTTCATCACGGGGGCGACACTGCGAAAGTCCATGGATTGACACCTTCGGCTGAAAATTCGTTCATGTGGCGAGTACTCATGGGGTAGTGCATTCTGACATCTTAAAGAAGAACACATCTCGTTTATTTTTTAGATTCCTCGTCGATGCTTCATTTGACTGGCGCTGTGATATAGCGGTTAATGGATATAGCGAATGCCATGCAATTGCTGAGAAAGCGGATCATAAAACTATACTTTGCATTTACGCTGCAACCAAATGCAAATTAATTCCATTTCACCCGGGACGTAGCATACCGTGCTGGTAGGGTGTTCTCATTTCTGGTCAGGTGCGGATGCAGGGGGAAGGGGTACTGGGGGCATGTCCCCCTCCCTCATGGAAGGTGACGCCCCTCCGGCAGGGCAAGGCACCCGTCCGGGAAGGCTCGAGTGCACACTCCCTCCCCCTCGGATGTCAATCAGAGGCGCCTATCGGAGAAGAATAGGCGCCCCTCTAGTTATCTTCGCAGTTGCGCCCCTCCGAAGAAATGGCGCCCCTCCAGACAAGTGCCCATGATAATTCATGGATCCGCCTTTGTTTGCGATGCACGTAAAGGTACACTTTTTTCCTAGCGTTGAATTTTTAGGGGCAATCCATATATGGGCACTCCTGCGGTGTGCAGAAGAACGCCCCAGCCATTGCAGGGGCACCCTGCAGTCTGCAGAATGGCACCTCAACAGTTGTATGGGCACTCTGCAGTCTGCAGTGGGCACACCAGCAATTGTAGGGGTACCCCTGCAGTCTGGAGACCACAGCCAATGTATGGGTTACC
Organism: Ashinkailepas kermadecensis; assembly: GCA_034440615.1. Classification (NCBI taxonomy): domain Eukaryota; kingdom Metazoa; phylum Arthropoda; class Thecostraca; family Neolepadidae; genus Ashinkailepas; species Ashinkailepas kermadecensis. Next base: position 133,517 of record JAOTOM010003976.1, read on the forward strand.
CCTACAATCTGCAGAGGGACACTCCATGCATTCTGGAGAGAGAGGGTCATGTTCCAGCGACGGTTCTGTGCCCCCCCCCCTTCCCGCCGCCCCACCAACAGGTCAGACGGCGTGTCGCGGTGTCGCGATGTCAGCTGCAGGCGTCGTCGCAGGGTCGCACAGGCGGTCGCCGGGTGTCAGTGAGTGGCGCTATCACCGGATCGTGAAAGACGAGGTCTCGCCGCTCGGGGCTGCCGATCACCGCGCACCGCTGCACGGCGGCCAGTGCACGGCCAGCGGGGTGTCCAGTGGCAGGGTCGCGCGGTAATCTGCACGGTCATCCATGTGGTCGGCCGCGAGGTCAGTCCCCGGGTCAGTCGCAAGGTGGTGCGGTCTGAGCAGTTCCGAGTCTGCAGGGTAGATGACGCTCGTGCCGGTCAAAGATGGGAGGCCCTCGCTCGTGTCCGTTTTCATTATCAGCTGTGGCTGGGTGTTCCCGTTCTTGGATGCAGCATTGGTACCCAGATTTATGCGCATATGTTGAGTGTACAGCACGTGCACACCATTATAGTAGCAATGGCGGATCGACCGCTGCACTGGAGCTTTGTTTTACAGCATCCTGTTGGCTGGATGCCATCAGTGTTTTACTGTCCCTGAGTACTATTTCAGTTACGAGTGATAGTGGTAAATTACGGGTTTCGTGCCGGAGTGCTGAACTCCAGTGCAAAATATACTACTGTGACAGTCCCAACGGGGATAAAAATGATGCTTCATGGACGCAATGTGATGCGTGGTTTGAGAACATGCCATGTCACTAGATGGCTGCAGTACGCACAGAAATAAATGCAGAATGGCCTCAAGGATATAAACACCTTGTCATGTCGTTAGCAACTGAATGTTTTGATGCTACCCTTGTAAGCTTTTCACCCGTTGATGTACTTGGTACCAGCTTTGAGAAGCGTACTCCTTTACCCACCAATACACTCTGCGTTTTGGCAAACATTGCGCAGCTGTTGCATAGCTTTCAAGCAGAAGTGAAAGGTCTGTATTAATTTTTGGGTATTGCCCAAAGGCCCCAAGTTAAGGCCTCCATAGGACCTATGGGAAATTAACTATTAAGGGAAGAAGGGAAATAAGTGATGCTCTTTTACCTGTCAACCAATTCTTGCTTGGAGTACCGTGCTATTAGTTCGGTGTTATGATCAGAGGTGTCGGATGCTTGCACAGAACACCCATTCAGGTATATGGCATCGCTATTTATTCAAATATCCGCTTAATTCCCTTAGCTCCATTTTCGGTGACCACACGGTAACTTCTGCATGTCACAGCTTGTAATGCCACACAGAATGCTTGACGTCACATATGTAGCACCTAATGAGGCACATGCAGTGCAATTTTGTGGAGAATCTAAGCGGTCGTGGTGTTCGTCCTCCGGGGGTCCCATGTTAAAGCCTATGGGAAGCTAAGCATTAAGTGAAAAAGGGTATTCTGTGGCGCTCTTTTACCTGTCGACCAATTCTTGCTTCGGTTACCCTGTTGTTAGTTTTGATTGTGATCAGAGGTGAAGAAGTGAGATTAATTGACACCCTTTTATCGTTCATGGTATCCCCTGATGGCTTCTATCCAATATATGTTATCTATTGTATTGGTATATCATTCGTGTGATTGCCTACGTCATTGTACACTAATTAACAATTTGACCTCTGGAGGCCAGAAAATGTCATGCCCCATGAAACGCTATTGTGTGTGTGTGTCAAGAAGCCTATCCGGTGTCAATGTGCAAGGTTTGGTGGAAATAGAAGGGTTCGTCGATTTCTGCTCAATGTAAATATCGAACTACTGCCAACTTTATGCACTTTTCAAATATGGCTGACACCATTTCAGACCACATCCTTACACTGTGGAGCTGAATGCATGCAAGCGCATACTGCGGCCCATAAGATGACTGAACATGCAAATATATCCAAGCGACTCAGATGTCTTTAAGTAGCAACTTCAGCGGTGGTTTTCAGGGGCAACCGAGGAAAACATAGGTTACCCAAATTTGATAGTTCTGGAACTACATTTCTGGTGCAATTTTTGTCAAATAGGTATATTGACAAGACAGTCGTGAAAATAATTTGGTCGGAATAATAAACGAATTATGATGCGATGTGTCCCCTTAAATTAATTATTAGATTAAGCTTACCTGGCTTACCTGTATACTGGATTAGTTTTCCCTGTACGATAGATATATCAACTAACACTAGCTTAAAATCATAGGCCATAAAATCTGGAATATAGCGAGTTACATGTTAGATTTTGATTATGGATTGTAATGACAAATAACTGATATTTTCGGTGGAGAGCTGGTCTGCTCTATGAACTTAACCATGCACACACAAAAAAAAATGTTAACACGCTATTCGGTGTTTGTGCTCAGTCTCAAAACGAAACATTTAAGCTTGTTAGCTGACCCGTCCTTTCAAGTAGGCTGACGTGATTTTTAGCGTTCACTCACTCAGTAATTGGCGTTCGCTTACCGATGCTGATGTTTATATATCTTGTGATATCTTTTATTTACCTGATGCTAATGTTCATTTCCCCGATTGGATCATTCATATATCCCGTGCTAATGTTTCTTTACACGGCTTCTAGTTTTCCAACCCTGAATTTAGTGTATGGCTACTCGGGATTTTTGTTGAAAATAAACACATTGAGTGTATTACGACACAGTCTTAAAACGAATCGATGTTGTGTGTTTTTAACTCCATCCTTCAGACGTTCATGTCAGGGTAGAAGTACACCGACAAAAGTTACAAGAACTGGTTCGTAATCGAAAACCCCGCCATCATCCAAACAATTATTTACCACCGATCCAACAGGTGTCCAATGACAATGACAAACTAATATGAACAATATTTCACTCGGCATCACATTATATAAAGGTATACCTCGACGTGCATCGCAAATGAACACACCCAGGCAGCGCGACGACCAGACTTGTGCTCGACTCAAATTTTTTTAATCGGTTCACATTTGACTCATATATCTTGAGATCCGATTCAACTCATGATTCACAGCAGGTCAAAATTATTTGATTCGACTCAATTCAGACTCAGAGCTACTGAGATTCGATTCAACTCACGACTCAAACATAAATTTGAATCGATTCAGACCAGACTCAATGTTATCAGACTCATAAGCCATATGATTTTGTGTGCACTGCTCACACACTATTTATATATATATATATATATATATATATATATATATATATATATATATATATATCCAACAGATGTTTCGATGTTGGAGCCTCTTCGTTAGCGTGAATAAATACTGATTCCCTTCTTTAATTAGACAGATGAAGATGAGTTGACATCAAACTGTCTGTCAAATAAATTATTTTTGCTATAACTTTGTTTTCACCTCACACTATATATATATATATATATATATATATATATACATATATATATATATATATATATATATATAGATATATATATATATATATATATATATATATATATATATATATATATATATATATATATATATATATATATATATATATATATATATATATATATATATATATATATATATATATATATATATATATATATATATATATATATATATATATATATAGTGTGAGGTGAAAACAAAGTTATAGCAAAAATAATTTATTTGACAGACAGTTTGATGTCAACTCATCTTCATCTGTCTAATTAAAGAAGGGAATCAGTATTTATTCACGCTAACGAAGAGGCTCCAACATCGAAACATCTGTTGGATATATTATTTTTGCTATAACTTTGTTTTCACCTCACATTATTTATCTTTCATCATGCACTGAAATGGTTGATATATAGGATAAATATACAGATAAATAAACGTGCATGTGCATAAAGTAATTGACTCAAACAGATTAACGAGATGAATAGTTTTCATTGCATATGCAAAGCAATGAGTGCATAATACCTCAATCCACATCAGCATGATGCATACACAACCTGAATCATATACCTGACACACATCACCTAACTGCAACATGGCACCCAGGTTCTGCACCGCAATAGGTATCTGCACAGAATATGATTGCGTTGGTCTGTTGCCCCCACGAATTTTGTTTCGTAGCAGGCTTGAAGGTTTCCCTTCACCATTGGTTTACACCCAATTTTACCGACTTTCTCTACGCTATCTTGCATATTGTATGGCAATATAGGGTACTTTGACGTATTCTAATTGAAAGACCTATTCTTTAGCTTCATCAAAGGGTATCCTAAATGACCCAGTAATAATCGTCCTGCCCAACAATGTGCCATTTCCGGCAGGCTCACCATCAAGTGCCTCCAAAATAAACGGCTTGTTCCTGATATTGGTAGGCTCCCTCTACCATCTATTTTACATGTTCAAGTTGTCACCCTCGTTCAAGAGCGGAAGAAAGGACAGTCAAGGGGGCGCTAAGTGCTCCATAGCTTCTTCTCCCCATTGGCAGGAGAGTTTCAGTTGAGTTGCAAGTTTCAGGAGGGCATTCCTAGATCGCAATGGTGTTGTACATAAATGTTCAATTATGCATGTATCATCAACAATCCATGCAAGATTCACCAAGGAAGAATGCATCATGCCCTGGGTCTAGCTGGCCTGGAAAAACTGTTTTCAACAACTGCCGTATGTCAATGTAGGTAGGTAGGTACATGTTTGGAAAATAGGCTGATCCTAGAGTTTGGGGATCCTGAACATTATCCTTTCCAGAAAATTATGTTGTTTTTTTCATCTGGAAGTTGAAGTTCCTAAGCTATTAAATTTTAACAACGAACTGCTGTGATCAAGGAAAAGTGCTCAAAATTAACTGAAATGGGTGCAAGTTGAGTTACCATGCATAAGGTTTGAATACAAATATTCTCCATACTGGATGAGTACAAAATATTCCTCTCCAAACGCAATGCACAAATCCGACCTTGTCTATGCATGAGAATAAAATGTGTCGGAACAAATGCTCACTGGAAATAATGGGAAAAGATTATAACTCACCTGGTGAGCGGAATACAAATATATTTGCTAGGAAGCAAATTAAAGTGACCATTGCATATGATTTGAGAAAAGTTCTGCAACCAAATTTCTACCATATTTTTTTTTTAAACTTCGAATGACGTCATGCGGGCTTGAAGGAAAATTTTGATCTACCTTCTTGTAAAGGTAACTTGGGTTTGTTATTTGTCACACAAACCGACGCAATTTATTCAGTGCAAATGCCTGTTGCAAAAAAAGTGCATGGTCGTTTCAGTTCCCTATTATTTTTCACAATCACATCCCATTTCTGTGTTGTGTTTCTGGCACTATAATTGACTCATGCATGATACTGATTGTGAATACCAAGCTTAGCATTCATACTTTTTTTTGTAGTTATTGTTATCCGTTTTTTTTGTAAATAACTTAAGTACACCTCATTCTTTACTCACTGGCAGCTGATAAGTTGACAATTGTAATGCTAAGCATTAATAATTATACTGTGTTTTTACTCCCTACCTTGTGTCATGGCATACTATTTACAAAGATACATACTTTATATCATTTGTTCATAACTTGCATTTGAGTCGCAAGACTCATTGTGATTCAAATGACTCATTGTGATTCAAATGATTGACTCGTGATTCAACTCATTTAAAAAAAAGAAAGATGTGATTCAACTCGCGACTCAAGATATGTTTTTGGGAAAAGAATCGATTCAACTCACGACTCATCCAAAAACGATTGATTCATGAGTCGATTCTCGATTCAACTCGAGTCGAGCACAAGTCTGGCGACGACACACACCACCTGTGAAGCGTAATTAAATTGCATTTGGTTGAAGTGTTTTTGTAAAGCGTGTTTTTACGATCCGCTTTCTCAGCACCTCCGGTTCTTCATGGCATTAGCCATGTCCATAAACCGTTATGTCACGGCGCCAGCCGGATGAAGTGTCGACGAAGCATCTTCCAAACTAAACAAAAGATGTGTTCTGCATCATCACGTGAAAATGCACCACCGCATAAGCGCCGGGCACATGAAACAGCAACAGTGACTCCTCCAAATATGCGAAGTATATTTGTTCTGCTTGAACACGTCAGACACGCCACCACATGAGCGACGGTCAAACGAATCGCTGACAAGGCAACTTCCAAAAAATGAAATACGCTTATCTTCTGCTTTCACACGTCCGGTAGGTAAACGTGCAACACCGCTTCAGCATCCATCACCGGGCAGCATTTACTCGCATAGGTAACTATCTCATGCACCACTTTCACGACCTGGGCAGGCAGCTTCACACCATTGTCGATCTCAAGAACCGCTTTTTGAGGAAAAAAACATTTCAAACCTTTTGCCTTGCGACCATACCTGACATTGAACACAGAGTGGGCCATGATGTACCCCTTCACAGCCTCTACCCAGGGGTGTCGATTTGTGAAAAACATTGGGGGGGGGGACCGAAGTGTCAACGTACTAGAACCCCCCCCCCCCAGGGTAATCCTCCACTTTGACGAGAAAAAATCATATAACGTGCAAAACATATATGGGCAATGCATAAATTTCGTATGTTTCATGCGCAGCCCCGCCCCCACCCAAGCTACAAATTATTTTGCGGAGGAGTAAAGTAAAATTAAAGCCATTTAGACATCAGGGAGATGTCCCATCCTAGCCTCCGCCTTCACCACCTAAAATATCACACAAACTATCACGTAAAATTCCCTTAACAGAAATGTACACCTGCCTGCACCTTGATCGCAAACACTCGCTTTTATAGACAGACATGGATAACGGTTTGAAGGTAAATCCGACCAAAACTCAGCTTCTCACGTTCGGATCGCGTCAGAATCTTCGCAGTATTGCCCCGATACGAGTGTGCTTCAGGGACGCCGTGATAGATGAAAGTCATTCGTGTAGGAACCTTGGGGTGACATTTGATCGCCACATGTCGTGGGATTCCCATGTAGCTGTTGTGGTCCGCAAGTGCACTGGATTCCTTCTGGCCCTGAGCCATCTGCGTCACCATCTGCCAACCAGTACCCTCTTCACTATAGTCAATAGCCTAGTTATATCAAATATCCGCTACTGCATATCTGTTTATGGGAACGGGTCGGCAGCAAACATCCACAGACTAGACAAGATCATTAACTTCGCCACTAGAGTCGTGTGAGGTCTACGGAAATTTGATCATATTTCTGATGCCCGTAACGAGTTGGGTCTTCTCACCGCAGCTGATCTGCATCTATTTCACAGCTTTACTTTGCTCCACAAGATCATTCTGACGGGTAAGCCAACGCACATTGCCGGTCAAATCTCTGCAAACTCTACCCTGCGAAACCGTCATACGCGTGCAGACGACCACCTGCACCTGCTAGCCATACACAGAGAGGCGGGCCGCAGGAGATTTCTCTACTCGTCTGTCTTCCACTACAACAAACTCCCTACTGAAACAAAAACATTGAAGCTGTCTAACTTCAGGAAGCGTGTACGAGCTTATCTCCAAGAGCAACACTAGTCACACAAAAAAAAACTTACAAAATAGATTTGTGTACACCATGCACTCACATTTAGGCCATCGCTTTCATATCACTTCCACAAACTACTCGTTTACAGCTCGTGTTGCAAGCACGGTGTGTGTAGTGCAGAGAGTGATATGGGTATTGTATTATGTTGGTGTATGAATGTTTGTTGCGCATGTGTTCCCACTATTGACCACAAATCTATCCATTCTTTGTAAATATCTGTGAGTTATACCCAGACTGTCCATAATAGCCACTATGCGTGGAGGGCATGTATTGTGAAATAAAAAATAAATAAAAATAACGTACTCGCTTTAAAGGCGGCGCCAATGACCTTTACGGTCCGGCACGCCTTAAAAAAATGACTTCCCCGCCCCCCCCCCCCACCATGCGCAGGAAAATTGAAACATGCCTGATGCTACCAATTCTGCAATGAGGAACAAGCTGTGACGTCACCAAGGATTGAAGGCGAACTTTGGTGTACCTTTTAAGGTTTGCTTTGGAAGTCATGTGAGCCATAGCTGACCTCTAATAGCATCATTTCTGTTAAATTCAAACATTTCCCTGATATATCCCTGTTCCTGACCATGAACAAATTTAAAGACCTCGATGAGATCTCCTCTCAGCCTTCTATATCTAAGTGAAAACATATTCAATTTCTTCAATCTTTCCTCATATGCCAGGTTGCCTATAGCATTAACCATTGTTGTTGCCCTCTTTTGTACTCTCTCTAAAAGCCAACAATCTTTTTCATAACTAGGGACCAAGCTTGGACACAGTATTCCAAATGTGGCCTGCCATATGCACAGTAAAGCTTCCTGATGACTTCCTCACTTTTGTATATACATTCCTATTTATTTCCCCAAACATTCTTAGTGCCTTCTTCCTGGATTCTTTGGTCAGTTCTGATGCCCCCAATTTTGTGCTCAAAGTAACACCTAAGTCCTTCTCCTGCTGAGTCACTGATAGTACTTGGCCACCCATCAAGTATGGAGTCTTCATATGCTGCCTACCTACATGCATGATTTTGCACTTATCAAAATTAAATTTCATTTGCCATTTTTCGCACCACTTCACAAGCTCGTCTAAGTCTTTCTGCAGCATGTACCTAGGTGCCTAGGTACCAGGTAAATATCAAGCTGATAGTGTGATGAGTGGGCTGTTGAAGTTAATTATAGTTTGTATATCCACACTCTCAATGATAACTGTTTGTTGTTCACGGGACTGAATTGTATGCAAGTTTGACAATGACTGGACATTGAGAATGGAATGAATCCTGTTCAAGTTCCATATGCATGTGGTTTTGCCATTGGTGGTGTATGCAAACATCAGTATGACAATGCAATTGTTGTTTTGTGGCTGAGCATATTTTTTTTCAGACAATCTGGTTTAAAATGCATCTTCATCAGCTAATCTGAACATTTTATGATGTAAGCTGTCCTTCCACAGTGGAGGAAAATCCAGCTATTTTTTTTTTTTGCACCCCATTTTGAATTGTGTAGCAAAAGTTGGAGTCAGTCCAATATCTAACCCAAATCTTTTTTTTTCATTACAAAATGTGCTGGTTAACATCAACTACATTTTATCTGTACCTAGCATGGTGTTTTTCTTCTTTTTTCCTTCGACTTTTTTGTCAGCATAAAAATAGCATAGATTATTGGGGGCCCAAATTAACATTGGGGAGGGGGGGGCAAGATCAACATTGGTGAGGCCCTGGCCCCCACAAAAGGATACAAATCGACGCCCCTGCCTCTACCTCCTCGTCCACTGCCATGATGAAGGCTCCGTCCGCCACCAGCTGATAGCAGGCTCATTCCTTAATGATGCCTACGTTCCTTGCTGGTGGCTCAGTCATCGAAACTGTCCCCTTCCCGCCGAGGAGACGCTCCAGGGGAGTTAGTGCTTCAACTGAAGCGGAACAACACCAGCGTGAGTAATTCAGATGTACCCAAATTTTGTATGTCAGGGCTACTTTTCATGTTTGACCAGCTCACGCACCTGTGGGCTGTGCCGGTACGGGGGGGGGCGGGGGGTTGTCATCCCTAAGCTGTTTGTCAGCGGTAGCTCTAGAACGGTTCTCCGCATGGACGTGAAGTATGGTCCCGCTGTCTGGACTTCCTTGCCGATTCCAGGACAAAACAAAAAAACAAAAATCAAAACATAAAAAGTCGAATGGAGAATAGTCGAACGGGATAAAAGTCGAATGAATGAAGTCAACGTGAAAAAAGTCGAAAGGGCAAAAAGTCGAAGGAGAAAAGTCGAAGTGATAAAAGTCAAATTGAAAAAAGTCAAACGGGCTAAAATTCGAAATGATAAGTCGAATGAACGAAAAGACAAAAGGAACTTGTCTCGCTAATTGTCAGAAGCCATAGACACCATTTGTATGGGCTTCTGTACGTGGAAAAAAAATGTCAAGCAAATCCTCCCAACGAGTGAACAGACAAATTGTCACCACAGATAAACAGCAACGGACCACACAAAATGGGTCCACGGACCCTTTTCGATACGCCATTGGCAAGCACATCGATACCCGAAGACAACAGTATATGCAGGTCATCAATCACACCCCTAAGAATGACTGACCGTACAGCTTCACGCCAATCAATCACACCCCTAAGTACAGCTTCACGTACCGCGACAAAGTACAACATTTAAGAAAAGAACATGATCATTCTGCACGCTATCGGGGCATTCAGCAAGCAAAAATGGAAGGCCTCAATTTTGTGCTGCGTGGCAGCACTACCGAGAGGGTTCACTACCTCGAAATCGTCATAGGAAATGTAAATGCACAGACCATCTTGTTCTCTTGACTGGTAGACGCTACCATGAATTACGTCCGTGTACAGGCACCTGTTTTCGACAACGCTCTCGTCAAATGTGTGATTTTTCAGTTGAGGAAACTTGGCAATTTCCTTCAGCTGTTGAGTCGTCCCCAGCTCCCCACCACATAACCCATCTCTACCGAACGGACCGCGCGTCTCCGGCACATCCTCGGCACCGCAGTCGTCCCCAGCTCCCCACCACATAACCCACCTCTACCAGAGCGGTCGCGGGCCGTGCAGCAGAAGCCCGTACGCGCGACGTGGCGGGCAACTCGCCTGAGGACCACAGCGGCCTAATTCCCGTGGTACGCGCTCCCCTGACCACCGCGCGGCGGCGCTGCCAGAGGTTCCGCCGGCTCGGGGCGTGATGCGCTGGCAGAGGTACCGCCGGCTCGGAACGTGATGCACTGGCAGAGGTACCACGGGCTCGGGACTTGATGCACTGGCAGAGGTACCGCCGGCTCAGGACGTGATGCACTGGCAGAAGTACCGCCGGCTCGGGACGTGATGCGCTGGCAGAAGTACCGCCGGCTCGGAACGTGATGCACTGGCAGAGGTACCACCGGCTCGGGACGTGATGCACTGGCAGAAGTACCGCCGGCTCGAAACGTGATGCACTGGCAGATGTACCACCGGCTCGGATCGTGATGCACTGACAGAGGTACCGCCGGCTCGGAACGTGATGCACTGGCAGAGGTACCACCGGCTCGGGACGTGATGCACTGGCAGAAGTACCGCCGGCTCGAAACGTGATGCACTGGCAGATGTACCACCGGCTCGGGTCGTGATGCACTGACAGAGGTACCGCCGGCTCGGAACGTGATGCACTGGCAAAGGTATCGCCAGCTCGGGATGTGGTGCGGACGTGATGCGGACGTGATGCGGACGTGGCTGCCGCCACCGCCGCATCCCCGCCGATACTCCGAGCGTGCACGTCCTGCGTGCATAGACGTGCACGTCGATTGTCTGCAGATGCGGCGACAGGGTGATCTGCAGACGTGGCGACAGTACGACAGCCGGGTGGTCTGCAGACGCGGCGACAGCTCGAGGCCGTCTAATGTTGTGTCGTGCACACAGTTCGCGGACATGGGGAGGATTGGTGGCGAAGCTTTGTCGTGGAAGCGTCCGTAATGACGGCTTTTCTGGATAAAAAGTAGCGGCATCTCCGCCTCCTGCAGTTCGACTGGTGGGCTTCTCGGTACCTGCTTTCTGTCTTTTTTTTCCCGCGCATTCGCTTTGCCTGCTTTTCATCACGCATCCATAAGAAAACTAAGGACCTGAATTAATAATGTAAACACGTCCCAATTTCATGTGAGTAATATTAGACGTCCTCACATTATCTTACTTATGTCAAAACACTTCTTAGCTTTAATACAAAAAGCATCTGGTGTGGCTTTACTAAATCAAATCCCAAGCTAAACGGAGCTTGCCGTGTGTACCCTGAAGAAGCACATCGGACTGGGCCCAGTGGGTGCTCAGTCGCGGAGGCATCACGCCGAGAAAAAGAGGGGCTGCGCCGGCTGCCGGCAGCGGCATTTATTAAGACGACTGGTCAAGGGCATCAATGAGCACTACGCCCCAGCTCAGGAACTGGGGGCGGCGGACACACGATATTTGCAAGTAAATTCCTTGTATGCAACACCTGTATGACTGTTGCTAAAATTCCCCTAAATTCAGAAGGGTGACTACCACATTATCTGCACCGTTTCTACGGCAACGTGGGTGGGAGGTGTTCTTCAGAGATGTTCACGTCTCTCCGGAAACGCATCGCGCCCTACACCTCCAGCTCTAGCAGGTTGTCGGAAACAGTCAATCCTTGCACAATGGTCCGCCTGCTGACACACGGCGTGAGGAAGCGTGAGGTACCATACACCTCAAGCTCTGGCAAAGGGGGAGGGATCGGAAACAGCCGACCATCGCACAATGGTCCGCCTGCTGACACACGGCGTGAAGAAGCATGAGGTGCCTTGCACCTCCAGCTCTAGCAGGGGGTCAGAAATAGCCGACCCGCGCACAATGATCTGCCTGCTGACACACGGCGTGAGGAAGCATGAGGTACCATACACCTCAAGCTCTGGCAAAGGGGGAGGGGTCGGAAACAGCCGACCATCGCACAATGGTCCGCCTGCTGACACACGGCGTGAGGAAGCGTGAGGAACCCTACACCTCCAGCTCTAGCAGGAGGGTCGGACAGAGCCGGCCCGCGCACAATGGTGCGCCTGCTGACACGCGGCGTGCAGAGGTATTTACACGACGGTGCAGACGGTCCAAATCCACCAGGTCAAGGAGCGAGTGGGGAGGGGTGAGAGCCTGCAGTCCGATATTTGACTGTATGCTCATCGGTGATTATGGATTTACAGAGTCGGACTAGAGTCGGACTAGGTCAAGTGTCACCCGGTATGAGACTGAGCGAACGTTCGTCAATCTAACCTTGCAGTGCGGCTTATGCTGAAGTGAAATAAGACTTGCGAGCAAAATGTTTTCCATGATTTAAGCTCGCAGCATGTAAGTCGGCATGCATTCCTGAACTAGCCCCGCTTGGTGATAAGGACTGCCTCATGCTAACGAGCGCAGCATACCGTGTCCTGGACACTGCAGTGCACATTGCGCTATGCACTGTCAGATGCACCGCAGGCACGCCGGGCGGCAAGCGGTGCAGCAGACGGCACCGGCCGCCGGGCGAGGAGCGGTGCAGCAGACGGCACCGGCCGCCGGGCGAGGAGCGGTGCAGCAGACGGCACCGGCCGCCGGGCGAGGAGCGGTGCAGCAGACGGCACCGGCCGCCGCCGCCGAGCTCCCGCCTCATCCAACCACACCTGACCGGCCCGGTACAGCTCAGCTGACCACCGAGACGGCTGTCAGTGTTGGGGGGGGGGGGACCGGTACAGCTCAGCTGATCACTGAGACGACTGTCAGTGTGGGGGCCGAGACGGCTGTCAGTGTGGGGGCGGCCCGGTACAGCTCAGCTGAGACGGCTGTCAGTGTGGGGGCGGCGGCCAGGTACAGCTCAGCCGAGACGGCTGTCAGTGTGGGGCGGCCCGGTACAGCTCAGCTGAGATGGCTGTCAGTGTGGGGGGGCCGTACAGCTCAGCCGAGACGGCTGTCAGTGTGGGGGCGGCCCGGTACAGCTCAGCCGAGACGGCTGTCAGTGTGGGGGCGGCCCGGTACAGCTCAGCCGAGACGGCTGTCAGTGTGGGGGCGGCCCGGTACAGCTCAGCTGAGACGGCTGTCAGTGTGGGGGCGGCCCGGTACAGCTCAGCCGAGACGGCTGTCAGTGTGGGGACGGCCCGGTACAGCTCAGCTGAGACGGCTGTCAGTGTGGGGGCGGCCCGGTACAGCTCAGCTGAGACGGCTGTCAGTGTGGGGGCGGCCCGGTACAGCTCAGCCGAGACGGCTGTCAGTGTGGGGGCGGCCCGGTACAGCTCAGCCGAGACGGCTGTCAGTGTGGGGGCGGCCCGGTACACCCGCTCCACGGCTGCACCTGACCATCGCAAGACCGCCCGGCTGTTAGCCGGTGGTGACAGCCAAGTGCCGCTCGACGTCGGCTGAGACGCACACAGGCACCGGCGACACGACCCGTGGCCGCGGACGGTTGTCGCGCCTCGGCGCACGCAGCGGCCCACAATCCAGCGGCACCCAGCCTACACAGTGAACAGCCACAGACAGCCGCGGCACGTGCAGTGTATGTACAGCCACAGACAGCCGCGGCACGTGCAGTGTATGTACAGCCACAGACAGCCGCGGCACGTGCAGTGTATGTACAGCCACAGACAGCCGCGGCACGTGCAGTGTATGTACAGCCACAGTCAGCTGCGGCACGTGCAGTGTATGTACAGCCACAGACAGCCGCGGCACGTGCAGTGTATGTACAGCCACAGACAGCCGCGGCACGTGCAGTGTATGTACAGCCACAGTCAGCCGCGGCACGTGCAGTGTATGTACAGCCACAGACAGCCGCGGCACGTGCAGTGTATGTACAGCCACAGACAGCCGCGGCACGTGCAGTGTATGTACAGCCACAGACAGCCGCGGCACGTGCAGTGTATGTACAGCCACAGACAGCCGCGGCACGTGCAGTGTATGTACAGCCACAGTCAGCCGCGGCACGTGCAGTGTATGTACAGCCACAGTCAGCCGCGGCACGTGCAGTGTATGTACAGCCACAGTCAGCCGCGGCACGTGCAGTGTATGTACAGCCACAGACAGCCGCGGCACGTGCAGTGTATGTACAGCCACAGTCAGCCGCGGCACGTGCAGTGTATGTACAGCCACAGTCAGCTGCGGCACGTGCAGTGTATGTACAGCCACAGACAGCCACGGCACGTGCAGTGTATGTACAGCCACAGTCAGCCGCGGCACGTGCAGTGTATGTACAGCCACAGTCAGCCGCGGCACGTGCAGTGTATGTACAGCCACAGTCAGCTGCGGCACGTGCAGTGTATGTACAGCCACAGACAGCCGCGGCACGTGCAGTGTATGTACAGCCACAGACAGCCGCGGCACGTGCAGTGTATGTACAGCCACAGACAGCCGCGGCACGTGTAGTGTATGTACAGCCACAGTCAGCCGTGGCACGTGCAGTGTATGTACAGCCACAGTCAGCCGCGGCACGTGCAGTGTATGTACAGCCACAGACAGCCACGGCACTGCAGTGTATGTACAGCCACAGTCAGCCGCGGCACGTGCAGTGTATGTACAGCCACAGTCAGCTGCGGCACGTGCAGTGTATGTACAGCCACAGTCAGCTGCGGCACGTGCAGTGTATGTACAGCCACAGTCAGCCGCGGCACGTGCAGTGTATGTACAGCCACAGACAGCCACGGCACGTGCAGTGTATGTACAGCCACAGTCAGCCGCGGCACGTGCAGTGTATGTACAGCCACAGTCAGCCGCGGCACGTGCAGTGTATGTACAGCCACAGTCAGCCGCGGCACGTGCAGTGTATGTACAGCCACAGTCAGCCGCGGCACGTGCAGTGTATGTACAGCCACAGTCAGCTGCGGCACGTGCAGTGTATGTACAGCCACAGTCAGCCGCGGCACGTGCAGTGTATGTACAGCCACAGACAGCCACGGCACGTGCAGTGTATGTACAGCCACAGTCAGCCGCGGCACGTGCAGTGTATGTACAGCCACAGTCAGCCGCGGCACGTGCAGTGTATGTACAGCCACAGTCAGCCGCGGCACGTGCAGTGTATGTATAGCCACAGACAGCCGCGGCACGTGCGGCAGCAGCCACACCGGGTCCGCGTGACGTCACTACAACCGTCGGACAAAGGAATGGACAAGATCGTGTGACCTCGGCAGCGCCGGCCCGCCGGGAACGGCCACGTGATGGCGGCACGCTGGCGGCGGCCGTCCGGACGCCGGGTATCGCCGCCCGGCGATGTCCAGTTGCTCGAGTAGACGCAGACTCAGCGTCTGCGGGATCCCACGGCCTGATGACGTCAGTGCAACGGCGGCGAACAGGTGGCGAGAACGCGAGCACGACCCGGTGGACAGAGCTGAGACTGTTGTTATCTCTGTTTATCACCTCCCAGGACGGGCCGGGCCGACTGGAACTGATGTCCACTGAACTGCAGCGTACAAATCAACACCACCGCACACCTGCTCCAGTAGATCCGCTCCGCTCTCGATTGCACCAAGCAGTCGATGCTGGACATTCGATGTCAAGCGCCGCACCGCCGACACTGGCGAACTGGCTGGCTCTGATGGTGACTACGCTGCAAGTCTCGGAACGCTGAAAAGGCGAAACACACAATTCGAAAGCTTATGATGTGCTGATTACAAATATATATCTGTTTAATCAAAATATATCGATTGCCTTTTCTTCCAATGTACTTTTGTTTGATTTTGCAATTATTCAAATAATCAGATCGGCTGCTTAAGCCATGGTTATTCAGCTGTCGCATTTGGTATCAATGAACTCAAGCCGTAGGCCACAGTATTCAGTAGGTTGCACTGTCTTGGACTTCACGCAGTGGGTGCAGTAACTCATACAACCCTGATCCTCCATGTATTGGCATTATGTGCCGCATTGTACCACATATGCGCATGAAATCGGCCGTAACGACCCCTGGCCGAAAATGCACCGCATTCCTATCAGAGTGAGCATTGTTTGGAGCATGGGTACAGAGTTCTGGGAACAATCTCGGAGCGTGGGGCAAATATCACTTAGTCCTTTTTATGCAACGGCATAGGACTGATGCTCGGAGCGGTTTAACTAGTGGTTCACGCAGCCGAGCCCTCCCCTCCCCAAGATGAACGAATCTGAGGACGGTTTTCTGCAATTTTCTACATACAAGTTTTATTGGAACAACGTTGGGAGCATAGTGCACATCACTATTATCGTCTCATTTCGCATCCTCCTCCTCCTCCTCATCCTTATTTTCGTGCTGTTCTACATCCCATATTCTTCTCGGAATCTGATACGTTTGGTTCCGCCCAAACACAACTTCGCCACCCAAAACCATGTCTCGATGGTCCGCTGGTTCTGTTTTTGGCCATTGTTACAATGCGCCGAAGTTTGTGACCAGTTTTTACTTCTGCTTCGCCTCCACCCTGCCCCTACTCCAGAGCACGGGCATGCCCTTAGAGCATACCAAAGTCACACCCCCAATTCATGGTAGGAAAACAGCCCTGCTCTGGATTTTGTCATTTAGAACAGTGTGCTTTCCGGGGTGTTTTCTTCTCATTTTCTTAGTCACATATTAATCATGCTATTTTAAATGGCATTACGCCCTGTTTTGTATTACCCTGTGACAAAAATGTCAGAAACAAGAGGGAAATAACAAAACTGTCACAGAAATGCCGCCAATTATCCCTTCCAGGGTTGATTGCAATGAAAATTTCCCTCCGCACCCAATATTGCAAAACAAATCCAACCCTAGTCAAACCACATTTCCACCCTCGGCGCTGCGGTATCATTCTACAATGCGTGATTGTGTGTCACCAATATGCGAGGTCATACGTACAGAAAATGCGACGGTGCAGAAATGGCGGCTGCTGCAGCCAACCTTGGCGGAAAATGACACGTTTGTGTCGTTTCATCATCGTCTTTCGTTCTGTAGTGGCGCTCCCGTCGCTCCTCACAGATTCCGTTACAGTTGCCATACATGTCCCCGAACTGAGTTAACAAGCACGGTGACAGGACTGACTACCTGACAAAACGAGCCATTGTCAGCCTGCAAGGGGTCCTACACCAATCTGCCACACATCTCCTGGTGCAGCAATCAGTGTTTTTTTTATTTGTTTATATGTGTGCACGGTCACTTCGTGCAGTGGCCCAGGCTTTGCACGGTGTACTTGTGCACCTGTGAGTAAGGAATTGTGCATTCGTTGGTATTCGTTCTCCAACAGGTGACACGCAGACTGGTTCTCAAGCTTTCTGCCACCTGGCGTGGCCAGCGGTCAGTGACCGATGGTTGGCGGCCAACGGCCAACGGTCGGTGGTTGGATGCCAATGGTGGGTGGTTGGCGGCCAACGGCCAACGGTCGGTGGTTGGATGCCAATGGTGGGTGGTTGGCGGCCAACGGCCAACGGTCGGTGGTTGGCGTTTTTTTTTTAAATCGCAATTATTTCTTCAAGGACCTTTGCCATGTTTGAGTACGCTAATATTGTCGTTACAAAGGTAAATGCGAGTAGATAAAACAGGATCGGTGTACACCTTACCTAGTTCGGTACTTTTAGGTACGTTTCCGGTTCGTAAAAAAATACAACAAAAGCAAATATTTACTGCATGCCTACCTTCATTAGTTTGTAAAACTCCGTTTAATCCTTAAGAACACTAAAAATAAACATGCCGAAAGTAAATCTACTGCAGATAAAACCTTATTGGTGTAAATAGTTTATTTTTCTGTGTGCAGTATGAACTAAGCAGCATGAAATTGACCTTCATATACAGTAGCCCGTTCACGCGGTCACGCGTGGCTTACTTACCCATGACTTACCTTTAGCCCCACGACTGGAGGGAAAGCAGAACTAACATGAATTCGTCAATAGGCAGTGTCAACCTGTCTGCTGCAATCGGCTGGCTAAGTCCAGTGACAACTCAACGCTGTGAAAGTGTAAACAAGTCGACCCGAACATTTACCCCGCTTTGAGGCAGAGTAGGCTTGGGTGACTAGTCTGTTTGCATCCGAGAGCTTTGGCACATCTGACGTACAGGCGACAAAATTAGCACGAGCTCTGATGCTCCGCAAGAGAACTGCCGTACGGAGGGCGGGGAGGGTGTGCTTAGAGCGTGCCAAACCACAGAGGTCACTTACGACGCCTTAGAGCGTGTCATTTGCGATGCCCACACCTCTCGTGCCGCTGCCGCGTGTTAATATTAATTAGTAAAATGCGTTTTAGTTGGGTTGACCGGTCTAGATTAGTTTATCGATTCACGAAGGGCCAAAACTGCCCCTGAGCAAATGGTACCTTAGTTTTCTCGTCAGTTGTTCATACCTTTGTCGGTAGTAATTAATTATTATAGTGGTATAAAAAGAACAATACAATGTCAGTAAAACAGCCCAGTTGATGTTATGACCTGGCAGTCCAAGATTGACAGGTCAGCTGTTATGATGTAACTGCAGCAAGCAAAAACAAAATATTTGAAACAGCGAAGATCAAACAGCAAGCACAATCAAGCCTATGTGGCTTCATTGCAGCCTGACATTTTCTCGAGATCAATTTTTAGCATGAGGATATCTGCAATACCCACCTGACGCTGCAGAAATTCTCAGGGCACCATCTGTGATGGCTTGACCGATGTCGCAAATAAAAAACGTTCCCGCTACCACTGAGATAACACACAATGATTTATATTCATGTTTAGAACAATGGCGCGGACGCTGACGTTCAGCACATTGGACTACTGCTTGTTGGGCGGCACGCTGCTCTTCTCTCTGCTTATTGGAGCTTGGCACACTCTACGTAGCAAGCAATCAAACGAAGACCTGCTGCTGGGGAGCGGAGGCATGCGCCCGCTGCCCGTGGCCGTTTCTCTCACCGTCAGCTTTCTCTCTGCCATCCTCATACTTGGTAAGCTGGGGGTGGTGTATGTCCATATATAATGTGTGACAACTAGCGATGCAATCATTGTGCTGGACACTCATAATTCAATGAATTCGCGATGCATCCGATTCATTAGCCTTCACGTGATCTTCCACTTTATAGTTACAATTTCTAGCAAGCCGCAACACCAAGGACCTACTCACAGTCAAGGGCAAGTTTTCTTGCAGCTCAATATAAATATATAATAATTGCATTCCCATACCTACTTACTTCTCACAGAAACACCAGTTAATATGTAGTCAATGATCAATGCCAACACGGATGCTAGATACTACACAAAGAGGCGTGTGATAAGGTCTGGAAAATGTGCACAGGTACCACCGCAGAGACATACACCAATGGTGTTCAGTTCGTGGTGATTGTGGCACCAGTTCTGGCTGGAGCTGCGTTGGCCGGTGTTCTTTTTCTACCCATCCTCTACAGCTGCCAGATAACTTCTGTCTTCGAATACTTGGACTTAAGGTGAGAATGGGGCTTGAAATTACCATTCAGTCAGATTGATTTCTAATACTTGCACTAAAAGTAAGAATATTCGTTAGATTTTCATCTTGAGGGGTCATGGAATTTCTATCTTGAGGGTTTATGATAAGGCTTGTATTAAACCCTGACGTTTGTCATCAATCAGATGTAAATATTATGAAATAAAATACCGTAGGCCACGAAGTAATCCTCTCGCTGGTGTAACCCAAGTGTAACCCGGCTAGTATAGCCTGGCTAGTGTAATCCTAGTGTAACCCGCTAGTGTAATCCGGCTAGTGTAACCCGGCTAGTGTAACCCTAGTGTAACCCCGCTTGCCTGACGCACTCCGATGTGGTCTGACGTCAATGCCCAAATAGTTATCCTTCGTACCGCATCTGTAGTGGACATGACACTTGCAATGGATTGCTTTTCAGATTCCACAACCGTTTTCTGCGCACACTCTGTGTGCTGTTATACCTGCTCAAGACGTCACTGTATATGGGGATTTCGCTGTACGCGCCCAGCCTGGCGCTGAGTTCCACCACCACCTGGTCGCTGGCCGTCAGCATCGTCGCCTCTGCCTCCGTCGGCACACTGTACACAGCCTTCGTGAGTGCATAACTCGCCACTGAACTCCTGGAGTTGTGTAAAAATGGTTCTTGGTCCCCCTCTCTGATGGGGCAAAACTCTTCTCTGGCACGTTGATAGTACTAGGGACCTCGCGTTTGCGATAATTAAAACCCCGAGAGTAATCATTAAATGGCTCTGAGCTTTCATCTCAGTGCTCTGATCTCACATCTTGACAAGCACCTCCAAAGCCAGCACTTTTATTGTGCTATTAGTCAGCGACCATGAAGATCAGTCATTAGTGGCGCAGCGTGATATAGGCGTTGATACAATAGCTTTTCATCTCGTCAGACAGGTGCAACAACTTCTCTGTCGATCTCCATCTCAACAGACGTATCAGACATACCTCCAGTGGTGAGCCAGGGCGGCTGGCCAGCCCGGCCAAGCCGCTAGGCGGCGGCGAGCCGTCCGAGGGGCGACCGCCCGTGACGACCGTTCGTCCAAGAGAGTGAGGGCGTCCCCTCGCGGCTCCGTCACTAAGTAACCTCAGGCAACGCCCGTACCACGTGACCAGCCCGCAAATACGTCATAGACACCTTGTAGTGAAGGTTTTTCTGTCCCCTCTGCTTATGGGGTAAACCTTCATTTTCGGCTCGTAAATAGTCTAGGGTACCTCAGCGTTTGCGATATTTAAGAACCCCGGTTATAAATTCAATGGTTCGAATCCTTCATCTCCGAGCTCTGATCTCACATCACACACCTCCAAAGCCAGCACTTCTATATTGTGCGAATTAGTCAACAGACAAATGGCCACGAAGATCAGACCTTAATGCGCAGCGTGATATAGCGTTAACAATGTAGCTTCATTTTGACACAGGTGCAACTATTTCTATCAGAGAACTACATCTCAACAGACGCAGCGACTCTCAGGCAGAGTCCCGACGTACCTCTGTGGGGCCAGGGCTGGCCAGGCGGCGGCGAGCCGCCTGAGGGGCGACCGCCCCCGACGACCGTTCGTCCAAGATAGCCCTCCTGCCTCGCGGTACCGTCGCTAGATACTCGCAGACAACGACACGTCACTGGTCACGTGACCAACCCGTACACGTCACATGACTGCCTGCATGGCCAGGACGTCGGCACAGGCTAGAACCCTGTGAACTATACACCAAGCGGGTGTGCTGTTCTCTCTGACATCAGACATATGTCAGCTCAGAGTCAGATATCTGAGCCGCCTCTGATGACATCCAGAGACTGGCCTCTAGAGAGCACAATGGCTCTCTCTCTGAACCCCGTGCACTGTACTGCAGACGGGCGCGACATCGCTCTGAGATATCAGAGACAGGCTCTGATCTCAGCACAACGGTCCCTCCGTGGGAAACGGTGCTGTCTCAACACTTTCGTCCAGGCCCGCGTCGGCCTGGCGTCGCCCACGTGAGCTGTCAGCATTTCACCGGACGCTGGTGAACCATAACAGCGTCTGACTGGCAGAGGCGCGGTACTGCAGCCTCTGGTCTAGCGACACGGCGCCCGACACTCTAACGACACACGACGTTCAATTCACTGCAGCCCATTGACAGCTGGCATAGACATCATAGACACGCCTGTCCATAGGGTTCCCATAATATAATAACTTGGCCTACATCACCCACTGACGATCACATCACCCACTGACGACCGCGGCGCGGCGCGCGCCGGGGAGGGGATGCAGCGGTGGCGGGCGGGCTCGCCGCTCAGATATGGGGAGGGGTTCGAGGTCACCTTTGCTGCGACGGCGGGGCGGTGGGGTGTCAGCCGGAAGGAGGGAGGGGGTCAGGGCAATGTCCACTGACCGGCTCTCGACTGGATCGGTGACTTCACTCGTCAGCGTCTAGTTAGGCGGGCGACAGGTATGTGCCTGGAAATTTGACAGTGGGTGTAGGTGGCTGAATGGCTGGGATTTAGATGCCCCAAAACCTAACTTTGTTACAACCTGGTCTGCGCGCGCATTGCCAGTGGCCATGAACTCTCTAGAACAAAGGCTCGCTCTGCATATGGGCGCGCTGTCTCTCTGACATCAGACATCAGAGACACCTCTGATCTCAGCATGAGGTCCCTCCGTGAGAAACGGCGCTGTCTCAGCACCTTCGGCTGCCTCGCTCGGCCTGGCGCTGCACACGTGAGCTGTCTCTGCATTTCACCGGACGCTGATAAACCACAACAGCGTCTGACTGGCAGAGGCGCGGTACTGCAGCCTCTGGTCTGGCGACACGGCGCCCGACACTCTAACGACACACGACGTTCAATTCACCGCAGCCCACTGACAGCTGGCATAGACATCATAGACACGCCTGTCCATAGGGTTCCCATAATATAATCACTTGTCCTACATCACCCACTGACGATCACATCACCCACTGGCATTCACCATCTGACGACGGCGGCGGGGCGCGCCGGAGAGGGGAGAGGTTTGGTATCGGCTGCACGGTATCGAGGTCACCGCTCTGGCGGCCGGGACGACTGCCGGAGAGGGGAGGGGAAGGGGCAAGGTCCATTGAACGGCTCCAACTGGAGCGGTGACTTCACTTGTCAGCATCTAGATAGGCGGGCGACAGGTACGTGCCGGAAACTTGTCGCTCCAGGAATGGTGGGGGTATGGGGCTGAATTTATCGGATTAAAATGCACCGAAAACCAACTTTGCTACAGTTGTGAGCTGCCGCCGGACTCCACCAGCCCCGCAGAGCGTACAGCCAGCCACTACTCGATGCCAGGGCCCCAGCTGAAAGGCAATATCGTGAGGGTTCAACAGCGCTAAGGCTGATAAAGTCAAACACAATGGAGCACTCGCCAATATGGTACATACCATGTCAAAATCTACAACTGTTGGAGAGTCTCAACCGACCATGTGGGGCATCCCTGTGTGATGGGAAGGCGCAAGCGACTTTCCTCTGCACTTTGCAGAGGCAAGCACTCTGCACTTGCACTCTGACTTGCCACCTGTCATCATGCTTCTAAGATTGCAATGCTTTATTTTCAGGGAGGTATAAAGGCTGTTGTCTGGGCGGATGTCCTTCAAGCCGTCATCATGATCTCAGGCATGCTGGCTCTCATAGTTCAAGGTGCCATCAACGTCGGAGGATTCACCAACATCTTCGCCATCAGCGCAGAGCATGGGCGAATGAAGTTGTTTGACTTCACACTGGACCCATGGCAGAGGTATTGGCGACACAAAGACCGATCTCAGAATCAAATAGCCTCGTCGTGCTGGAATAACGCAGTGTTGTTCCACATCCGATTTATCTGCAGGTCATCCCGCTCCATTCCGTAATTGCCGGTGTCTGTTACCTTCATCACCGTATACCATATGCGTCCTTTATGCATGTGCCATAAATAAAAGTCATAAAGTCATAAAGTATTAAGGCTTAATAAGAGCCACAGGGGCCCATCTGGGTTAAGCCTATCTAGAAAAGGTACTAGAAATGTACATACTCTCACCCCAATCAATCCCTTATCCCAAGTTCCTAGGAAGCTATATACCCCAGCCTATCTAGCGCCACTCACTTGCTACCGCATAACACCCTCAACAATCACAAGCTCCTCCCATCATACCCATCGTGCCACCATAGACAATCTCATCAGCATCTCATCCCGAAGGAAGGTGCCGAATCCACTGCTAGGCACACCCCACACAAATTCATAAAGCGTTCAGACTTAATAAGAGACTCACTTGCTATTGCGTAATACACTCAACAATTACAAACTCCTCCAATCATACCCATTGTGCTACCATAGACAATCTCATCAGTATCACATCCCGAAGGAAGGTGCTGAATCCACTGCTAGGTACACCCTACATAAAGTTATAAAGCGTTTATACTTAATAAGAGACTCACTTGCTATTGCATAACACACTCAACAATTACAAACTCCTCCCAACTCCCATCTCCTCCCTGTCGATCAACCCTCCCTGGAATACAGAAAAACAAGCCCCCTATTCTTATAATGATTGTCTATGCCGTTTTTAAAGATGTTCAGTGTGTTGCTACTGACAATGGTTCCTGGCAGCTGGTTCCAGTGTTCTACTACCCTGTTGGTGAAGAAAGACTGTCTTAACCTTGTCCTGCTGTGATTAACTTTAATTTTGAATTGATGACCTCTAATTGCATCATTTCTGTTAAATTCAAACATTTCCCTGAGATATCCCGGTTCCTAACCATGAACAAATTTAAAAACCTCGATGAGATCTCCTCTCAGCCTTCTATATCTAAGTGAAAACATATTCAATTTCTTCAATCTTTCCTCATATGCCAGGTTGCCTATACCATTAACCATTTTTGTTGCCCTTTTTTGTACTCTCTCTAAAAGCCAACAATCTTTCTCATAACTAGGGGACCAAGCTTGGACACAGTATTCCAAATGTGGCCTGACATATGCACAGTAAAGCTTCCTGATGACCTCCTCACTTTTGTATGACACATTCCTCTGTATTGCCCCAAGCATTCTTAGTGCCTTCTTCCTGGCTTCTTTGGTCTGTTCCGATGCCCCCAATTTGTTGTGCCATATACCATATGCGTCGTTTATACCATATACATTATATACGCCCTTTTCCTTTGGATGATTGAGATGAACGAGCATCACGATCGACATAACTTAAAGATTGATGTCAGCGTTCCTTATGTGTAAAAATCATAGCACCAAAGGTGGGAAAAATCAGCCCAGTAATGTTGAACAGGTAGAGACTAAAGATATTTGCTAATGGAAATAAATGGGACCAGTCTTGCTGGTGAACTTAGGAAGGAAATTGCTGGAAATTGCCAACTAGAATACAAAGTTCGAAACAAAATCAATAGCAATGTTCAGAGGTGAGGCGAAGAACGTTTTTATTACATTTGTATGTCCTCTATACTGGATTTGAGAGCGTGCGCTTGTGCCCAGCACTCTACACTAATTTAGACAAAAACTTTGTAGTCGTTCGGTAAACTTCAATCATGAGGGGAAATTCCAAGTAAAAGTGTTCTCTGTCCCACGGATGTTTTCGTGAATTAGGCGAATGGAACAGGTTCCATTCCGAACAGATATCCATTGGGTACATGAGGTGAACGAAACCACCATACAAAATGGGTACTACTCTATGATAAACTAGCAATCAAATAAGACAATCAAATTTTGTTGCAATTTTTCGAAGTTGAGGTGCAGCGGATCCAAATTATGCATACGACTGCAAATATATTTATCGATATCAACACAATGCTGTTTTTTTGTCCAAGAGTAATGATTGAAATGTCTCATGCAGTTGCCGTGCCAACACTGTCGTTTTTTAACGAAAAAAAATGATTTTCGGTTTACTTGAAGCCTTAATACAACCAATGCATACTGTATTCAGCGCAATGAATTGCATTAGGTGATTTCGGTTGGTCTGCATTACTAAGTATAGATAGTAAATATATATATATATATATATATATATATATATATATATATATATATATATATATATATATATATATATATATATATATCTATATATATATGAGGACACTTTTTCAGTAAAACCAGACTTGACTTCCCTTAATATAACGAAAACTTCAAGTGTTGGCTCCAGTGCAGTCGCAAAAAAACAGAGGGTCAAAAATGAATTCCCCTTCTTAGCCGTCTGTGGCTAAAAGCATTGACTCGGCAATGTTTCACTTAGAAAAATGTGCATGAAACGATCACAAAAACATAGCAAACGGAATGCTAACAATACTGAATATTGAACACCGCAATACAGCTAGCTACCACCGAACTCCTGTCGCTGCAAATCGACGGATTCTAGCAGTGGCAGAGGGTTCAGTGTGACTACGCCACTGTCAGAGCAGTCAGTGACGCCTAGGAGCATCGTCGGGTGTGGTGTGCCAGCGATATGGATCAGCGGATTTGGAGTTCGTCACAGTTAATCACAGCGGCCAACACGGATTGCGCTGTGGGAGCGTGACAGGCAGTCGGTGCCGATATTATCAACGCTTGGGATACATTGTCGGCAGTGGCATATTCCAATGGCAAAGACAGGTGGCGCTCCTGTCTGTCGCACTTGGCCGAATGGTAGCCGTGAAAGCCAGCAGTTAGTGGCTTATGGTTGGCAAAAGGAATACATGATATATTTGTTTATAATATTTCAAAAATTGAGTGCCGCCGAGTAAATACCGAGGAGCTCCTTATCGTGTGCTGAGTGGTTATGTCGTGGACACCACTCGGCTTCTTTGAGAAGAAGTGACGGGTACTGACCGGCCCCTCATCACCCGACACAGAGCGGCACCAGAAGAAGCAACGGGCACTGACCGGCCCTCTATCACCCGACACAGAGCGGCACCTGAAGAAGCGACGGGCACTGACCGGCCCTCTATCACCCGACACAGAGCGGCACCTGAAGAAGCGACGGGCACTGACCGGCCCTCTGTCACCTAACACAGAGCGGCACCAGCAGCGACGGACACTGACCGGCCCTCCATCGCATGATACAGAGCGGCACCAGCAGCGACGGACACTGACCGGCCCTCCATCGCATGATACAGAGCGGCACCAGCAGCGACGGACACTGACCGGCCCTCCATCGCATGATACAGAGCGGCACCAGCAGCGACGGACACTGACCGGCCCTCCATCGCATGATACAGAGCGGCACCAGCAGCGACGGACACTGACCGGCCCTCTCCATCACCTGACACAGAGCGGCACCTGAAGAAGCGACGGACACTGACCGGCCCTCCATCACCTGACACAGAGCGGCACCTGAAGAAGCGACGGACACTGACCGGCCCTCCATCACCTGACACAGAGCGGCACCTGAAGAAGCGACGGACACTGACCGGCCCTCTCCATCACCTGACACAGAGCGGCACCTGAAGAAGCGACGGGCACTGACCGGCCCTCTCCATCACCTGACACAGAGCGGCACCTGAAGAAGCGACGGGCACTGACCGGCCCTCTCCATCACCTGACACAGAGCGGCACCTGAAGAAGCGACGGACACTGGCCGGCCCTCCATCACTTGACACAGAGCGGCACCTGAAGAAGCGACGGACACTGACCGGCCCTCTCCATCACCTGACACAGAGCGGCACCTGAAGAAGCGACGGACACTGACCGGCCCTCTCCATCACCTGACACAGAGCGGCACCTGAAGAAGCGACGGACACTGACCGGCCTTCTATCGCCCGATGCTGAGCGGCACCAGCAGCGACCTGCCAACAGTTGATCGCCAGGTGCCAGAGAGGAAGATACAAGGGACCACAGGTGACATGTGATCCACCATGGAGTTGCGGCAGCCATCTGACTGGAATAAGGCGTCTGTCCAGAACACGCTCGAGTGCAATCCCCCCCCCCCCTTACATCTTTCAGTCGGAGGCGCCTCTCTGGGTAGAAAGAAAAGTCTCCCCTCAAGGGACACAAGAGTGCTTTGAAATGTTTCACTTTGAAATGTTTCACTCAGTGGCGCCCCTTCACACGAGCCCCTCCAACAAATTCATTAATCCGTCCCTGCCAAGCGGTATGAGTTGCAGGCGAACAGTGGGTGGCGGGGTATTACGCGTTTTCCAGCTTCACCTTTGCCTTCTGAAACGCCCTGCTGCTGGCATCATCCAATGGCAACTGTTTGTCCTTCGGGTATAATTGTATTACTCGGTCGGGAAAATCTACATCGGTATAATGCGTGTCCAACCACCGGCAAAAGCCTATCATTCCGAGGATATGGCGGGGGGAATCGGAGTCAGCAGATAATGTCATACCCGATATTGCCGACACCTTGCGGGGAGCTGGTCCGATGCCGTCAGCAGGCTGTGACATGCCAGAGACTACAGACACCTTGGAAGGAGCCGGTCCGATGCCGTCAGCAGGTTGTGACATGCCAGAGACTACGGACACCTTGGTAGGAGCCGGTCGGATGCCGTCAGCAGGCTGTGACATGCCAGAGTCTGCGGATACCTTGGTAGGAACCGGTCCGATGACGTTGGCGATCACGTGGTGACCCAAGAAATCAATCTCGGATGATTGAACACACGGTTGTCAAGGGATACACGTGAGCGACGGGTGTTCAAGCCTTTCAACACTGAGTAGAAATATCGCATGTGAGGTTCCTCATCTGGAGACTCGTCCAGTATGTCGGCGAGACAGATGAACACACATCTGGCATGTGAGGTTCCTCATCTGGAGACGCGTCCAGTATGTCGGCGAGACAGACGAGCACACATCTGGCATGTGAGGTTCCTCATCTGGAGACGCGGACAGTATGTCGACGAGACAGACTAATACACATCCGGCATTTGAGGTTCCTCATCTGGAGAGGCAGCCAGTATGTCGGCGAGGCAGACGAACACACAGTCCCGCTGACTGAACAGGCTGTCCATTAACCGTTGAAAACTGTCTACACTGTTATACAATCCCATGTGCATGAAAAGCCACTTAAATTCCCAAACGGGTGTGTTAACTGCAGTTTTCTGTTCATCCACAGGGCCCATGGGAATATCATTATATGCACACAGCAGGTGAATCTTAGCAAATTGTCTTCCCACGAAGACAAGCTGTGAAACTTTGCATGTGTGGAGGCGGGTACCTGTCATGTTTCGTTGTGAAATTCAGAGAACGATAATCGCTTGCGACTCTGAAATCACCTGAGCTTTTCTTAGGCACCATGTGGAGGGGTGAGGCCCACGGAGATTTCGAAGGGCGAGCGATGCCTGCCTGGAGCAAACCTGCAGATGCGTCCTTAGCTGCTCGAACGTTGTCAGTGGGCAGAGGCTGCGGACTGCTGGAGGCTGGCGGGCCGCTGCCAGTATCGATGCTATGTACATTCGGAACGGTATTGTTTTCAACCCCCGTTTATCTGCTCAGCATTGGCAATGGAGGGATGCTGGCAGAATAACGATTGAATCGGCGCTGTAAATGGTGAAAGTGTACTATGGGCCCAGCGCGTGGATGACACGTTACCGTCACGCGACTCGGTCATGACGTTTCTGAGTCGATTGGAGTTTGAGCGCCGCAATCTACCATCAGGCTCAAAGCTGTCACAAAAATAATTACCCAATATACGTTTCTGAGCATCTGACACCACAAAAGTCCACGGAATGTTTCGATGCAGGGAGGGTACGGTTAAGTCCAGTTAAATTTCACCATAGACGCGGACGGCCTGCCCAGTGCAACATGGCAGCATATGCCTCCACTGCAGAAGGTGGCGATCAGTGACTGTATCTCGCGGCTATAGCAAGATACTTCCACCGCTTTCCACGATGAAGTCTAGCTTTATGGTTCCTGCCTGAGCTGAAATTTCCAGATGTAACTGGCTATGCACAGCATCAACAGACTGCCCGTCTCGTTTTCCGCCTGAAGGATGGGTGAGCTTCCTCGTGAGACTTTTGGCCTTGCTTTGCCAGCGACTCAAGGAGTTTCGTAACACAAGCGGGCTTTGCATACCTTATGCCGCTGACTCTCAGACAGGTTGAAGTGGTTTGGCAATCAGACATCCTTGAGGCTGGAGCCTGTGAGCTGGGGACTCTGTGCCTGGGGCAGCACCGTGTGCACAGAAGTGATGAACATGACGAGAAGCAGCTGCCGTGGGTGATTGCATAGATGGCGTAAGTTGGTCGGTCAGTTACCTAGTTTACTGATGGTCAACTCCCCCTGGGTTGGCAGGATAGGGATTATGGCAGGCGGAACCCCAGTATAGTAGTGAATATAGCCCCAAAACGGTTACGGAAGCCCACGAAATAAGACGAGTCCTCTAAGACGATGCAGTAGGTCCCTAATATAAAAAGGAGGCCCTGGAGGTCAAGGGGAGGCCCATGAGACGTCAGGGGAGATCCCAAGAAGAGGAAGAGGGCCCAGGAAGCGAGAAGAGGCTCTTACGAAAGTACAAAATATATATAATTTGGAAGAGGTGTCCTCGAAAAGTGACCCCAGGAAGTGAGAGAGGATTCTAAGACCGCATAAATGGCCTCCAGGATGTAAGAGGAGGCCTCCGAGACGGGTAAGGAGATTCCATGCAATAAGAGGAGGCGCCTGACACAAGGCCCTGAAAAAGAGGACCATATTGGGGACATGCCAGGTTTCATTTTCAAAGAAGGCTCCTAATTTCACCAAGGGGGTTCCAGCATGAGACAATGCAAAGGGGTTCAAAACGGGTCATGGTGATGTGGACAAATGGACCGTTTCAGGTGAGGTCGACCAAGCGGTGACCCGTAAAGTGGCGTAGCCAAGCGAAGGGCGAAGCAGTAGCCTCCTGTCCCTCCTGGAGGGCCTAAGGGGCCCGCCAGGTACCCAGGTACCTGGTGGTACCTTGGTAACCGCAAAGGTAACCGCAGAGGCCCCTCAAGACGAAGGAATAGGAGTCCGCTGGGTCGACAGGAAGGTTCCATGGACGACCAAAGAGGCCCGGGCTGACGGATATAGCCCCGAGCCAACATAAGGGCCCTGACCTGACGGAACCGCGATCGGAAAGCGGCGCCCTCCGCAATGGTCAACGGTGGTGCGGCGCCCCCTCTGCACCACCTCCGCACAGAGGCAACTCTTCCACCTGTGTTAGGATGGTCAGCGGTCAGTGGTAGCAACAGTAGCAGGTCAGTCATTTACCTCGATTGCCCTTTGGTGACAGTTTCTCGCCAAAAAAAAGTTTTTTTTTCGGGGACCTGAATTAGCTCGCGCCAGGAAGAATACTTTGCAAAGCTACCCATGTGTAGCCTACATCCAAAATTAATCTTGGTCAATCATATATGGTGCTTTCGATGACATTCTGGGCTGATGATGACACGTCGAAGGGTGGGATTTCGACTGCGCGAAGTGGAATTTCCATTACCTGCGCGAAAAGTTAATGGAATCTAGGCTGCAATTCTGCATCACGTTACCGCCACATTTACATTTTCACTGTCCTTTCATTTCAGACACAATTTCTGGAACATATTCTTTGGTGCATTATTCTATGGTGTCACTCTCATTGGTACAGATCAAACGAGTGTACAGCGCTACAGGAGTCTTCCTACGTTGCAAGCCGCCAGAGGGTAAGTCATGAATTCTGGAAGAAATACATCACGCCAACTAGAAGTAGAATGGCATAGTCCATAATATATTGTTCATAGCCTACAGTGTTATCCCTATTCTGCATAGCTTGCAGTGTTATCCCTCTGCTACAGTTGTAGTGCACCTTACAGTGTTTTCCCTCTTCTACAGTGGTGGTGTATCTTACAGTGTTATCCTTCTTCCACACAGCTTACAGTGTTATCCCTCTTCTATAGTGGTGGTGGATTTCGCAGTGTTATCCTTCTTCTACATAGCTTGCAGTGTTATTCCTCTTCTACATAGTTTACAGTGTTATCCCTCTTCTACAGTGGTGGCGCATCCGGATTTAAAGGAGCACAGGCTATATTTGAAGTCGCTTCTCCAAGACACCAAAACTTGGGAACTTTGCTTAATTAGCATTGGCCATGAGTCTTAGAGAGGCTTTTTCAGAAGTCTGTCGTTTATCAATTATGTTGTGTTATTGCGCGTAAAGAAAATATACGACCTTCAATATACCAGGAGGTGCTGAGTTGACATCAAAAGTAACGATAAATGTTATACTTTATTACTTTATACTTTGAGTAATAAAGTATAACCTTTATCGTTACTTTTGATGTCAACTCAGCACCTCCTGGTATATTGAAGGTCGTATATTTTCTTTACACGCAATGTCTAAAACCCAGGAACATCTAAGAGCCATTCTTCGTTGTATTAAACTATGTTGTGTTATGTGTAACATATCAATTATGTTCTAGATGTCCTTGCGCGTTCAAGGACAAGCTGTGCGAAACGGTTTATCTAAAATAAAAATGGGTGGGTATCAAATTTTCCCCGCAACTACGAGTACGAAAAATCCTGGGCACTGTGTGTGTGTTAAGTGATACATAGCCACGAGCAGTGTTAGAACTTTGTGTACTTTTGGTGTTGTCAATGCAACACCAATTATTTCTTAATTTAACATTTGGCATATGGTGATGCATGGAAAGAACACTCAAAATTCGGTTTAGCAACACCAATACTTTTGGGAAGTATCCATCTACGGCCACGCGTTAATAAACGAATGTCTGCCTCCTTGCCGACCGTTGACGGCCTTCTATTTCAGTGCATGTTTCTTGAGCGCCACTTTGAACGCCTTCTTCCAAATAGTAGCCACTCTCGGAGCACTGGCTATTTTTGCTACCTACGCTGACTGCGACCCACTGAAGATGAAGGCTATTGAGAGACATGACCAGGTAAGACACCATTTGTGAAGTGGTAGTAGCGAAAGATTTTCCTTGCAGGAATGTGCTACGGCTATTCTGGGGTTCACCAATGATCTCTGCAAGTGAAGGGAAGTAGCACGGATGTATTTTCAAAGACCAAAGAAAACCGTGGGGAAACTTCATGGAATAAAAGTCGCACTGTTAATTCACGAGGGACTGCACAGCAATTCATACGCTTCAATCCTGTGGTACATACCACCTAGAGGCCTACAAGCACGCTTGATATAAATTATATTTATATAACTTCAGCATTATTACATAACATGTTTGATAATCGCCCTTGCGGGAACAGTTGTAGGTGGAATGATCGTCCATCTTCCCTTAGATCTATCTCGAAAACAGAGCTGTAGCGATATGACGAATAGATTCATCGGACTGATTCCGCAGATCCACTGAAAAACACTCAAATATTGGATTAAATCAGCTGGTAGAAGTGTATAAATAGAGTACTGCACGGGCATTCTCAACCAGGAAGCATAATCAGCGTTTTCCAGATTGTTCAAATTTTGTATACCTTCATTACACAGATTCCAGCGTACGATATTTTGGCAGTATCCCAAATTCCAGATACATGAATAATGCTCCAGAGCAGAGCAAATATGAGAGCATAGCAATCCCATCATGAACTCAGGTGATCAGCAAGCTGTGGTTGTCTGTATATTCTGGACAAAACCACTAGCCTTTTGCACCGTATTCCTGATATGCCGGTGGAGCTTGAGTTCACAGTCCACCACGATCCCATGAGCACCAAGTTCCGCATGCAACTTGGCCAGCTCTGAATCTGTAGCTAGTTGATATTGTATGAGGGTGGAAGCAAATCATAAACTATTAGCTGACAGCGTATTGCTGCACACGTTGTATAATGGCGTTGTACAACTGCAATCCCCACTAGCTAGCTATACAGCATTAATTACTGATATCACACTGGCAGGCTTGTAATGCAGCACTGTGATTAACCTTCGCGTATGTCTTAGATCACTGGCTTGTAGCTGTATAGTGCATGAACATCAAAACAGGCATCGAGCCAGAGACTGAGCATAGCCGTACCCTACTTGTCACCGGGTGAGTTCTGCTCAGCTTTCCCTCCACAGATGCACTCATGGTGCTACCAACAAAGTTATGATCCAATGGATGAGTTGGTCTCCGATTACTAAGCACCTCAGCATTTGCGGCAGAAATTCACAGGACAATACCGAACTAGCTTTGATGAAGTCCAAGAACGCATGTTCACATCTTTCTGATACCGCTATTGAGACCAGGAGCTGATCAAGGAACTTGGATGGGGGTACATTTCCTCGGAGGGACGCCTTCGGCGGACAAATTCGTTGAGTGGGGAAAGGAGTGGGTGCACTCGACCATACTGATGGGGCGCATTTTCTTATGAAAGGGACATATTTGACTGAAATATTCGTGTATGAGGGAGGTGCGCTCGAGCCTTCCTGAAGGGGACCCTTTCCCGGCCGGAGTGGTACCATCTGTTGATGGGGAGGGGAACATTCCCTAGTGCTCCATGTATCTTCCTCTGGCTGAGAGATAGCATTGTACACCAGGAGTAACTGGTTCATTGTGGATTCTCCTGGCCGAAGCCCAAGATGATGCAACAGGAAAAGACTGCCATAATCGAGAAAGAAATATAGTTGTCTCATGATTCTCTCAAGGCATTTACATGGCACTGACCTGAGGCTGATTGGCCTATAGTTAAGCGAGTCATGCCTCTCGATCCATTTTTAATGGTCGGTATGTCAATCGAGGTTTTATGCGCAGAGATTGCTTGACTATACCGCCTTGGGTAGACTAGGGTGAGCGGGGACACGTGAAAGCTTATGACATACTCAGCTGATGCTAATACGTGGAGAAGGAGGTATTTCGTAGTGAAATTATAAGCGAAATGACGACTTTCTTACGCACCAAGCTATGTATCGTCGTGTCGATTGAACGAAAGCATATATACGATACCAGTGAGTAGCAACGAACGGTAGCCATGCTGAAATTCGATATGCATATCCATGTATCAGCTTCGTTTGACATTAGCTATCCTGAAGTGAATTGTGTACTTTCAGGCGTGGAGGGTTAAAAATTTGTCGCAGAACCCTTTCAACCGTCATTGAATACCCATGTACCTCTGGAGATACAGACTTCATACCATACTAACGACCCGACGATTCGCTGCTTTAATCTATCGATCTGATTTTACTGCAGCGTGGCCCATATCTATATCGTTTTAAGGTACGATTTTCCATGTGCAAACTAACTCTGGGAAATTCCTTCCAGATTGGTGGAATGCAAATGTGGCACTAGCACAGGGCTGGGTTTGGGCATTTGACGTTTGATGGCGAAGTATAAATCTGCATAACATCACCATGTAGAATGCAGATTTCAGTGTGCCCATTTACCATCTGTGCAATAAGTAAAACATGGCAACCTAAGGTCACATTGTTTGCAAGCAAATGACAGATGACTCATGGCTGCAAAAAGTAAGTGCATAATTATTATTTTGCATCAATTTTCCCCGCTAAAATAAACTTAAAACCCTTTTCCAGCACTGTCACAATTTGTAGTGAATGTCCGTGACAGGGCACACTGAAATGTTGTATGATGAATACCCATCGCAAGGCTATCAGCACCATGGTTAGTTAATACATCATTGTCTTCGAAGATGTCAGAGGAACATGCCATGGATTAACTTCGACGTGTCGTCATTGCTACGTCCGCCGATTGTCAACTGGTCGGAGCCATGCCCACGGCGTTGTTCGAGCCCCGGGGACAGGGACTAAGTTCACAGAGTGGTCCGCGAATTGTCATCTGGCCAGAGCCACACTCACAGCGCTGTCCCGGGACAAGGACTGAGTCCACAGAGTGGTCCGCGAGAGGAACCCGCGCTGCACGGCTGTCTCTTGCGCGCACACACGCACGCACGCCCGCACGCCCCCCCCCCCCCACACGCACACCCGGAGCCCAGCGGACATTCCTGCCAGTGTGCAGGATTGATTCCGCTAAGTCTAGCGCACAGCCAAATACACATCAATCATGTCCCAACACAAGGCGCACGAAAGCAAACACTAGCAACCAGTGTGATGTCATTGCAGCTGGCGCCGTATTTCGTGCTGGACCAGATGTCGCACCTGACCGGTCTGCCGGGCCTGTTTGTGGCCTGCATCATGTCGGGCGCCCTCAGCACCATCTCCTCCGGCATCAACTCCATGGCCGCCATCACTTGGCAGGACCTGCTGCGCGACGTCAACTTCTTTAAGAACATGTCGGCGGCCAGACAGGCGTGGACAACGCGAATTGTCAGTGAGTGCTTCAGACATCGGTAATTCTACTGACTTGCTTCCAACGAGACCAGAAGCTGGCTCCCTGGTCACTGGCGTGCGCGACAGACGTGGGTACTTACTGAAATCTCCATGACCGACCAGACCAGACCACCGGTCTAGATTGGCCAATGTGCAGTCCGGACGAGCGGTGACGTTGTTTGCGGCATGGGAAGCAGCCCACCGGCACCCCGACCCCGTCGCCGTCATTTCCTTCTGTCAACCGTCACATGCCAGATGTCACTTCCATTGTCTATGCACTAGAAAAGCCGATAGGGAAGAGGGGCGAACATGCCAACTGACGCGCTCGTAGCCGAAGTTGGAACTGCAGAATGGGTCATGACACGCCTGCATATAATAAATAATAATTCAACGTGCGCACTATATGAGAGGCTTTGTGTTAATTGTCTGCGAATTTTATAAGACTGGGTTGACAAAGACGCGCTATTTGCAAGGCAACACCTTACCAGCACCGCTACCCATTTGTATTAAGCCATCGACGCAGTTATCTATGCGGGTGTATCATCCGATGCAAAGAATGATTGTGATTGAGTGAACTTCCCAAAAACGCCTCCGCGTTGAGTATCAGAACCCAAATGAATTGGTCTGTCTTCTCAAATATTCAGCATCCGGCTCCCTTCGCAAAGCGTGGCGGCTTTTGGAGTCCAACATCCCAAATATTTCCAGGTGCTGGCATTACCAGCATATGAACTGAAAATCCCCAGAATATACATTAAAAAGTGTGTCCGAACGAAGTTACAAATTATATAGTTTTTGCACATTCCGCCGACCTCGATATCCGCTGGTCAACCCGACAGGGTGCGCTGTTTGATAATACCAAGGGTGCTGGTATATTTCTCCTCTTTCCTAATTCTCCCCCGATGGCCACATCTATGTTAGGTCTGTTCAGGAACGCCGCCAGAGAACCGATCGTTGATTCAAGTCTTCTTCTTGGTTGAGTTTGTGGACTACCCTATGTCTACCTTGGCTATTCGAAACTCCTTTCATTTAGCGGCCTCCAAGGTGACCGCCGACCACCGAAACATGTGCGGTGTAGAACGGGAGCCATGCCCACCGCCAGTGGTTTTTACATGACGTTTGCATGGTTTATATGATTGCCTACGTGTGCCGTATGCATGCATGACTGCCCGTCCGTGTATACTCGCTATGTATGCTTGTCTGTCTGTGTTCACACAGGTATCCTGTACGGATGTCTGTCTGTGGCACTGGCGTTCATGGCCAGTAAGCTGGGAGGAATTCTGCAGGCGGTGTTATCCGTCCTGGGAGCAGTCAATGGACCACTCCTGGGGGTCTTCACACTTGGAATATTCATCCCGTTCGCTAACGGAAAGGTATATCCAAATTGTGCTGGTGTCGAAAGTGCGCATGGCCTACATGCATGCATATAAGAGAGAGAGAGAGATGTATATATATATATATATATATATATATATATATATATATATATATATATATATATATATATATATATATATATATATATATATATATATATATATATATATATATATATATATATATATATATATATATATATATACATATATATTAGCCCTTTTCAAAGCAAGTACAAGTCCTAAAACGGGACTGTTATGTTTTATTGACCATTCATTTTGGTATGCTAAAGTCACATCGCATCTACCTCTAGCTTAGCCCTCGTCAGTGGAGGGAAGGTTGATGCTTGAAGTTTTCGGTACATTTTTTGTTCGGTTATGTCAGGCCACGGATCTATGACGACGATTTCCTCGGAGGGAGCTCCCCTGCGGAAGTCCCTGAAGGGGCACTAAAAAATCCGTTCAGGGGAGACCCACTCAAATCTTCCTGGAGGGGCGCCACCTTTCCACTGAGGGGCGGCACGTGCCCCCAGTGCTGCCATCCT
This sequence comes from Ashinkailepas kermadecensis, assembly GCA_034440615.1. Taxonomy (NCBI): domain Eukaryota; kingdom Metazoa; phylum Arthropoda; class Thecostraca; family Neolepadidae; genus Ashinkailepas; species Ashinkailepas kermadecensis. The sequence goes on from JAOTOM010003976.1 coordinate 171,388, forward strand.
GTGTCCGATCCTGCTAATAGACAATGAGTAACAGAATGTACATAGCAGTACATCAAGCATATGATGTGACCAGAGCATTTCTAATTAAACCATATCATAAAAAAAAAAAAAAACACCGGTGGCAGCTGAGTGTTCAACTTTGGACGAGCGGCCTCGAGATCAAATTCCAGGCCAGTTTCTGCACATTAGAGTGGCGTGAATCGTATTTTGATCGCTTAGATGTTCATCTCCTATACTTTCACGAAGTATAATTGCAATTGAATGCGGTTTGGTGAGTAGTTGCAATTCCAAAGATTCCATTTTCAATATTGAGATTGCATAATTCATAGCCTGATAATTGATATTTGTTGTTGCTGTTGTTGCATGAATTGTTTGTCCAGCCTGTCACCAATTTGCTGATCAGGGGCAAATCCAGGAATTTTAATGGAGAGCACATTGCCTCGTAGGGACGCTTTCGGTGGAAAAACCGTTGAGCAGGGGTGGATGCATTCGAGCATACTGAAGGGACACTTTTTCGTCTCCAAGAGCCGTATTTTCCTGTGAAAGGAGCTTTAGCTTTAAATATAAATTCGTTGCCCGCGGGTATACTCCAGCCCGCCGGTAGGGCACCTCTGACCTTTTCCGGTCGGAGGGGCGCCACCTTCCCATGGAGGGGGACACATGCCCCCAGCCTCACCCCCTCCTGTATCCGCTCGTGGTTGTGATGTCGGCTGTTTGCGGTCATTGTGATGTGTATTCTGTGTTGATGTTTAAAGGTGTGCCATCTGTGTGGATGATGTGTGCTTGGAGATGGCTGATGACTTGAAGAGATGGGTAGAGCTTGCAACGGGGGGGGGGAGAAGAGGGAACTTGTGAGCCTTAGGTATGAAGTGCACTTGGTACAACTTAGAAGGGTTGAACAGTTGTGGTTTGTTGAAGAAACAGAGCGAGAAGAGACAAGAACTGATGACGTCGTAGAGTTGAAGCTACGGTTAATTGTGCCAAAGTGGGGTATGGGGTGTGGAGATGGAGTGGGGTATGGGTGTAGAGATGGAGTGGAGTATGGGGTGTAGAGATGGACTGGGGTATGAGCTGTAGAGATGGAGTGGGGTAAGGGTGTAGAGATGGAGTGGGGTATGGGTTGTAGAGATGGAGTGGGGTAAGGGTGTAGAGATGGAGTGGGGTATGGGTGTACAGATGGAGTAGGATATGGGTGTAGAGATGAAGTGGGGTATGGGGTGTAGAGATGGAGTGGGGTATGGGGTGTAGATATGGAGTGGGGTATGGAGTGTATAGATGGAATGGGGTATGGGGTGTAGAAATGAAGTGGGGTATGGGGTGTAGAGATGGAGTGGGGTATGGAGTGTAGAGATGGAGTGGGGTATGGGGTGTGGAGATGGGGTGGGGTATGGGTGTAGATATGGTTTTTTTTCTATTCGTGTTGTGTTTCTACCTGATTTCAGGGTTGCTTTTTATCCTTTTGAATGGTATTTATAAGTCTCCTTTATTTTCTTTTTCTACATATCTTTTTCGAGAGAGAGAGAGAGAGAGCGAGAGAGAGAGAGAGAGAGAGAGAGAGAGATAGAGAGATAGAGAGATAGAGAGACAGAAGAGATAGAGAGAGAGAGAGATAGAGAGATAGAGACAGACAGAGAGAGACAGAGAGATAGAGAGACAGACAGATAGAGAGATAGACAGACAGAGAGACAGAGAGACAGACAGACAGACAGACATAGACAGACAGAGACAGACAGAGACAGACAGAGACAGACAGAGACAGACAAGACAGACAGACAGACAGACAGACAGACAGACAGACAGACAGACAGACAGACAGACAGACAGACAGACAGACAGACAGACATACATACAGACAGACATACAGACAGACATACAGACAGACATACAGACAGACAGACAGACAGACAGACAGACAGACAGACAGACAGACAGACAGACAGACATACAGACAGACATACAGACAGACATACAGACAGACATACAGACAGACATACAGACAGACATACAGACAGACATACAGACAGACATACAGACAGACATACAGACAGACAGACAGACAGACAGACAGACAGACATACAGACAGACAGACAGACAGACAGACAGACAGACAGACAGACAGACAGACAGACAGACAGACAGACAGACAGACAGACAGACAGACAGACAGACAGACAGACAGACAGACAGACAGACAGACAGACAGACAGACAGACAGACAGACAGACAGACAGACAGACAGACAGACAGACAGACAGACAGACAGACAGACAGACAGACAGACAGACAGACAGACAGACAGACAGACAGACAGACAGACAGACAGACAGACAGACAGACAGACAGACAGACAGACAGACAGACAGACAGACAGACAGACAGACAGACAGACAGACAGACAGACAGACAGACAGACAGACAGACAGACAGACAGACAGACAGACAGACAGACAGACAGACAGACAGACAGACAGACAGACAGACAGACAGACAGACAGACAGACAGACAGACAGACAGACAGACAGACAGACAGACAGACAGACAGACAGACAGACAGACAGACAGACAGACAGACAGACAGACAGACAGACAGACATACAGACAGACAGACAGATACAGACAGACATACAGACAGACATACAGACATAGACATACAGACAGACAGATATATATAGACATACAGACATACATACATACATACATATATACATACATATATATATATATACATATATATATATATATATATATATATATATATATATATACATATATATATATATATATATATATATATATATATATATATATATATATATATATATATATATATATATATATATATATATATATATATATATATATATATATATATATATATATATATATATATATATATATATATATATATATATATATATATATATATATATATATAAGAAGAGAGAGAGAGAGAGAGAGAGAGAGAGAGAGAGAGAGAGAGAGAGAGAGAGAGAGAGAGAGAGAGAGAGAGAGAGAGAGAGAGAGAGAGAGAGAGAGAGAGAGAGAGAGAGAGAGAGAGAGAGAGAGAGAGAGAGAGCAGAAAACAGATCCGACACTACCCCCCCCCCCCCCCCCGTAACATTAAATACAATACATGATCAGCATGAGCTAGGCCACTAGCTCATGCTGATCACTTAAATCGCATGCTAAATCACTTAAATCTGAGAAGACAAGGTCCAAGAATGAGCCCTGTCTGGTTGGTTCCGTTACAAACTGGTGTAAGAACAAGTCCTCTTCAAGGCATTTCCTAAACAGTTTACATGATGGGGAGCCAACACCAACATTTTCATATCCTTTTAGATTAAAGTCACCAAGAATAAGGCATTTCCTTTGAAAGTTTCTACTGATTTCCTCGCAAATCACCTTATCGAGCTCCAGTTGCTGAGAATGTGGCAAGGTTCCTGATCGATACAAAGCTCCTATCCTCAGTTTATTGCTGTTGCCTTTTCCCACAGCAACATCAGGCCAAATGGACTCCACAGACACATTTTTTTACCCCATCTGCTTTTTTTTAGAACTGTATAAGCTATTCACATAGAGCATTACACCACCCCCTTTCACTGCTGGACCCCTATTGCATGAAAACATATTGTATCCCTGGATCTCATAGTCCTATAAGTTATCCCCAAAATATCCCTAACTGACCCATGCCTCAGTGATGCAAACAAAATATGGTTTCTCCTCCGCAACATAACACTTGAACTCATCAAATTTGGATCGAATGCTCTGAGCATTAAGCATCATACACTTAACAAAAGTTCCGTTACCCTCTTTGGCTTTTTCATGTTCAGTAGCTCTATCATCTCTGGATGAGCTACCACTCTGCCCCCTTGATCTACTGCTACCCCTATTTGCTGACTGTGAGGTTCTATTGCCTATGCTGTCACTATTGGCATATCCCTGAGATGGCAATGCCAATTCTTCCCTCCCCACCCCATTATCTAGTTTCCCTGAAGAACATGTTCATATACTTTGCCTAACACTTGCACCCCCTTCTCGGAGAAGTGCAGGCCATCCCTCTGGTAGAGGTCAGATGAGCCATAAAACCTGCACCACTTGTCCACAAAGGTCAAACCTAACTCATTGCAGAGCCTACCTACCCTGGCATTGGCTGCCAGTGCCCTAGAGCTCCACTCAGGGGAGACTCCAGCCCTAGGCAGAATAGCTGTCACAATAACTCTGCTATTGCTTTGCTTTAGGGTAGCCAGAAGGGTCCTGTAGTCCTGCAGCAGCTCCTCACTCCTAGTAGGACCTATGTTGTTCACTCCTACCTGCACTATAACTGTACTAAACTGGTTTTCACTGGTGGCCTGTGCTACCACTGGGACCAGGTCCCTAACCTTGGCACCAGGCTTGGTGATGCACCTCCTACCTCTCCGACCTTTATAGAATACCCTATCTAAATGCCGCACACGAGAATCTCCTACGACTAGCACTTTCTCCTTGCTGCTATCACTATCCTGGGGGCAGTCGTCCAATGCCTGGAACCTATTGGATGTTACTACTCCTGCCTGTTGAGCTGCTTGAATAGGTTGCTTCCCACTCCTACCACCTACCACCTACCACCTACCACTCACTGCCCCCTTGCTTAGGCTCACGCCTCCAAATCCTCCACCCCCTGACTTTAAACCACGGCCCCTCCTGTGAGCTACAACTAGAAATCTTCTGTTCACTAGGAACACTTCTTTCTTCAGATCTCCCTGCCACCTCCACAGCAGGGGAAGCTACAGTTACCTGGTGGCCTGTGACCACCTGGGCATAGGATGCCCCTGCTACAGACTGCCCCTTCCTTTCTGGCCTGCCCTGTGAGGCAAGGGAAGCTTTGAGCTTGGAAAGCTCTGCCTTAAGGGCCCTAACCTCATCCTCTAGTGCCTGCATCCTGGTAGTAACCATCCTAAAGGCTGCAGCTTATTCCTAGATTTAGATTGAAAAGTAACTTGCTACAAAATGATTTACCAAATAACAGAGCAGAGCTAAATAACTGACAAAGCTTAGGTGTATGCTAGTTCCTAACTATGCAGCACTTACAAGGTAATTACAAGAAAGTTGACTGTGGTTTTAAAGAAAGAAGAAATCACTCGCTGAACAACTGCCAAAAAATAAATAAATAAATAGCTGAAAACACTGACACACTAGACAAAGACAGACATTAATCTGCGGACAAAATGGCGCTGGGCAGCGTCGCTAGGTGTAAATATTATAATCTGCTTGTTAAAAAAAGAAACTTATGAGATAAAACTATGCAAATATATGCACAGAAGTAATTGCTAAATACCTATCTACAGCTAAGCCTAGTATACTGCCCGGTTCTGCAACGACTTATCTGGAAAGTAGGAGCTCCACGCCGACGTGTTTCCACCTTGACAACTGGCGGCAAAAGGATATGTATGTATATGTAATGCAAATGTATATACGGTAGTAGGACAAACACCAAAGTATGCGAAGTAGAGTAAATGAATGGGAGTCTAGAAAGGAATGCGGGGTCCAATTTGTTTTCAAGCTCCTGAGCCCGCCCTGCAAACGTTCGGCCCTCGCTGTACAAATTGAGTTTCGTCACGATGGTGTTTAAGGTAATCGGATGGAAAGCTTACCAGCTTTGAGAAGGGGTGCAGATTGAATCTTACTCCTGACGTGAATCGTCCTGAAATAACAGTAATTACCACGCTGAGTCTCAGCGTGATACACGTGGTACTCGCGCACTGGAGGGGGGGGCGAAATCCGCCAACTCCTCCGGTTTTTCGTACATAACTCCAGATTTTACTGGTCGATATACGCCATTTTTAGCGCACCTGCTTAGAAATGACCGGCGCGTCGTTTAAAGTAAGAAAATGGAAATCGGCCGAATATTTTTCGAGTTAGGGGCCGTTAAAGTTTTTAAAAATCGTAGCGCCAGACCACAAAAATCGGCGCCGATGCGCTTTCTATATATTCGCAAAAGGGAAGTGTTCTTGGCAACACTAGCGACTTGTTCGATGTATATTGATATGCTATATAGCTTCAAGGTAATGTTAGGTCACCGAGGTCAAGTCAGGTTATGTTTATGACAGGTTTATGGAACCAAACTTGGTAAACTGGAATGTTGTCATAAATGCACTACTGTTTGTCATTGTGTACTGTTTGTCATTGCGTTTCCATACTTTATTCATGTACTTCACTACTTTCTTCGCGAAGCCAATTGCGCCGAGCTGCCCGACGGAGCAGTCGGGCGGGCGGTCCGGTTCCGGTAACTGGAACAGGTAACTAACCTGATAAAGTGCTGCTATATAGGTGACCTGAGGTCAAATGTCCGGTCTAGCATCTGTATCGCATCATGAGTAATGTGCAAAACATCATTGATGCCCATTTTGGAGCATTTAAACAGAAGTACAGCGATCCATAACAATGACAAGCGAAGCCACGCAAAACAAGGAAATTTTAACAAATGTGACCTCATTTGACCTTGAAGATATTTACCTAAGGTCATGAAATTTTCACACAATAGAGTTCACTACCGTACCCATCCACCCTGCGAATTTCGTTCCTCCAGCTTTAATAGGAGCCGAGATTTTATGGGGCGGAATCCGCCCCCCCCCCCCCTCCAGTGCGCGTAATTTCCAAAGGCCCTCCAGGGCGCGTGTTAATGCCTAACAGGCTTAGTGTCTACGACGTAAATGGCCACATGTGCGGGTGATGAGACGACTACGTCTTAGTGTGTACGGCGTCACATGTGCGGGTGATAGGACGACTACGTCTTAATGTGTACAGGGTAAATGGTCACGTGTGTGGGTGATCGGACGACTACGTCTTAGTGTCTACAGCGTAAATGGTCACATGTGCGGGTGATAGGACGACTACGTCTTAGTGTCTACGGCGTAAATGGTCACATGTGCGGGTGATAGGACGACTACGTCTTAATGTGTTTAGGGTAAATCGTCACATGTGCGGGTGATAGGACGACTGCGTCTTAGTTTCTACGGCGTAAATGGTCACATGTGCGGGTGATAGGACGGCTACGTCTTAGTGTCTACGGCGTAAATGGTCACATGTGCGGGTGATAGGACGACTACGTCTTAGTGTCTACGGCGTAAATGGTCACATGTGCGGGTGATAGGACGACTACGTCTTAATGTGTACAGGGTAAATGGTCACGTGTGTGGGTGATAGGACAACTACGTCTTAGTGTGTAGGGCGTAAATGGTCACATGTGCGCGTAATAGGACGGCTACGTCTCAGTGTGTACAGCGTAAATGGTCACATGTACGGGTGATCGGACGACTACGTCTTAGTGTGTACGGCGTAAATGGTCACATGTGTGGGTAATAGGACGACTACGTCTTAGTGGCGAAAATGATCACATGATAGGACGCCGTCGTTGATATCTGTTTGTCGGCAGGGCGCCGTGATCGGTTTTCTGGCTTCCGTGGCAGTCGCAGCGTGGATTACTGTTGGAAGCTATGCATTCCGCGGTCCAGTCGAAACTCTGCCCACGTCCGTCGCAGGCTGTGAGAGCAATTCGACGTCCGCGTTCAGCTCGATGTCCATCACAAATGACACCAGCTTCGTGCCAGCAGAGCCAGATCATGAAGGGTAAACAGGGAACAGAGAATGTGATGGCCTACTTCCTAACTTCGCAGGTCATTAATGAACACTGCTCTGACTGCGAGCGATTATGTAGTGGCCTAGCTCATGCTGATCATGTATTGTATTTAATGTTACGGGGGGGGGGGGTAGTGTCGGATCTGTTTTTCTTCTCTCTCTCTCTCTCTCTCTCTCTCTCTCTCTCTCTCTCTCTCTCTCTCTCTCTCTCTCTCTCTCTCTCTCTCTCTCTCTCTCTCTCTCTCTCTCTCTCTCTCTCTCTCTCTCTCTCTCTCTCTCTCTCTCTCTCTCTCTCTCTCTCTCTCTCTCTCTCTCTCTCTCTCTCTCTCTCTCTCTCTCTCTTGCTTTCGCTCTCGCTCTCGCTTAACTCATATCTTATTATTCACCCAATGCAATAATTTTATTTAGGCATCGGAGCTAAAACAGTCTCAATACTAACACCAATACTCTCGAACAGCATTGTGCAGGAGAACACATGCGCACTGGCTGCTGATACTGCATGGGATAATAATACAAACAACTGGACCAAAACAACTATCACGATATAGGATAGCACAGCGGAAACGTGGACAAGCCAGACCCTCATAAAGTATAATATTTCGTTGATGAATAATGAAGCTACACGTCGGTGCTTATTTTGTGATTCTAGGCTACAGCACTGTAGAGTTAGAAGCGTTTCAAAAGCGTCGTGGCGGGGCCGGCCGGACAGAAACTATCAGTGATCTTTTTAGAGAGAATATCCCGGATTCGGCCTGGCCCGTAATTGTGTGTATCCTAACATATGGCACATGTTTCAGTTTCCTGGTGAAGTACGTGTATGGAATTTCATACATACTATACACCATGGTTGGAAGCTTTGTTTGTATTATCGTTGGATCATTGGCAAGCCTCCTTACAGGTTAGTTCACGACGAGGTGCATTTCGTCTATAGGTGCACCACGGATCCTCGGACTTCAACACCTCCAGGTTCACAGGTTCAAAACCACCTCCAGCTTTAACGAATTCCTCCAGCTGCAAGGGCCCGTCCAGTTTCCTCCAGAACCTCTCTAGCTCCAGGGACTCCCACCGACTTCAAGGGACCACTCCAGCTTCCAGGGAACACTCCTATCCACGGACAGTTCTCAAACTCTCACAACTCCTCCAGATCTGAGGGGGCCCTCGAATTCCTAGATTCTTTCAAATTCCCAAAATTTGCAAGGCCTCCCCAGCTCTCAGATGCCCCTCAACCTCCAGGAACCATGATCCTTTTAGGAGCCACCCAGCTCCTGCAGAGGCCCACAGAGCTAAAAAAAAAAGAGTCGCCCGGCTTCAAGAGGCTTCCCTGCCTCAAGGGCTCTCTCCAGCTTCAAGGGGCCCATCCAGCTGCAAAGGGTCCTCTAGCTTCAAGGGTACCTCCAGCTTCAGTGGGCTTCTCCAATTACAAGGGGCCTCTACAACTCATCGGAGTGCCTCCTGTTTCCAACCGGATCTCGGAAGCTTCCGGGACTCCTCCATCGAGCTCAACGGGGCCACACATGAGCTATCAGGGCCCTCCGGCTTTAAGGGGACCTCCGGAGTTAATGGCCCCTCCAGCTTCAAGGGCCCCTCTTGCTTCAGTGGGTCCCTCCAGCATCAGTGAGTCCCTCTAGCTTCAAGGGGCCTCTTCATCTCCCAGGCGCTTCCTCCCGGTCCCAAACAGACCTACAAAAACCCCGGGCTGTGCCATCGAGTTCAACGGGACACATGCATGAGCTATCAGGGCCCGCCAGCTTCAAAGCACCACTTCAGCCTGAAGGGATCTTTTCAGCTTCAAGCCCATCTTCAAGATGTTCCGAACATACAAAGTGCTCAAGAAAGCTGAAAGAGGCCCCTAGAAGATTCAGAGATCAGAGCCACATCGAATATGTGGTGTCCCATGGTGGCTGAAGGGCCCGATGTATTCTGCGAAGGCCTGTGGTCAACAAACAGGGCACACCCAACCATCAGCGGTGGGAAGGGCATCCGCGGCTATTGGCTACGTCACTGTCTAGGGCTCAAAGGATCTTGGGGAAGCAAAGTTGCTCGATGCAACCCCAGCATAGCAAAAATATAATGATAACTTAGGGTGCTCATTTTATCGAAAGCAAGAGAGCGTTCAGTTCAAACAATGAAAACGCAAACAACTGACTTTCCTAAATAAGCTAATTTTCGGAGCAGAAGCGCCCCTGTGGGACCGAAATCTGAATGCCTTTCTGGTTCCATTTTCCTCAAAATGTTCCCTCGACCCCTCTAGATTCACAATTGGGGAGGGCAAAAAGGTACATTTACCACTCCAGCGTTTTGGATGCTGGGCATTCACCCTCCTGCGTCACGCTCCTCACCCTCACTCCGTTTTCCGCCACCCTTGGTCAACACAATCCTACAGGATCCTGCAGGACTCTGAGGAATTTTCAGGAATCTTCATGACTCTGTCACGATGGGTTTCAAAAGAAGACATTGTAACAAAGGAGATGTTGGGTCCTTGGAATCTGTCCTCGCTGGATTGCAATTACACCTGAACTTTCTGATAGTCACACTGCATCCGGAATTTTCCAGTGAAGCTCCATGCTTTGTCCAGTGTAAGTTGAGGGCTTGTTCTACATGACACTGGGCATTCCGTTGTACTTAAATTGCGAAGGTTACATTACACGTCACATAAATTGCGCAGGTTGCCTGCGTTTTTGCTGCTATCGGGATACAGCAGGATATTTCACGTTTGTCTGCGTTGTCCTGCATCCTGCAGGATCCTTGCCATCCTACACAGTTTTGTCTAGATACTGCAAGACATATTTGTCAGTATGTCTGTGGTGGGCTGGAAAGGGTAACATTTGAGACATTTATACGCTACATCCCCCCCCCCCCCACACACACACCCTTCTTCAGCAGCTAAATTACTATTGAACAAATTGTTACTCTCAAGCTTCTGTGCATCCACGTATGTATGCACTGGCGGATCTACGATGGGAAGGAAGAAGGCTATTGCTCCCCAACCGCCATTTTTTTAATCGCATGGGCCAACAATTTTCCCGAAATATTGGACACTTTATTTTAAAAGAAGATTATTACCTTAAATTACCACACTGACGGATTTAAATTCCAAGACTTCTCGAGAACTCGAGAAACCTTTCGAAATAATGCTCCCTCAATCCTTTTGCTTGCCCCTCCCAACTCGGGTTGTTGGATCCGCCGTTGTATGCACGCCATATACTCCACTAGAGATATAATTCACGACATGCAACAATAGCTGTGTTGCTCGCGTGTGTCGACTTTCTTTACCGTACCATTACTGCAATGTTTTGACAACAACGCATTTCAGGTGCAGCGGTTTATTAACATCAAGACAATAAAATGTCTTAGCGAATATCCCTGTTGACATTATCTGTTAATATAATGTGTTCCAGAATTATGTGTATTAATGTGTAGCCGTCTACTGTTTCGAGTTTCTGCATGCCGTCTGATGGCACAAATGCTGAGGTGAAATAAAAATGTTAGTCCCCAAGCCGATTCCCTTTACCAGCTTTCCGATCAATTTCTAACAATCATAACCTTTCTACCAGAAACGGATACCGGGGAAGGGCACCGGGGGAGTGTGCCCCCGCATGAACAAGTGGCGCCCCTCCGACCGAGAAAAGGCGTCCTTGAGAGGAAAAGGCGCCCATTCAGTATATTCCAGTGCACCCCTCCCCACCGTCGCTTAACGGATTCCTCCGAGGATGTGGCGCCTCCCCAGACGAGTGCCCCATGAAAATTCCTTAATTCGTCCTTGCTTTCTACCAATACTCTGCATTTGCCAAGATGCCTGGTTTTTTGGGTAGGTGGTATCACTTCGGTCAAGGTGGGAAAAAGAGATGATGCCGTAAATCGGTGACAGAAATCCACTGGTGCGATTCGTACCAGCCTAACACCTTACCGTGTATGTTTCCAGATTGCAGTCAACGGGAGGTGGACGCGTCCTTAGTTCATCCTGTGGCGCATACAATTTTCAAAAGTGTCAACTGTCTTCGAAGCAAACCTTCCTCGCGAGACGTACGTGGTGAAAACAACATCGGATTCCAAATGTCAGCGTACAGACAGAAATTGGAGCTCTGATGTCATCCTTCAATCGCCTACCGTGACAAGAACATATTCGATCGGTTAGGGTGAACTCAGTTGCGCACAGAATCTGTTTTTCGTAGGATATATGTTTAGTATCTGTGTGCGAACGATACATACGAGCCTCATAAAGCGTTCACAGCAGCAAGGGCTCAGAGCAAGGGTACAGCAACACCATGTACTTCGCTCGCTGTTCCTCAGAATTTCTAATATTCGCAGTCGCTTGTCATTTTGTTGCTCAATGCTGCCTGTTACTGTCGCTGTGTGCTTGTCGAATGCTACATATTTTGCTTTGCCACGTACTTTTTCTCCGTTTTACTTCCGTGTACATCAAACCTTGCATTCTCAGTGTAGAACTTAAGTTTATGCAAATCCAAATATAGTATCTTCCCAGTAAGATCCACATGGCCAAATCATTATCTGAAAACGTTGGATGTCATTGATATAAGCCAGGAAGTATTGATTTTGCATACAAATGGAGTAGTATACCAAATGTCAACTGAATGTTTAATCAGAACTGATTCACGCGTTGGCGATGCTAAAACAAATGACCAGATGTTTCTAGTCTTAGGCATCGATCGAAATTGCATGGGTCCCGAGCTTCAAATTCGGAAAGTTAATTTGCAATGTACCGTAAGATAATTATCAACTACAACCAATGTAGATCAGAATTATTAGTGGCTTTGTATACCCTGGAGAGATCCTTGTCCATGCAGTTTTCAGAATCGTGGAGGCCTCTCGCACTTATTCCCAACGTTTGCTAGATTTATAATAGTGGATTTAATAATTAGTATTGAATACGCCTAACTAGCACATTGGTCTATCGGGATATGCCCTGATGTATGTTACCGGGCACAGCTGATACCGCTATGGTAGATCACGCCACACACAAAAAAAAACACGCACTAGGTAACCATACTTCGATTCCTTTGAGCATCCGAATATGACAGAGAGCTAAAGGTCATGTTGACATGAAAATCGGTGAGTCGTTGCTCCTCAGGGAACACAAACCAGATCCGTATGATAATACTCACTTATGGTCTGACATGGTCGCTCGACAGTCATGAACCGTGTGCCGATGGCGGATGTGATAAGATGGTCCGACATGGTCGCTGGACAGTCATGAGCCGTGTGCCGATGGCGGATGTGATAGGCGTGAGCATGACGCGTGCGTTTCCGGATCCATTTTTCTTCCTGGTACTGTGATATTTACCTGCGTGTGCTTATCAAGTGCAAAGTGGTAGATGTGATCACTGACGCAGCCAGGAATTGCCCAGGGGCGTATCATGCGAAGGGGGCCTGGACTACCCCCGACATTTTAAAACCCTCGGATTAAAGCAAGTTTATTTCTAAAAGAGACAATTGTTTCCTTATAAAAATACAGTTTGTTTAATCCTCATTGGCAGCAGGGATCGTCGGATCCCCTCCATACTCAAATTTTATGTAAACATGGCCCTGTTGTGAACAAATGATGCAGACCGCCTAAGCATACATCTAACTGCAGGATGTCAAAACTTCATTTCGAAAGACGTCGATTTTGTATTCGGGTAAAGGTAAGTAATCTTGTGGGACCCGTATACCCACATAATGGCCCGCACGCATTCGTAAGGACCCGTACACGTCCGTAAGGGCCTGCAAACGTTGGTAAGAGCCCGTATACGTTCGTAAGAGCCCATAAGCATTCGTAAAGGCCCATAATAGCCCGCAGGCGTTCGTAGGGACCCGTCGACGTTCGTAAGAGCCCGTGAGTCCGTAGACGTCCGCAACGGCCCTCAAGCGTTTGTAGGGGCCCGCACATATTCACAGAGGCTCTTAGGCGTCTTTAAGTGTCAATAGATTTCCGTAGGGCCTGTGAACGTTCATAAAAGTCCACAGACATTCGTAAGGGCCCGTAGACGTTCGTAACGGTCCGTCAGCGTTCGTAAGGACTCGTAGACGTTCTTGAAGGGTCCGACAGCTGTCTCATTAGTGGCCATAAAAGTACTGTTGAACTTCCAATCTCCGTCGTGGCGACCTGGTAGACGGTTGCGTATGGGCGACCCTTCAGGCCGCGCCAGGGGCCCGTGGAAGCCGGAAGGGGCGACTGTCCCGCCCCCTTAATTACGTCCCTGGATGTGATAGGTCCGTGAAAATAGGCTTCAATTGATTTTAAAATGATGCATATTTAATTAGCGTACTCTGGAGCTTCGATGATAAGATAAATTTGTGACGGTGCGGCAAATTTATGCTCGTCCTGAATGTGTGTGAGGTAGGGGAAGTTGAATAGGTAAGTATGCATGCATGCGTGAGGTGGTTAGGTTGTGTGAAGTTCATGGGTGTGAGTATGGATGTTTGAATCGTATTCTTTTCCATATATCGAAAGAACACAATGCTAGCATTGGGGTACTGCTGATGTGCCTGTACGAGGTACTCTAGTCTACTTATCTGCAGCCACTTAAAATCGCTTCAGGCATTGTGGATGGTTGCCTTCTAGAAATGCTTACATGTCAGTCTGATAGGTGTACTAAGTGGATGGGTTATATGTGTATGTGTATATATATATATATATATATATATATATATATATGTATGTTATAAGTGTGTGTGTGTGTGTGTGTGTGTGTGTGTGTGTGTGTGTGTGTTTGTGTGTTTGTGTGTGTATTTGCTTTTTTCCCATGACTAGTGTTACATGGTCATTTGTTAATAGTGGAAAAACATGATGAAAAGCCATTGTTCTGCACTAAATACTAAGTAGCATTTCATGCGTCTTCGAAACTGCAAAAGGTTATTTTTAGCATGGCATGACATGTCATAAAAACGTGGCTGTTAACAATCGTACGATGGAGTATGTTTTTTTTAGGAAGGGAAATGCCTAACCGAATATACACCAAGTGCACAGTCACTCATTTGGGCTCTTTTTTTCGCTTAGAGTGGAGGCAGTCATCGTGCAATAATAATCATTATTCGGAAGTTGCCAGACTTCATACATATTTCGGAGAACGGTGAGGAATAGAAAAAGGCGTTGCACGAGCAAAGGCACGAGGTAGACTATAGGACTCTCGGGATGCAAGCACAAGATCGAGCATCCCAAAGTTGGCGGCAGAGTCTTGTTGAATCAGTCAGTGAAATCAGACCTGGCACACGGGCGGACTGTTGTTTGTTGTTTTCCAAACTGCGAGCTACTTGCTGACAAATTTTCCTGGAAGTTGAAGTATGTGGGAAACAGAATCATTCGACCTGAGCATTGGCTTCGCTTTATTATGGGGCATTGCCCCTCATCCATCCCTATGTTGATTTCGTCCATAGCACCTTCCGCATTCACATGGAGTTATATGTAATTGGCCTCCGCAATAGATATCTGTTGAAAGGGCATTGCAAGGCATTGCAATAGATGGCACAATCGACACTCCACAGTAGCCAACTCGCAACACTGACTTTTCCTTTTGACAAGAGCAGCTTGGCTGGTGAACTTCCGCCGATCTTTAGGTACGAGTTTGGTTAAATAATGCAACCAAGAACACAGCGACAACAGTCATTACTACGCCTACATGCACATTGGCGTGCAAACAGCGAGGGTGTTAGAGGTAAGGAATGGTTGCTACACTCCCCAAATTGTAGAACAATTGACACCAGCACGAACACCGAGCTTCGCATTTGGGCAGTCTTTGGTCCAGGTATAAGTCGCATAACAACAAATGACGGTGCGCGGCGGACACGTCACGCGTCACGTCCGGCAGCGCTGTTGATCAGAGCACTGCCTCGGAAAGCAGCGGGAGCCGGGACGGGCGCCAGCCAGGCACACAGCAGACCGCCTCGCACTCCGGGACACCTGTCGCGTCTGATACATCCCAGTCATCCATCTTCATTACCAACTTGCTGGCATTTACTTTGATGATATGGAGCCGAAGGTCGAGTTGTAGGGATAGGCGCAGTTAGCTGTGAGACGTGGCACTTTACCCCTGTCCCACTTACTTCGGCGACGCCTCTGACTGGAAAGAAGGCAGGATGTTCGAGTGCACCCCCCCCCCACCCCACCCCCCGTCCCCTGTTCAAATTTTCAGCCGAAGGTGCCTCTCTGAGTATAAAAGGCGTCATTCCAAGGGTACTCGAGTGCACCCTAGGCCCCACCCCCTTGAAATTGTATCAGTCAGTGGCGTCCTCAGGGGAAATGAAGCTATCCACCTCTGAAAATCATCCTCCGCTTTTCCTGTCGCTTCTAGTCGACTAATCGAAGCAGCTTCTTCTTTAGTTTTACCGACTACAGCATCTTCTACTTGAGGAAATCACTGCGCAGTTAAAAGGAATGAGTGACCTTTGTATTCTAAAAAAAACGCAGCAAACAATTTCGATATTGGTTGTAAAGAATTTCCGAACCACGAAACCAAAGAAAACCAGGATTATTAATGTAAGCATAAAGCATGGACCTTTCAGATGGATAAACTAAGGCCATCTATACGTAGAATATTTCATTTAAATTTCATTGTATCACCTTACACCATCGTCAACAACTTACTCCATGGCGGGGCAAGTTGATGAACTGGTAGTTGTGCGACGTTTTGCTCTCGGGTGGGAGGCCCAGAGAATGCGATGGAAAATATGTAATTTTATCGGGACCGATACCACTATGTTGAATTGAGTCGCAATTGGTGTTCCCCGGTGCGATTTTTCGAGGTTCCGGCGGTTTTTTTTCTAGGTCCAACGTGAATTTTCGGGGCCCGGCTCGAATTGTCTGGCCCATACGCCATGATCCGTGCCCAGACGCGAGTTTTTCTGTGCTCGTTGCGATTTTTCGAGACGAATTCTGAGTTTTTCCGAATCCGGGTTGCTTTTCCATGTCTCGGCGTGGTTTGTCGGTTTCTGGCGTCATCTTGGTGTGCCCCGATGCGGTTTTTTCTGGCCCGGTACGATTTTTTTTTACGGGCATTACACGATTTGTCGTCCGCCTACGCGATTTTTTGGGACTCCTGTAGGCTGTTTCATAAACGTTTTTACTACTTACTACTCTGACGTAAGTTTTAATTTACTACTTACTACTTTACTCTGTTTCATAACAAAGTTGTACATTGTAAACAAGTCGTAGTAAGTTTTCGTCAGTAGTAAATGCGTCGAGTTGGATACGTGCGTCGCATTTGTCACGATGCAAACAAACAAGTTGCCATCAGGACTTCTTGAAAGCATGATATTGACTTATTTTCTGTCATCGTAGGTACCAAATTGTTGAAAAATACTTGCATAAATCGTAATATTTTAAACAATGTAAAAGCAAATGTAATTGTACGGATTTTTTTTATGTAGGCTAAAAGACAGTGCGTGCAAAGAAAATATACGACCTTCAATATACCATGAGGTGCTGAGTTGATATCAAAAGTAACGATAAAGGTTATACCAAGGGTTATACTTTATTACTCAACGTTTCCGCCAGGGGCCGACCATGGCCCCTGGCAGAAACGTTGAGTAATAAAGCATAACCCTTATTGTTACTTTTGATATCAACTCAGCACCTCCTGGTATATTGAAGGTCGTATATTTTCTTTACACGCAATGTCTAAAACCCAGGAGCATCTAAGAGCCATTCTTCGTTGTATTAAACTAAAAGACAGTTCCAGCTCGGGTCAATGAAGCAAACGAGAGCAAGCGTGAACATCAATGACCAATTGCTATTTTCAGGCACATTTTTACTTGCTTGTGCAAAAAAAATATCCCGGGGAGCTCAACACGAAAAAGCATGTCATCCTGTTCACAAGTGGGTAGATTAGAGGTAGTGGCGGTGGGGGGGGGAGGGAGCGGGAGTGAAATGGGTGCAGGCCCCTGTTTTTGTGGGGGAGTGGATCTATGCTGTCTGATATGAGGAGATCTCATCGAGGTTTTTAAATTTGTTCATGGTCAGGAACAGGGATATCTCAGGGAAATGTTTGAATTTAACAGAAATGATGCAATTAGAGGTCATCAATTCAAAATTAAAGTTAATCACAGCAGGACAAGGTTAAGACAGTCTTTCTTCACCAACAGGGTAGTAGAACACTGGAACCAGCTGCCAGGAACCATTGTCAGTAGCAACACACTGAACATCTTTAAAAACGGCATAGACAATCATTATAAGAATAGGGGGATTGTTTTTCTGTATTCCAGGGAAGGTTGATCGACAGGGAGGAGTGGGAGTTGGGAGGAGTTTGCAATTTTTGACTGTGTTATGAAATAGCAAGTGAGTCTCTTATTAAGTCTAAATGCTTTATAACTTTATATAGGGTGTACCTGGCAGTGGATTCAGCACCTTCCTTCGGGATGTGATACTGATGAGATTGTCTATGGTAGCACAATGGGTATGATGGGAGGAGTTTGTAATTGTTGAGTGTATTATGCAATAGCAAGTGAGTCTCTTATTAAGTCTGAACGCTTTATGAATTTCTGTGGGATGTGCCTAGCAGTGGATTCGGCACCTTCCTTCGGGATGTGATGCTGATGAGGTTGTCTATGGTGGCACGATGGGTGTGATGGGAGGAGCTTGTGATTATTGAGGGTGTTAGGCGGTAGCAAGTGAGTGGTGTTAGATGGCTGGGATATATAGCTTCCTAGGAACTTGGGATAAGGGATTGATTGGGGTGGGAGTATGTACATTCTAGAACCTTTTCTAGATAGGCTTAACCCAGATGGGCCCCTGTGGCTCTTATTAAGCCTTAATACTTTATGACTTTATGACTTTATATATATATATATATATATATATATATATATATATATATATATATATATATATATATATATATATATATATATATATATATATATATATATATATATATATATATATATATATATATATATATATATATATATTTATATATATATATACATATATATATATATATTTATATATATATATATATATATATATATATATATATATATATATATATATATATATATATATATATCTATATATATATATATATATATATATATATATATATATATATATATATATATATATATATATATATATATATATATATATATATATATATATATATATATACACACACACACGTCTCCAAGGGGTCCCCATACGTGTGTGCAGCGCACCCAAAGGCCAATAATGCTTCGTGACACGTTTGGGAAAAGATTATGCAGCTTGAACCGGTACCACCGAAGACAACCATAAAAATAAAGTATGGGCTGTACACCAATCAACTGACAAAGCAACCAGAAATGCTAGCATCCGTTCTACTTACAATTTGCTCTGGTATCAATAGTACACATAGGACACATTGTTGCACTGACACATTGTTGCACATTGATCCTTGTTGCACACATAAGAGAATGCGGCCTTCATTATGGAAGCCAAATGACCGCCTCCAACGAGAAGCATCACGAAAATATTCCCTCAGCTCACGTCAAACACCGCCTGGGTTGTTGACATATCCCGTTAGAACGTGAATTAGACAGATACTGATATTGACAATGCCCGTTAATTCTTGGGCATCCCACTTACTTTACATTGACTCAGGCACCCACAGTGCACCACTTCAACGGCTCGACCACTTCGACCGGCTCACTGTAACTGACTGTGACTGCGGTAACTGCAAGAAAGTGCGCGAGCGGGGGAAAAAACGAGCGTTGCGCGTGACCGCTGCGACATGGCCGCTAACTGATTGTTGTAACATCAGCTGATCAACTGAGTGAAATAGCCGCATCAAACTTCCTCAAGGCCACTTGGACCAGGGGTGGATACAGGGACACTTGGAGCACGTGCCCCCACCCATGGCGTCTCTCCGGACGGGAAAGCGTCCGGGACCCTGAACGGATTTATCTGCCAAAGGTATCTCTTTCAGAGGAAAAGGGGTCCTTTTGAGACGAAAAGGCGCCCCTCAGTATGCCTGAGTTTATCCTTCCCGCTCGGCGAATTTTCCGCTGAAAGCGCCCTTCCGAGAAAATGTGCACCCCATCAGCTAATCCACGGAGAGTCAAGAGCTAATCTATCACCATGAATACAAACTACTTGCCTTTCATTTGACGAAAACAGCAGTATAAGCTCTTACCGAAATGGCTCTGGCAGATCCAGGTTCATGCTCACGCGTGGCCTGAATCTCCGTGGCCTTCGTCGCCTCCTATTTTAAACATCCATGCTTAATAGTCAGCTTGTTTTAATGTCCATACTGCTCAGATAGAACCGCTTGACAGAGAATGACTTGGCAGAGTCTCTCTCTCTCTCAAATATAATCATTTGATAATCTCAGATCCGAGAAACATTTACCACGTATGGGGCAGAGTAAACTTTGGTAGTAAGTTCTGCTTCACTTTTACTACAAGTTGTAGCTGTAGTTGTAAGTAGTAACTTTTATGAAACAGCCTACCTGAATTTAGCCCAGGATGGTAGTAAGTAGTAAGTAATAAGTAGTAAACTTGAAGTAGTAAATTAAGATTGTAGATTTTGTTTTATGAAGCAGAATTTTACTACTTACTACTTACACCGAAATTTTGTTTTCATGAAACAGGCTACAGAGCGGCGCCACCGGTATTATATCCGCTTATGACGCCTAACGAGGACAAGTGTCGTCTGCCTCTTACATGACACGAACAATTGAATAAAAGCAATGTAGAGAAACCGAAAACACCACGGCACGTGCTGAAAAGAAAAGCGAGCAAGAAAAGCGATTTTCGGATCCCGGCCGTTTATTGTTCATGACCAATTTTCATACTTGGAAGTCCCAGTTGTATTTGTTCGGGTCCCGGTACAATTTTCTGGGTCTGCGGTATTTATTTCGGGCCCGACTGAAATTTTTGGAACCCCGCTGCGATTTTTCCGGTACCCGGCGCAGGTTTTCGGAGCCCCGACACGGGTTGTTTGGCCCCGACGCGAGTTTTTTCGGGACCTCGTCTAAATCTTCCTAAATCAGGGTTATTTTTCGGGAACCGGTATTATTTTTTTGGCCTCGCGGCTCGATGTCATGGGCCCCCGACGCAATATTTTTGGGCCCCGACACGATTTGCCGGGCATTGCGCGATTTTAGGTGCTTTAGAGCAATTGTTCGTACCCGGATTGACCTTACGTGGTCCCTGTTATTTTTTTGTGAGGATGGAGCCGCCTCGAATTCATTCTTTCGGGTCCCGGTGTGAGTTTTTGGCCACGATGTATTTATTTTGGCCCCGTGATGGGAATATTTGGTAGCCCAGTGCGATTTTTAAGAATCAGGTGCGATTTTGGCGGCCTCGGTGCCAGTTTTCGGTGACCCGATGTCTTTATTTGGGGCCGTCACGATTTTTTGGGGGCCCCAACGGAAACGTTTTGTTCCCCAGCGGAATATTCTTAGACTGTGGTAAAAGTTTTGGGGGCCCCACTTTATTTATCTGGGGCCCCCTGACGCGAATCGTTCGGGTCCAAGTGTGATTTTTCGAGCACCATCGCGAGTTTTCGAAGCCCCGCTATATTTGGATTGGGCCCTGAAGCAAATTTGTTTGGTGCCCCAACGCGAATTTCTGGGGCCTCAGTTCGATTTTTTGGGCCCCATCGTGATTTTTGTGGGGCTCCGTGTAATTCTTCCGCGCCCAGGCGTGATTCTTGGGGCCCACCACCTCTCAGAGGAGAGGAATTGTCCCCTTTGCTCCCCTCATGGGTTGCCACTGGGGCGTACCTGTTCAAAGGGACCATTCGTTATACAGAGGGGCACCTCCGTAGTTTAGAGGGGCACTTTCCTAGTCCAGAGTGTCGCCTGTCTAGTTCAGAGGGGCGCTTTTTTGTTCGTTATTGAGACGAACGTCTTCGTTATCCAGACGCGCGCCTCTGTCATCGAGAGGCGCGCGTCACAAGGGCACCTGTCTAATCCAGATGGGCACCGTCGTTATCCGGACGGGGGCCTCCGTTCTCCAAGGGGACGCCTTCGTTGTACAGAGGGGCGCCTTCCTAGCTTAGAAGGCGCCTTCCTAGTTTGCAAGGGCGCCTGCCTAATCTAGATGGGTGCCTGTGTTAAATATTTGGTGTTATGTTCTTGTTGATCTGTCGTGGAATGGGCCGCCTTCGTTGCAAAGACAGGGCGCCTGAATAGTCCAAAGGGCAATTTTCTTTGTCCAGGGAGCGCCTGTCTGGTCCAGATGGTTTCTGTTTAATACAACGAAGAATGGCTCTTAGATGCTCCTGGGTTTTAGACATTGCGTGTAAAGAAAGCATACGACCTTCAATATACCAGGAGGTGCTGAGTTGACATCAAAACGTTGAGTAATAAAGTATGATCCTTAACGTTACTTTTGATGTCAACTCAGCACCTCCTGGTATATTGAAGGTCGTATGCTTTCTTTACACAGATGGTTTCTTGTCGTATCCATAGGGAAACCTTCGTTTTCCAGACGTGGCACATTAAGTATGTGCCCTCTAAGCTAGAAATTAAATGAAATAAAAATGTGTCTAGAAGAGTGCCTATCAACAGTTTAGAGAACGCCTTCGTTGTCCAGAGCGGTATCTGTCTAGCGAAGAGTGGCGCTTTCGTTGTCCAGATGAGCACCTTTCTAGTTTACAGAGGCGCCTATATAGTCCAGAGGGACGTCTGTCTAATTCAAAGAACGCCTTCGTTGTCTAGAGGTCTGGCCCAAAGGGGCGCCAGGGGTAAGATGCTCGCCTCACAATCGAAAGGTTGTGGGTTCGAGTCTCACCTGTCGCTACTCTTCGCCCGCGACCAATCGGCGTGAGAGATTGGCGACGCTACATGACTCAACGGTCGACGTGTCGTAAAACCAATAACCAATAACAACCCAAAGGGGCGCCTTTATTGTCGAGAATGGAGTCTGCACAAGGGCGTCGCCACCGGGGGCAGGGGGGCAGCCGCCCCCCCCCGTGAAATTTGAGGAGGCCCCTATCCGCAAATGCACAGCAAAAAAGGTGAGCAAGGAGGCCGACGGGACAGAATATCATGCTGTCAATGAGGCCTCAAAACTGACGAGGCCACCAGGAAATATAATCAGGTCTCTATAAGAGACGTAGAACAGAGATTGGGAGGAGGGGGAGGAGGCCCCCAGGACGAAAAGGAGGCCCCATGACGAAAAGGAGGCCTCAAGACGTAGAACAGAGATTGGGAGGAGGCCCCCAGGACGAAAAGGAGGCCCAAGACTAGGACAGGGGAGGAGGCCCCCGGGACGAAAAGGAGGCCCCCAGGACGAAAAAGAGGCCCCAAGACGTAGAACAGAGATTGGGAGGAGGCCCCCATGACGAAAAGGAGGCCTCAAGACGTAGAACAGAGATTGGGAGGAGGCCCCCAGGACGAAAAGGAGGCCCCCCAGGACGAAAAAGAGGCCCCCAGGACGAAAAAGAGGTCCCAAGACGTAGAACAGAGATGGGAGGAGGCCCTCATGACGAAAAGGAGGCCTCAAGGCGTATAACAGAGATTTGGAGGAGGCCCCCAGGACGAAAAGGAGGCCCCCCAGGACGAAAAGGAGGCCCCAGGACGAAAAGGAGGCACCAAGACGTAGAACAGAGGTTGGGAGGAGGCCCCCAGGACGAAAAGGAGACCCCAGGACGAAAAGGATGCACCCAAGGACGAAAAGGAGGCCCCAAGACGTAGAACAGAGATTGGGAGGAGGCCCCCAGGACGAAAAGGAGGCTCCCCGGGACGAAAAGGAGGCCCCAGGATGAAAAGGAGGGCACCAAAACGTAGAACAGAGATTGGGAGGAGGCCCCCAGGACGAAAAAGGAGGCCCCCAGGACGAAAAGGAAGCTCCCAGGACGAAAACGAGGCCCCCAGGACGAAAGACGCAGTTCGTGCGCCCCTACACTCCAACAATCAACCAACCAACCCCAGGACGAAAAGGATGCACCAAAGGACGAAAAGGATGCCCCAAAGACGTAGAACAGAGATTGGGATGAGGTCCCCAGGACGAAAAGGAGGCCCCAGGACAAAAAGGAGGCCCCAGGACGAAAAGGAGGCCCCCAGGACGAAAAGGAGGCCTCCAGGACGAAAAGGAGGCCCCTAAGACGTAGAACAGAGATTGTGAGGTGGCCCCCCAGGACGAAAAGGAGGCCAGGACGAAAGGAGGCCCCAGGACGAAAAGGGGCCGACGAAAAGGATGCCCCACAACGCAAGGATGCCCCAAGACGTAGAACAGAGATTGGGAGGAGGCCCCCAGGACTAAAAGGAGGCCGCAGGACGAAAAGGAGGCTCCTAGAACGAAAAGGATGCACCCAAGGACGAAAAGGACGTAGGACTAGACGTAGAACAGAGAACATAGATAGGAAGGTAGCCCCCAGGACGAAAAGGAGGCCCCCAGGACGAAAAGGAGGCCCCCAGGACGAAAAGGAGGCCCCCAGGACGAAAAGGAGGCCCCCAGGACGAAAAGAAAGCTCCCAGGACGAAAAGGAGGCCCCCAGGACGAAAGACGCAGTCCATGCGCCCCTACACTCCAACAATCAACCAACCAACCCCAGGACGAAAAGGATGCACCAAAGGACGAAAAGGATGCCCCAAAGACGTAGAACAGAGATTGGGTTGAGGTGCCCAGGACGAAAAGGAGGCCCCCAGGACGAAAAGGAGGCCCCCAGGACGAAAAGGAGGCCACCAGGACGAAAAGGATGCCCCTAAGACGTAGAACAGAGATTGTGAGGTGGCCCCCCAGGACGAAAAGGAGGCCCCCAGGAACGAAAAGGATGCCCCATAACGCAAAGGAAGCCCCCAAGACGTAGAACAGAGATTGGAAGGAGGCCCGCAGGACGAAAAGGAGGTCCCCCGGGACGAAAAGGAGGCCCCCCGGGACGAAAAGGAGGCCCAGGACGAAAAGGAGGCCCCAGGACGAAAAGGAAGGCACCAAGACGTAGAACAGAGATTGGGAGGAGGCCCCCAGGACGAAAGGAGGCCCCCAGGACGAAAAGGAGGCCCCCAGGACGAAAAGGAGGCCCCCAGGACGAAAAGGAGGCTCCCAGGACGAAAAAGGGGCCCCAAGGACGAAAGACGCAGTCCATGCGCCCCTACACTCCAACAATCAACCAACCAACCCCAGGACGAAAAGGATGCCCCAAAGGACGAAAAGGATGCACCAAAGGACGAAAAGGATGCCCCAAAGACGTAGAACAGAGATTGGGATGAGGTCCCCAGGACGAAAAGGAGGCCCCTAAGACGTAGAACAGAGATTGTGAGGTGGCCCCCAGGACGAAAAGGAGGCCCCCAGGACGAAAAGGGGGTCACCAGGACCAAAAGGAGGCCCCTAAGACGTAGAACAGAGATTGTGAGGTGGCCCCCAGGACGAAAAGGAGGCCCCCAGGACGAAAAGGATGCCCCATAACGCAAGGATGCCCCAAGACGTCGAACAGAGATTGGGAGGAGGCACCCAGGACTAAAAGGAGGCCCCAGGACGAAAAGGAGGCCCCTAGAACGAAAAGGATGCACCCAAGGACGAAAAGGACGTAGGACTAGACGTAGAACAGAGAACAGAGATAGGAAGGTAGCCCCCAGGACGAAAAGGAGGCCCCAGGACGAAAAGGAGACCCCAGCACGAAAAGGAGGCCCTCAGGACGGAAAGGATGCCACCGAGACGGGCAAGAAGCCACCCAGGTTAGACGAAAAGGCTTCCGATGGGTGGCAGGATATTTTTAAGTGGGAAAACGAGGCCCCCAAGACGGAAGATGCCCCTGCAATATAAAATTAAGACCTGATAGGGGAGACTTCTCCGGACGCAATAGGGCCCCCAAGACGGGTAGGAAGGTTTCCGCAGGAATGAGAGAAGGCCACCGAGACCAGCCAGATGAGGCCCATATTTTGGAAGAGGAGGAACCTGGAAGAGAAGATCTAGGACTAGGACGCAAAAGCACCCTGCTAAGAGGATAATGAGACTCCAGACACAGATGAGGAGGCCCCCATGACGTGAGAGGAGGTCCCTAATTTGAAAAAGGAGTCACCTAGGAGAGGGTAGGAGTCCCCAGAACTCAAGAGAGTGTCAAAAATGGCACGGAGGCAACCAGGATTGCAAAAGAGGCTCCAACACCGGAAAGGAGGCCCCAGAATATGAGAGGAGGCCCTAAGACGGAAAAGGAAGGAAGATATGAGATGAGGTTTCGGAGACGCAAAAGCAGGCCCCAAACGGGTGAGGTTCCACCGAGATAGAAAAGGATGATCCGGAGACGTGGCAGGAGGCACCTAATTCGGAAGAGAACGACACAAGATTGGAAACGAGACCCCATGATGAACGAGGAGGCCCCTAAAATAGGAGAGAAAGGCCATTGGATAAGAGAGATGGCTCCGAAGCGGAAAAGAAGGCTCGAAGACGGCTAAGAAGGTCCCCGGGAAATAACAAGGCCACTAAGATAGGAAAGGTTGCCAGTAATTTAGCAGAGGCGGCGCCTGGGAGAGAAGAGGAGTCCACCAGGAGATAAGAGACCACCCCTAAGATGGGTAAAGATCGACTCCAGAGCGCAGAGCAGGAGAACGCAGAGCAGGAGGCCCCCAAGACGTGAGAGGAGGCCCCTAATTTGAAAAAGAAGGCCTTTAGAAGAGAAATGAGGCACCTGCCGGACTCGGGAAGGAGTAGGTCTCTGGGACCAAATGAGGTCCCGAAGACCGGAAAGAGTTCCCAGGAAATGAGAGGAGGCCCTTAAGATGGGAGTGATAGCAGGTATGGAAGGAGGTGAGGTTTCCAAAATTGAAGATCCCTCAAGACGGGTAAGGCTTTGCCAGGATAAAGGAGGAGGCACACGAGGCGCGGCAAGAGGCCCCTAATTTGGCAGAAAATTCCCCTCGAAGATGAGAGGAAGCCCCATGCCATGTTAAAGGGGCCCCAGAATGCAAGAGGCCCTCCAAGACGGGAGAGGAGGACCATTGAATATGGAGGAGGGTAGGACACACAAGGAGACATCGAAAACCGGTAAAAAGGCTCTAGGAAATGAGACGAAGCGACAGGAGGCCTATAATTTGCAAGAAGAACCACCTAAGAAATAGTAAGAGTCGAGTCTGGGTATTTTATAATCACGATATGGGCCCCAAAAGATCCGGCCGGGGCCCCCGCAAATTACGCTGAGCCTGGGGTACCGAAAATTCACGCCCGGACCACGAAAATCATGCCAGGGGCACGACAGGTCGTACCGTGCCCCAAAAGTCTCATTGGGACGAAAACAAATGACGCCGGAGCAACGAAGAACAATCCGGACATGAATAATCACTCTGTGGGCCCAACAATGACGCCAAAAGCCTCCAAAACGCATTGGACCCCAAAAAGTGTCGAGGCCGCTATAGCTCGCGCTAGGGATCCAAGAAAATGACGTCGGGGCCCAAAAGATCACATTGGATCCAAAAAAGTCGCGCCGCAGCCCTTGAAAATCACACTGGAGGCCCAGAAGGTCGCGCCGGGGCCCCAAAAGTTGCAGCTGCCCCCAAAATCAATTTTAACCGGAATGCCACTCTGGGACGGAAAAAAAACTCCTTCAGTGGCCGCAGTGCTATATCAAAGGGGCAAATGCAACCTCCATCCTGAGAGGGATAAGCTCCCAAGAATCGTGTCGGGGGCCTCAAAAATCGCGCTGGGGACACCAAAATTCGCGTCGGTCCACCAGAATTCGCGTATGGGTCTCCAAATAAGTACGGCGAGCCCCGGAAAACTCGCTCCGAGGCCCGAAAAATTGCGACAGGAACCGCCAAAATCGCGTTGGGGCCACCGCTAAATACAACGCATCGCACAAACTCGAACCGGGCCCCCCAAATATCGCGCTTGGGACCCACAATTCCCATCGGTAGTCCCGTCGAGGCTCTACAAAATTGCCGTCTAGGGCCACACGTAAGCACAGTGTGACCACAAACACAAACACAAATCAAGCTGGAGCCCTCCAAAATAAGGATGGATTCCAACAACTAAATGCCCAGGTAAAAAAATGGCTCTGGAGCACCGAACACATTATCAGATGCCTTCACAAATTGCGTACGGCACCGAAAAACAAACCGGATCTCGAACAATCGAGGTCGGATACAAAAACATGGCGCCAAGTGCTCGAGAAGTCAGGCCGGGATTCGGACTTTAAAAAAAAATCAGAAAAGTTTCACAAAATCGTATTGAGCCCAGAAAACTGGGGTTGGGTCTCCGGAACCACGCGCCTGGGTGCGATAAGCCACTCTGGGACCTAGAAACATCGTACCGAAGCCCCAAAATTGTACTTGGGCCCGACAAGTGTGCGTCAGAAGCCCAAAATAAACACATCGGGACCCTAAGAGCACAACGGGGGCCGAAAATACAACTGACCCTCCAAAGCGCACAGTCTCACAAAAAGCGACAGGGCCTTAACACAAGCGTTGCAGCCATAAATATACATACCGGGATGTCTAAAAAATACACCGGAAGCTCTCAAGGCACACAGGGGTCATGATAACGCACAATAGCCTGAAAAGGTGGCTGGGCCCGCAAAAGGCAACATGGTTCCAAAACAAACAAAAAGACCGGCACTAAATAAACACATCGGGATCTTCGAAAACGCCCTGACACGTCAAAATCCTCGGTGTACAAAAATTCAACAAACCCTAAAACGAGCAGGGGGTTCGAAAATGCTTTAGGCCCCTAACAAAAATGGATTGGAGCCATAATACACGATCATAGACCAAGAAAGACGCAACGGGTAAAAAAAAACGCCGAGGCTTGGCCTCGATTCGGTATCCAATCTGGGAGGATAGTGTTGTGTCCTGAGCACAGCCCATCTAGCGGCCGAGTGAGGAACTCGGGGTTTCACGCCCAGCCGGCAGAGGGGTCATCCGGTGACCCCGGCCGGCCGGCGGGAGTTGGGTGGCGTGAGGAGTCGAGAGCGGACTGGTGTCAGAGCGCCGGATTGTGCTTTGCGTTCGTACAATACTAAGTGCCTTGCCCGCCGCTGGTGCGTGTTTGTGACCCATCGGAAGAGGAAGACAGGAGGGGATAGAACACTTGGCGACCAGGAGCGTTCGGAATCGCGGAGGACTGCATAACTGTTCGGACTGGCAGAGTGCTGCGTTTGGGTCGGAGTGACAGACGCACCTGTTGGCGGGCACTGCGGACGCGTTCTACCCTCGGTTTTGTGCGTGCGAGTCACCGGGACGAGGAGTCTGATTGTGGCGGAGCCGCCGAAACCATCTCGCGGATTTCCCCGCGTCGCACGTGGACGAGGCGGCCGCCATTTTTTCCCGTCCGGACGTCCCCGCTGCGTGTATGGCGGGACAGTACTCGACTCGCGCGTAGGCGCAAGGAAGAACGCCGTAGGCGCCTAGCTGCAGCGCGACCTGGACCAAGGCCAGTGGCTGCGGGGGTGTGTGGCGGTGCGTTCTGTGCGGTGCTGTGCGTGCTTAGCGCATCTGGGAGGACTGCCGGTCGGCTGCTGTGACTCCGTGACTACATCGCATGGCTACTGCTGCTCTGGGTCTGCCGGGGTGTCACCCTATCAGATCGGCCATGACTTCGAGCGGTGGCTGCACAGCGTCGAGATCTACTTGGCTGCACTGGACATTGTGGCTGAGGGGCGGAAGACGGCAGTGCTCCTGCACCTGCTGGGTCCTGAATTGCAGGAGGTATATACCACGCTGCCAGCACCTCACGGGGTGCAAGGGGAGTATGCTACATGCGTCTCCAAGCTACGGGCCTACCTTGCACCAGAGCGTAACGCCATCGCTGAGAGGATGGCGTTCCGGCGCATACGGATGCAAGAGGGGGAATCCTTTGAAGGCTTCCTCGCACGGCTGCGGTTGGCGGCAGGGAGGTGTAACTTCCCTGGTGAGCAGCTCACAAACGCGCTCAGGGATCAGGCCATCGCAGGCAGCAGGTCTCGCCTGCAGGAGAAGCTGCTCCAGCGTGCTGCTGAGAAGGGTGATGGGTTGACCCTACAGGAAGTGGCTGCCCTGGCGCGGGCAGCTGAGCAGACGCAAAAGCTGGTACTGGAGATGCAGCAGGCCAGTGTGGCGGAGTACCAGCCACAGCAGCAGGTTCAGGCAGTTCAGCCACAGCGACGGCCGAAACCAGCGCCAGGTAGGGCCCTGACATCGGACAAGAAGGCCTGCTTCAAGTGTGGGCAGTACGGTCATTGGAAGCGGGACTGCCCGGAGGAAGCAGGGCAGAGCAGGGTCAAGGGTCTGCGGTGTTTCGAGTGTGGACGAATTGGACATATGCGTCGCAACTGCCATCAGCAGAGCAAGGTGAAGCTAGTGCAGCAGAGCAGTGGCGAGGAGACCGAAGCTGGCGATTGGCAAGTGAATGCCATTCTGCCCGAAGGGGCGGAGTATGCCAAGGTCCGGGTCAACGGGCAGCATCTGACCATGCTAGTGGACACTGGGTCTCCAGTCAGCATTGTCAGCAACTGCACAGCCCTCCCTGCCCTCAAGCTGCGACCCTGTCGGCTGCGACTGACCTCATTCACAGGCCAGACCATCCGCCTACGGGGCGAGGGGGGGAGGTGCTGGTGCAGGCAGGTGGCCAGTCTGTGCGCCTGCGTCTGGTGGTGTCGGACATCGGTCCACACCGCCCTCTGCTGGGACGGGAGTGGCTCAAGGTGCTGAAGAAGAGGGCAGAGCTTGATGCACCTGCGGTTTGCCCAGTGATGCCCGGGCTGACACTGCAACAGGTGATTGAACGACACCAGAGTGTGTTCGGGGAGGACTTGGGCAGGATTCCCACCAAGGTGTCACTGAAGCTGAAGCCGGGGGCCCAGCCAGTGTACCGGCGGGCCAGGCCTGTGCCCTTCGCCCTCCAGGATGCCATCGAGCGCGAGCTGGACAGATGGGTTAGCCAGGGCATAGCAGAGAAGGTGCAGCCTGGCGACTTCTCTGGCTGGGGCACACCTCTGGTGCCTATCCCCAAGCAAGATGGAGTGCGACTGTGTGCAGACTACCGGATCACAGTCAACCCTCAGCTGGAGCCATTGAAGTACCCGATGCCCACGCCAGAGGCGCTCTTCGCCAGCATCAAAGGCAGGAAGTTTGCCAAGCTGGACTGTCGGAACGCATATTTGCAGTGCGAGCTGGACGACAAATCCAAGGACGTGACGACAGTCACCACGCACCGAGGTTCGTTCCGTATGAACCGACTGCCCTACGGCATCAGCGTCTGTGGGGCGGTGTTTCAGGCCATCATGGACCGTGTGCTGGATGGTCTCCCCGGGGTTGTGTGCTACCTCGACGACATCCTCGTCACGGCAGACGGTGACCGTGAGCTACTCCAGCGGTTGGACAGGGTCCTAACGCGACTGGAGGACAACGGAATGCGGCTCAAGAAGGAAAAGTGCGAGTTTGACTTGCATGAGGTGGTGTACCTCGGGTGGAGGGTGTCGGCAACAGGATTGCGCCCTCTGGAGGAGAAGACCAGCGCCATCAAGCGGGCACCGGAACCGCAGAACGTCCACCAGCTGAAGTCTCTGATCGGCTCCATCAGCTACTACCAGCGGCTGTTGCCAAACCTGGCGGCGGTCCTGGCTCCGCTGTACGCTCTGCTGAAGAAGGACGTGAAGTGGAAGTGGACCGAAGCGTGCTCAGCGGCCGTGACCCGCATAAAGCAGATGCTGGTAACAGCACCGGTTCTGGTGCGGTACGATCCGGCTCTGCCTCTGCGGCTGGTCACAGACGCCAGCTCAACCGGACTGGGAGCGGCTCTGCTCCAGGCGATGCCGGACGGGATGGAACGACCAGTCCAATACGCTTCCCGGACCCTGAGCCCCACTGAGCGCAAGTACGCCCAAGTGGAGAAGGAGGCACTGGCCGTGTCCTTCGGGGTCAAACGGTTCCACCAGTTTGTCTTCGGGCGGCCTTTCACCCTGGTGGTGGACAACAGGACTCTGTCACGGATCTTAAGCCCTGACCGGGAGCTGCCGTGCCTGGCCGCGGCACGTATGCAGCGCTACGCGCTCCAGCTGGCTGCATATCAGTACCGGGTGGAGCTACGTCGCACCGATGCGATGAGGGTAGTGGACACCCTGTCGCGGCTGCCGGTCTCCAACCCGGCGGACGAGCGGGCGGCGGCAGAAGAGGAGGCGGAGCATGGCAGTGGCTGCGTGCTTTTCGTCGCGGACGAGGGACCAGGTCTGACTGCACGCGACATCGCCACGGCCACGCGGCGGGATCCAGTGCTCGCCCGAGTACTGGCGGCGGTGCGATCCGGCTGGCCGGCGGTGGTGGACCCTGACCTTGTCCCGTTCAAGACTCGACAAGAGGAACTCTCCACAGACGCCGACTGCGTGCTCTGGGGCGGTCGGGTCGTGGTGCCGCGTGGGCTTAGGAGTGCCGTGAAGAAGGAGCTGCACGAAGGACACTTCGGATCCACGAAAATGAAGCAGTTGTCGCGGCGGTTCGTCTGGTGGCCGGGGCTGGACGCCGAGCTCGAGGCGCTGGCGCGCGACTGCGACGCTTGCGTCGCCAGGAGGGCAGCGCCCCTCACGCGGCTCGGCACGCCTGGGAGCCTGCCAGCGGGCCGTGGCAGCGCATCCATGCCGACTTCATGGGCCCGATGTTGGGCTGTAGCTTCCTCGTCGTCGTGGACAGTTATTCCAAGTGGCTGGAGGCGGTACCGATGAAGACAACGACGGCCGGCCGGACAGTGGCCGTAATGAGGGACATGTTCGCTCGGCTGGGGCTGCCACTGCAAGTAGTGACTGACAACGGCCCTCAGTTCGCCAGCCACGAGTTCGCCACTTTCATGCGAGCCAACGGCATTCGTCACGTTCGCGTCGCTCCGTACCACGCCTCATCAAACGGGTTAGCGGAGCGGGCGGTCGGCACGTTGAAGAACGCCCTGAGGACGACCGTGGCTGCGGGCGGCGGAGTGGACCTCGCGTTGGCCCGCGCACTGATGGCCTATAGGGCGACTCCGCATGCGGCCACAGGGCGTACGCCAGCAGAAATGCTGTACGGCCGGGACATCCGCACACGGCTAAACCTGCTCGTGCCGAGTGCGGACACAGCCCTACAAGAGGCCGGCCAGCGGCTGCAGGAATCAGCAGGTGGCAGGTTGAGAGAATTTCGGCTAGGGGCAGCCGTGTGGGCGCGGTGTTACACCGGCGCGAGTAAGTGGGTGCGCGGGACAGTTGTCGCACGCCCCGGTCCCGTGTCCTACGAAGTGGACGTGGGGCACGCTATCTGGTCTCGCCACGTTGACCAACTGCTGGCGGCGGAGCAGCGAGGCGACGCACCCGCCACGGATCGAGGCGACAACGGAGAACAGCGACCGGCGCGCGGATATGGTGCGCCACCAGGCTGGACACGTGTGGCTGCTGCAGCTCGCGAGCCCGCGATCGCGGCACCGCAGATTGTCCGTAGCAGTGGCGACTGTGCGGACGCCGGCGAGCGTGCGCCGAGCGCTCATGCCCCGGAGGGCGGCGGGGGACAGCGAGTGGTAGGCGCAGACGACGAGGGCAGCGAGAATGCCACCACCACGGATGGAGAGCGCGGCCAACGGGCGGGCGCGGAAAACAAGGAGAACGGGACCCCGGAGGCTTCCCGTGGCGTCGGCGACCGCAGCAGCAGTGCGGCAGGTGGCGACAGACGTGACGCAAGCAGCGGTGCTGGCGGCTGGAGCCGCTCGGCCTACGGCGCTGACGCTGGTGGCCGTGCAGTTGATGCGGAGATAGCCGCCAATGCGAGTGCCGCCGGCGGGATCGCGCGTGGTGCCGCGGTATCGGTGGGAACGGGCGTCCCACGGCCTCGGCGATCGGACAGGGCCACGCGAACGCCCAAACGTCTGATTGAGGAGATGTAGATGTGTTTAAGGGGGGTGGGGTGTTGTGTCCTGAGCACAGCCCATCTAGCGGCCGAGTGAGGAACTCGGGGTTTCACGCCCAGCCGGCAGAGGGGTCATCCGGTGACCCCGGCCGGCCGGCGGGAGTTGGGTGGCGTGAGGAGTCGAGAGCGGACTGGTGTCAGAGCGCCGGATTGTGCTTTGCGTTCGTACAATACTAAGTGCCTTGCCCGCCGCTGGTGCGTGTTTGTGACCCATCGGAAGAGGAAGACAGGAGGGGATAGAACAGATAGCAGCAAAGATATGAAGTGCATCAAAGCTCAGCGGAAACCGCATTTCATAGCTACCAGAAAATGTGGGAAGTAGGAAACTAATGATCGAATGGGGTCTGAAAGCTACGATTTGGCCACCAGGGCGGCGCTGTACGCAATGGTCACCCGACGAGGAGGTGTCGGCCATCTTTGCTGTGCATTTTGCGTGGGGTTGCCGGGAGTCGGTGTTGGCATGTGGCTTTTATTAGGGTTGCAAGTCATTTAGGCCAAGGATTTCGGAAATATTGTGTTGAAGAAAGGTTGTTCATGG